>CM042163.1:7968162-8075662 GCA_023376005.1 Doryteuthis pealeii
TGAGGATGAAGCTGAAGATGATTATAAAAGGATAATGATGCAGTGTCAATATTTCGAGCTATGAATATTGATATAAATATATTTCATTAACAGCATTGTGTGTTTTCATATCCTTTTATCTATACTCATACCGTCGGATTCATTTCCTTTCTCTTAACTTTATATATATATATATAATCCAAAAGTCCAGAGAAGAAGAAATCTTCCTTACGACATAGGTTTTTTTTAAAAACAACTTGTCGCAGTTTGAGAGCTCAATGTGTGCTCTTATTGTTAGAGTCACAGAGCAAATTTATATTTAAATAAATAACAAAGACTTATAGATCTTGCATTATAGACTATTTCAGGGAGCTTAGACAAAAATGTCTAATTCTCCCGACTCATCAGATGCGAATGATGAATTCTTTATTTTTAAGGCATTTGAAAACAGATTTTTTTTTTTTTTTTTTTTCTTTTTTTTTTTTTTTTTTTTTTTTTTAAAATATATATATAATATTTTGAAGGCGAAATAATGCAAATTTATGTTTAAAAACATATTTATTTAATTTTTTTTTCCCTTAATATTTTCAGGCTATGCCCATCTTCAGAGAGTTGAAAAAATTTTTCATCTGTATTTGTTAAACTCAATTTTTTTCAACTCTCTGAAGATGGGCATAGCCTGAAAATATTAAGGGAAAAAAAAAATTAAATAAATATGTTTTTAAACATAAATTTGCATTATTTCACCTTCAAAAATATATTATTTCATTTTAATTAATGCTACACACACTATAAAAATCAAAAAAAAAATCTTTATTTCAATATCCCGAGCAGGGCCTCATTATTTTTATAGTATTGAAAAAAAAAAAAAATTTATATCTGAAATGATTTTCAAAACATCCCGCAAAACAAGACGCAGCACGGGATCTAACGGAGTTTTACTATCTTGCCGAGCGGAACTTTACAATCTTTGCCGAACGTTTGCATTTACATTAAAACATTCAACGGATTAACATCACAGTTGAGTTTAACAAATACAGATGAAAAATGTTTTCAACTCTCTGAAGATGGGCATAGCCTGAAAATATTAAGGGAAAAAAAAATTAAATAAATATGTTTTTAAACATAAATTATTATTCAAAAATATATTATTTCATTATAATTAATGCTTCTAACACACTATAAAAAAAAAAAATCTTATATATATATATATATATATATATATATATATATATATATATATATATAATTATAAAAAAGAAGGTCCGCAAAATGGATTATGATTTTTTAAATTTTTATTATTATTTTACATTTGCGACACGTGTTTCAGATTCATTAGATTCATATTGTTTATTTACAAAAACAATTAAAGAAATTTTATTTCTCTTCATTTTCTTTTTATCCATTCACTCTTTGTAGTCAGTTTATTCAATTATGTGTACGAGGTCTGTCTGGAATCAATCCAGCCATTTTGGATATCTTGAGAACCGGTTGGGCAGCCTTGATGTTGATTTGTAGAGGGGACCTTACTGCACATATGTAAATAGACAATCTTACATTGGTTGGTTGGATTTTATGGCATGTCAATCCTTGTTGGGTTATTTTATACCAAAGATGTTTTGTTTTATTCATTCTTGACAGGTATTCAAGTTTTTTTTTTTTTTAAATACATTTTTTTCAAACTCACTTTTTTCTATGGGACCATAATAAGTGACTACTCAGAGACAGAGTGGACCTGGGAGTAATAGTTATGAAGGGGTACTTCATATTCCTCTTCCATAGGGTAACCCGATTGGCAGTGAGACACAATTGAATGAACCTGTGTATCTTCAGTAACCAAACAAGTAGATTGTTCGGTAATTTATGAGGAAGTGCGTCCCGGTCTCCTGCCTCATAAATTGCTACCTGGTGACTATTAAAATAACGACCCAGCTACGGTGTTACTTGAAAGAAAGCAATCAACTTAGGGCGTTAAATGTATTTTTTTTGGGGGGGGGCTTCTCTTTTTTTGTCGTAATTCTTGTTTATTTATCGTAATTTGTCGTATAATTTGTTGTAATTCTTGTTTATTTATCGTAATTTGTTGTAATTCTTGTTTAGATATGAAGATGGATATATAGTTTTGAATAGACTGAGATAGATAGATAGATAGATAAACAAAATTAGATAGATATGAACAAATGGAGATAGATAGATATTTTCTACAAGTAAATGTATTTGTGGGGTGTCGCTTCTTTTTTGTCGTAATTCTTGTTTTTTTAAACTAAAAACAAGACATTAAACAAACATGAATAAAAAAAATTACGATAAATAAACAAGAATTATGACAAATTTCTATAAATAAATAAGAATTACGACAAATTACGAAAATAAATAAGAATTACGACAAAAAGAGAACCCCCCCCCAAATACATTTAACGCCTAAGTTGGTTGTTTTCTTTCAAGTAACACTGTAGTAGCTGGGGTCGTTATTTTAATAGTCACCGGGTAGCAATTTATGAGGCAGGAGACCGGAATGCACTTCCTCATAAATTACCGATTGTTCATGTCATGCAGGTTTTTTTTTTTTTTTTTAGCAAAACATCCCATCACCAAAGTCCATTGGAAACCATATATCAAGTTCAAAATTCAGCTGCCGGCAACTTTGCTACTGAAATGCCCCAGATGAGATTATGGAGAATGCAATGAAGTAGCTGATGGTGATCCCTAAAGAGGATTCTGCTGACTGATTTGAAAAATGGAAGATGATAATCATCCAAGTCTGGTATAGTGCCTTCAGGATAGTCATGGGGAAGTGATTCTGATACAAATAATAACAATTTAAATAGTGTCTAAAATAATCGTTTCTGCTGCTAGGAACAGTCCATTAACAATAATTAACAGAAAGGGGTGCTAGGATAAATGTATGAGGTCCCAAGAGAATTACACTAAAGAGGACATAGGTACCATTGCCCTAGGTAGGCCTCTTTTTTTTCTTCTTTTTAAATATTGAATGGCTGGAGAGATTTTCCAAAGAGATCTCATAGGTCTTTAACTGATTATGTTTTATTAAGATACTTTCATCTTTTAATATAAAAACAAAAATTGGTCATTTTGATCTTTTGGCCGTTTGGCCTCCTGCCCTAATTAACACTGTGCTTTTAATGTGCTGGCATCAGGTGAATTTCCAGCATAATTTAGATATTTTCCGAGTCATGTTTTTGTTGCTTTTTATCGTCAATTCAATGTAGATATTTCACCCAGAGTCAAAGTCCATACAGTTGTAGACGAAAGGTAAATAAAATTAATTTGATAAATCAATAGCTTTTTCATTGAAGAGTTAAAATCTCTTTCAGTTTTCAGACTGCAATATCTAATAAAGCTAAGTAGTATGCAAAAGTATTTAAGTTTTAATGTAGAAAGGCTAATGAAACTAAATAAGAATGCCTCGCTTCCATCATCATTGTTATTTTTTCACCCATTTTCATTGAAGAGACTTTTGTTAAAATCAGTTAGAGAAATTCTCAGTATGCAAATTAGGAGACTGCAATAATCATCATTAATGTGATGTCACTGTAACATATATAACATTATAATTTTTAATTCAATTATTCATTTTTAATTCAAAATATTCAAATCGATGTTTTCTCACTTTTTATCTTTAAATTAACAATTTTTTTTTTCGTACTTCTAAAAATCTCGCCATTTGACACTTACGCAACACCATACAAAAACCTGGAAGTGAACATACACATTTTCATTTCAAACGAAACTAATATATTTTTTATTTTTTTTACATGTAAAAAATGGATTTTACTTGGTTAAAAGTTAAAACGAGTGAGTAAAATTTCAGTAATATTTAATAAATATGTATTCAAAGTAACGCCTTACTTATTTCTAAAAAGAAATGTTTATAAGTATTTTAAAACTATTTCTAAACCATTATTGAACACGATAAATCAAAATAAATTCGTTATGAAAAATATATGCCCCAACCAAAATGAGCTGTGAATTTGAAAAGATATAGATGGCACTATCCATAATTAAATTTACATAAATTGCCAAAAGAAATTTATATTTTTGGAAATGACGATACTTGAATTTCAGTATATTTTCCAAGAAATAATAGTCAAGTATTATTGATTCTTCACTTTTCTATGTTAACCTTTCTTTCAGATTTCAATGTTGTTATTTGATAACGCCGACACAATATATAGAGATGAAAATTAGTCCCCCACCAAAAAAAAAACACACACACACACACACAGGTTAGTTATTAACATCTACCACACACACACTTAAAAAAATTTTTTTTTTTTTTTGATTGAATTTATACAAATTTCAAATCTCAGAGCGTACAGTATGAAAATTGTTTGAAATTTAAGTTTGAGTTTTGTAAAAATTCAATTGAAATTTGTAAAAATCAATAAAAAAAAAAAAAAATTTTTTTAAGAATGTTGTAAAATATCTACAATGATTTGCCAATAAAAATTGGGGTTTTGTGAAAAATATCAACATTAATTTAGCAATAGAAATATGACTCGGAAAGTATCTAAGTTGGGCCAGAAATTCGCCTGACACCGGCACGTTAAAAACAGCATAAATTATGGCAGGAGGCCCGGACGACAAAAGATCAAAATCACCAAAAAAATCTTTCAAAAAGAAAATGGTTGTATTTCTAAGTTATAAGCTGTGATTTCAGCCAATCAAATCTCAAATTAAAATCTAGAAATAAAGATTTGAAAGTTTGTGTAGAATTTTACTTGTTTTCTAAAAAAAATAGAAGAATTTTATTTGATGTTCGAGAAGAGTCAGTTTAAACCAGGCATGGGCAACTTTTTTGAGAAGCGGGCTGCATAAAATATAGCTTATCATCAGGTGGACTCACTCTTAAAAACAAATTCAAGGTAATCTTATAAATTACTAAGTAAAGTTGTCAGGGCGGCCTAAAGTCAGTATCAGCCAGTCAGCGAGGGAGTCTATCCCCTTTCAATAGCGTCTGAGGTGGAGTGCCACACCTACCATCAGCTCCTTACTTTACCGCACAGATCCCTGTGCTACTCATATGCTGAGTTGGTGAGGACCAGTATCGAACTAGGAACCTTGTGGTTTCTAGCCGAATGCTCTACCGACTGAGCTAACCCGGTCCCTTCTTATTATCATATTTGTATATTACATTGTATATTTATTTGTATAAAGTCAAGTAAAGTCGTCGGGGCGGCCTAATGTAGGTATCAGCCAGTCAGTGAGGGAGTCTATCCCCTTTTCAATAGCGCTAGACCAAGGAGATTGTTTTTGGTGTCTGAGGTGAAGCACCACACCTACCATCAGCTCCTTACTTTACCACACAGATCCCTGTGCTACTCATAATGCTGAGTTGGCGAGGACCGGTATCGAATTAGGAACCTTGTGATTCCTAGCTGAACGCTCTACCGACTGAGCTAAACCGGACCCTTCTTATTATCATATTTGTATATTACATTGTATATTTATTTGTATAGGTGGAACTAATATTTATATTTTTAAATATTATTTTACTTATCCATGTGTTATGTCATATAGGTATTTTTTATATGACAAAGTTAAAATTTAGCAAATCAAAATTTAATTTTGATGGATATATATCAATATATAGATTGTATAAACGTGATTATAGCTTATCATTAGATGGACTCGTTCTTAAAAACAAATCCAAAGTAATCTTAGGGTATATGTAAGTAAGTAAAGTCGTCGGGGCGGCCTAAAGTCGGTATCAGCCAGTCAGCGAGGGAGTCTATCCCCTTTTCAATAGCGCTAGACCAAAGAGATTATTTTTAGCGTCTGAGGTGGAGCGCCACACCTACCATCAGCTCCTTACTTTACCGCACAGATCCCTGTGCTACTCATAATGCTGAGTTGGCGAGGACCGGTATCGAACTAGGAACCTTGTGGTTTCTAGCTGAACGCTCTACCGACTGAGCTAACCCGGCCCATCAATTTTTACTACAGAAGACCATACTGTAGAAATAGTTGATGGGTGGGTTTATTTTACAGCATATCAAACCTTTTCGGGTCATTTAATGCCGAATCAAGTCATTTTGATAAACAAAGGACTCAGGTTGCTTACAGTACCTGCTGTTGCTTAAGTGGTCACCCAATTAAGGATTGAACAGGCTCACTGCTGAACTTCAGTGATGTAGCAGGAACCAGTACTCTCAGTTGACTTGATCACAGATCTGGGGAGAGAGAGATGTTTTTTTATGGCATATCAACTCTTTTCAGGTTATTTAATGCCAAATCAAGTTATTTTGATAAACAAAGGACTCTGCTGCTTGCTTACAGTGCCTGGCCTTAGAAAATAGTGTTGCATAGGACCAAGTTCGAGTTGTTGTAGTAGTAGTAATAGTAGTCATTAGTTCAGAAACAACATATGCTGTGGTCACAAATAGAAAAGAAAATTATAGTAAGTAGAGGAAAACCTATAAGTTATAATAAATTATATTATAATTTGAATTATAATTATATTTAATTTGTATTTATACCAATAAATTATTACTGAATCGCGAGTTATTTCTTTCTAGGCTTGTGGGTTCTTTTTCAGAGAGAAGAAAAGAGAGAGAGAGAGAGAGAGGGTACGGTCAAATTACTCTATCATAAATCATGCTAGGTACTACTATGCAAAACCCATACGGGGCAACTGGGAAAGACCCCATCTGCCTCCCACAAAGCATGCCGAAAAAGAAAGATTTTCTTCTTATTCCATTCCTCGTCCCGGGGTGGGAGAGTCACATCCGGTTCTGGTCGAAACCCAGAACTTCTGTTTTTATTTTAAAATCTATTTCCGGAGTCATTTATTGGTCAATTACTGGCACCCTGTTGTGTGTTTACTCTTCCAAATTTTAACCTTTTTCTTTTTTTTCTTCTCTTTCTCCAGAAATCCGAATACCGTTTTATTTTCAATCCCCAAATTCCCCGTAGACCATAATAATAATTACACTACAATAGGGAAAAGTTGATTTTTTTTGTCTCTATGGTAAAAGGATCTTTTTTTCTATTAAAAAAAAAAGAATTGAAGTTTTAGGGGAACCATTCAGAAAGTACAGTGGGCCACAGTTCGCCCATGACTGGTTTAAAGCCTGTGTTTAAAATAGAAAAAAAAAGAAAAAAAGGCGGGGGGGGGGGAATAAATAAAAATCTACACATTAAAAAAAAATTAATTTTTACCAAAAATTGCATAAAGCACTGGAAGAGTGAGTGCAAATGCGCTATACACAACCGTAACGGTTATGAGGGAATTAAGTTTCAGTTTTTGTTCGAGTTTTTTGTTTACGTTATTGAAAAGTTCATTAATTTCTGGCCCAATGTAAATGATATTCTGATTATTGTTGCTTTTATCATCATCATCATCTTTTTTCGAATTCTGTCCCAAAAGCATCATCTTAATCGATTCAAGTTCCGTTTTGAGAAACTCATCTTGGTTCTTAACCGATAACAACAACTTCTCAGTCCGTTCTTCAAGCTTAGACAAATCGTTATTAACAGGGGTCACTTCCGGGACACGAGTCACGGTGACTTGTTTACTTTCAGTAGGGGTCACTGGTGAGGTTTTTGAAAGAACAACTTGTTTCAACTCGGACACAGCAGCATCGGTCGAGGCAATTTGACCCTTCAAAGTATCCATCAGCGTCTCCGTGATCACCCTCTGTTTTTCCCCGTCCGAAGTGGCATCTTTCACAATCGACCGCAATTCTCGCATCTTTAGTTTGTTGTTAATCGTCGTTCCAAAGATTCCAAGACATGCTCCAACAATGGAACCGATCACTGACCAATATTTGGTCTTTTCGGCCTGCGCCCGTTCTTTTTCATGGCTCTCTCGCAACGATGTTGAAAGTACCGAAAAGCTTTCCCTTTCTTGTTTCTCTAGTTTTCTTAGTTCCTCTTCGAGAGCTTTTTCATTTCGGATAATTGTGTGTTCTTCGGTCAGCAGATTAAGGTATTTGTCATCGGTACGACTTGTTTTCTCTAATTGGTTGCTGATTTCTTTCAGGCTCATTTGGATCGACAGAAGTTGCTGGTTTTTTTCTCGACGATCATTCTGCACATCCAGGAAAGATTTCTCAGACTGTCGGAGAAAAAGAAAAAAGAAAAGAAAATTATAGTAAGTAGAGGAAAACCTATATAAATTATATTATAATTTGAATTATAATTATATTTAATTTGTATTTATACTAATAAATCATTACTGAATCACGAGTTGAACCCTCGCAGGATGCCCCATTAAAATCCCCATGTAAAAGAAAAAAAAAAAATCTTGCGTTGATCCAGCCACTCTAAATAGAAAAATTAATGTCTACTATTTACAATAATTAATGTTATTTAACTCTTAACATCCTGTTGAGATTTTTCTAAGTCCAGAGCATTCCTATAAGGATATATTAAAAAAATGGCTAAAAATTATCTTTGCATCTAAAGTTACCTATTATTTCCCTTAAATCAAAGATTTCTACATATGTTTAATATTAAATTTAAACAAAGGCTATTGTTTGGGGCTGATTAGTTAAAACGAATGTGACTTCCAGCCGGGTGGAATGAGGTGGTATAGGACTTTAAGAGTTAAATCGTATTTTTTAATTATCTTCACAAATATAAATCAAATCTTCATTATTTTTACTTAAAAACCAAAACCCAGTGATATCTAATGTGTATATATATATATATTTAGCTCAGTAGAGCATTCGTCTAGAAACCACAAGGTTCCTAGTTCGATACCGGTCCTTGCCAACTCAGCATATGAGTAGCACAGGGATATGTGCGGTAAAGTAAGGAGCTGATAGTAGGTGTGGCGCTCCACCTCAGATGCTAAAATAATCTCCTTGGTCTAGCACTATTGAAAAGGGGATAACTCCCTCGCTGACTGGCCTATACCGACATTAGGCCGCCCCGACGACTTTACTTACTTTTACTTTGTCGTTAATTGTTGTATTTTCGTAGTTTCCCCCCGGACATACAGATACACACAACTGCCCTTTATATATGTATAGATAGATAGATAGATAGATAGATAGATTACACGTGCTTACAGCAGGTGTCCGTTATCTCAATTCAGTTCATAGATCAAGTCACCTGTATCTTACATATAAGTGATACAAAGACCACTTAAATCTATGAATGTCTCATGTGACAGCAAAAGTATGGATGATCAAAAATGACAAAAAAAACTCATTGTACACGCAAATTATCTCTACACCAGATTATTACTAACAAACTTGTACACTAACGAGAACGTATTGGCATTTCAGTCTCGGAAGACTATAATATAGTTTTTGTGCCCCTTAAGATACATTTACAATTTTTATACAAATCACAATGCAAATTGTTAGTTAGAAATATAAAACATCAAAATTTTCAAGAGTTGTTCAGACCATTGAATTCATTGTTTTTGTTAAAAACACATTTTGGCTAATTTATTCTACAGCCTTCATCAGCTGTGCAGTTCTTATAGAAGAGATCCTTTTTTCTTTCTTTTTTTTCCACCCTTTTCATAGTTCAGACCTGAAAATGGTAGTACAGAAAAAAGTAATGACTCATCAAAAAAGGGACATTTTCTTGTTTCTGGGCAGAAAGTCTTATTTCCCAACTTGCTTATGCTTATGTAAATTGAAAAAGGCCTATTTTTTTCTCTTCAAATTTTGCTTTTGTGACCTGGGTAATATCATTCTCAGTTCTGATGGTTAGTAATTCATATCTCCACTTGCATTGTCACTACTACAACTATAATGGAGGCACCTGTGGTGTAATGGTCAATTTTATCCATTTTTTTCCCCAGAGTATTCCAAGTAGATTTACTGCTTAGTAGCTGATAGAGAATTTTCGGACCATATGACCTTTAGGCACCCCTTTTGCTTTGCTGATTCATAAGTACATTTTTTTCATTTACATCGTCAACATCAGTTTTATAATTTGAAGTCCAATTCTTGACCACTTGAGTTCTGCACATACGGCTTGACCTCATCCTGATCCTTCCGGTGGATACCATGAGAATCGGTGGAGAAGACCCTCTTCCGGTTTAGATTAGAAAGAGAGTTTTAGTTCAGTATCGGCCAAACCACGAAGGTGGTAAGTCATGTTAAGCGCACAGCCGACTCAATCTGCGCAGTTAGTCTGGTGGGGATTTCGGAATAAAATATGATCTAAAGCAAATCGAATGACACAGGGCTTCTGATAAAGAGAAATCCCCAATGGAAGACCAGACACGAAGTCCCCAAGACGAAGTCCAGACGCTAGAAGAAGAACGTAAGATACCAAAGATGAGTAGAAGAATAATAGAAGTAAAGAGAGTATACAACATTAAGAGCAGTTTTAGCTCAGTCGGTAGAGCATCTACCAAGGAATTGCAAGGTTCTGGGTTCGATACTGGCCCTCGCCAACACAGCGCATGAGCGGCACAGCTTGGGTAATCTGCGGTAAAGAATCTGAGAGAGCTGAGAGCAGGTGTGGTATTCTACCTCAGCAAAACAATCTCCCTGGTCTAGTGCTAGCAAAATGGGGATAGACTCCCTCACTGTTTGACTGATACTGATCATAGCCAACTCCACAGACTACTTCAGTTGATGTTTAGAATTAAAATTTCTAAAAAGGAAATTAAGAAAATAATTTTTAAATTTTAAAATCCCTTTTTTAGGGTATTGAATTTATATTCTATTCTTATTTTTCTATATATTCTTCAGGATATGATCCTTCAAGAAATATAAAAATTAGGGACCAAGAATTTTTTCCTTCAAATGGGGCCCCATTCTGAATTGATAAAAACTTTTTTTTTCAAGTTTCTTTAATAAAATAAGCTAATCGTTATAAAACTAAGTCGTTGAAAAATAATTTGGTGAAAATTTCATTAAAATTCGACAATTCTCTGATTTTTGGTAATTGTTTTAAAATTAATAAATTAAAAAAAAATATCATCTCCCTTGGCAACACTTGAATATACATAAATGTATTAAGATATGTTTTCCTTAGAGTTTGATTTTTATTAAAAGTATTAATAAATCCCAGTTGAGAAATTTAAAAATATATACATTGGACTTCATTTCATATTCACTAACATCTGTCCAATAGACTTTGGTAAAAAAAATTACGCTCCTGGATTCACAGCCTACCATATTTACATTGGTGGGTCCAAAATATATCTCAAACAAACATGTGAGATTATTTACAGAAATGAACAAGTATTAAGGGTTTTTTTTTTTTTTTTGGCGTATTCATATATATCACCTTTAGAATAGAAAAAAAAATTAAATGAAAATTTTCATAAAATATTTGGTTGTTCATCTATTCATATATAACTTTATTTTATTTTATATTTATTTATAACTTTATTTTCAAACTCATTACTCAGAACCTCAAGACCACTTTGCTAACCATTAATCCACACAACAAAACATAAACAAACAAATTTTCCTTTTCTTCTCCGGTTTGATGAGATTCGCTCACCAAACCGGATATCCTTTCTTTCTTTTTTTAAAATTCTTTATAAACTATTTTCGCGTATTTTACAGAATTTACTTTCAATTTACACGAGTTCATAAGGTGGAACGTTACATTTGTAAATCATAAACTAAAAATTAACTTTTTTTCGCATACATTTTTAAAAATTAATAATACACACCATGATATTGAATATCGTACAATAAAGTTTATCTAATTAAAGGAAAAGAAGTTTTTGAAAACCTTTAAACTTAAAGATTTCTGCTTGACATATTAGAAAATGACCTTTTCCTTTGAGTAACTTTTAAAAACAAAATAAATGCCTTCGTGGGATATTTTAACTCCTACACAGTAACGTACGATAAGCGCACTTGTTATTTATCTATTCATTTTTTTTGTAAGTATTTCAATTTTTCTTTTAAATTAAGAAAATAACAGTTTTTTAAAACCTATTGGTTTTAAAAAGCCAACTCTCATTTCCCCCAGAAAACAACTATTATTTAATTACAGTATTTACAAATGTCCTTTTGGTCACGTATTTAGTCGCCCGGTCACCTTCTAATTTTTTGTCTTACCTCAATAACTTTATTTTGGGCAGCTTTCACTTCGGTCAGCCCGACGAAATCTTCGTAAGCCTGTAACCATACTTCTGCCTTTTGTTCGAGCATACCCAAATTCGGACGTGGAAATATATTGGCTTTCGACAAATCTGTGAATGTCCTAGCATGATAAATCGATAGTTTGTTCGAAACACTCCTTAATCTCGCGAGCCGGCAACACAAGCAGGCAGCTGCCGCCATGTTGTTGAAATGATGCATGGTTCCGAATTAGAGTTATCTGCCCCTGATTATTTTGTTTTTATTATCTTAAAGTGATCTCCCCTGAATAAAATCCTTACGTAAAAAAGACCTTGTATTAATCCGGCCTATTGGGAAATCAGGAAATCTTTTTAAACTTCTTCTTCTTCTTCTTCTTCTTCTTCTTATTATTATTATTATTATTATTATTATTATTATTATTTGCTCCTTTTGAGTTTTCACATCAGCATTAGCTGATGGTTTTTCACTGGAGTCTGAGTGAGAGCAAGTCTCCTCAGGTCTCCAGGACTCTTCTGAGTATTCTGGCAGATTGCAGTAGTGCAGTGTTCTGAATGGTTTCAGCCCTTCCTCTGATTTCCAAACTTTCCAGACCCTTTTCCAATCCTTTGGGACTGTTCCAAGTGCACCAACTATAATTGGTATCACTTTCACTTTCATGTTCCATAACTTTTTCAGTTCTCTGGCAAGGTCCAGATATTTGTCCATTTTTTCATTTTCCTTTAGCTTCACCCTGTGATCTGCTGGCACTGCAAAATCCACCAGTTGACAAGTTCTTTCTTTTTTGTTTATCAACACTAGGTCTGGTCTTCTTGCTGGAATAAGGTGATCCGTTTTTATTTCAAAGTCCCAGAGAATTTTATGCGTTTCGTTCTCAAGAACAGATTCTGGTTTATGCATATACCATTTTGTTGTATGGTCAAAATTAAATTTTTTGCATAATTCCCAGTGGATCACCTTTTCAACCTAGTCGTGTCTAGTTTTTGTACTCCCGTTGTGCTAGTTTGCTACATTCGCAGAGTATATGGTTTACAGTCTCATTTCTATTCCCGCAAAGTCTACATTTACTATTTTGTTGGGTCCTATCAATTTTCGCTTTGATATAGTTTGTCCTTATGGCATTATTTTGTGCAGCAATTATAAGTGATTCAGTTTCTCTTTTGAGGTTTCCTTTTCTTAACCATGTCCAAGTCTTTTCATGGGCAACCTCTTCAATTTGTCGTTTGAAGCGTCCATATAATTGTTTTTCTTCCCATTTTTGTTTTCTAGTCTTTGTTGTTTTTCTGATTGTCCATCTGCCGTTTCTACTATTGTTGGCCGCCATAAGTAATTTTTCTTTGCTTTTTCTTGTGTAATTTTCAAGTTGTTGGATTGTGGTTTCTACGCATTCCTCTATGTTGGCAAGACCTCTCTTTTATTATGATTATTATTATTATTATTACAAGGCTCTCCACCCTAGAGATGATAGAGATAGATTATATGTGTCAAGAAAGGAAGGGGGAAGAGGTCTTGCCAACATAGAGGAATGCGTATTATTATCATTATTATTATTATTTCATAGCTTTTACAACCCTCAGGTAAGATCCAAGTATCTTTTTGCCTTCTTTCACTTTCACTCTATGGTCTAACATATAAATCCTAGATCACACTTTTTGGCTTTCTATATGAATATTCAAGAAAAGACAATTTCTATTTTGTGTTTGTCTGTCATAGATTTTTATTTCTATTTACATTAGTTAATAATTTCTTTGTGTTTACCAATAAATCTTTATTATAAAAACGTGTCCTTGGTTTGTATGAAATTATAATGTCAAAAAATTGTCTGTTGATTTTGTTGACTAACAACCAGAAGCGGTGAAAAGCAAAATCCCATTCCTTTTAAAAGAGCTGCAGCTGGGGTGCCTATTAGTGTCTTCATCCAATTAGCCCTTAATGTCTGTAGATGACATTATATATATATATATATATATATATATATATATAATGATTCTTTTTCTTTTCTTTCTTTTCGAAGTCCGTTGCAGATGACGATGATGTCACTCCATGTCTTCATTTATAGACCCTATGGTGGTTCATTAATTCAATTCTGGACTTGCAGATGCAGTCACACACATTGCAGGGGAAATTCCCATCTACATTTGGTTGTTCATGATGATAAAGATGTCCTGTTTATCTCATTATTGAGCTGCTTAGCTCCTGTGCGGCAGGCATCTTGCCAACCCTGTCTGTTGGAGGCCAGATCTTCCATGCTTGATGGTGTGATGTTACATTTCTTCAGTGTTGTCTTTATATGGTCTTTGAACCGCTTGAGGCGGGGGGGCTCCTGTCCTCCGTGTGCCATCTGTGAGTTCACTGTAAAGTAGTTTATGCGGGAGTCTGTCTGCAGGCATGCGGATGGTGTAACCCAACCATAGCAGTTGGCTTTGCGATAGGATTTTTCTCAATTGGTCAATGCGTGCTCTTCTCTAATTTCTAAGTGGGGGATTTTGTACCAACACTTTATGCCCAGTATGCGTTGGAGGCAGTTGATGTGGAATGCCTCCAGTTTTTTCAGGTGTCTGCGATATAACACCCACGACTCATTTCCATACAAGAGTATGGATAGGCATTCTGCTTTATATACAGAGATCATTTAGGCAGCGCATGGTGTAATGGTTAAAGTCATGGGAAATGGACTCGTTGCCCAGAGTTCAAATCCTGGACGTGATAATTGCATTTCACTTAGTGCTAATACCCTTGGGAAAGGTATGAATCCTACTCTCCCGCCAACTATGGGTAAATTGCAGGGCAGACTGGGTTCTTTAACTATGGCCAGGTAACCAGTCTAGGAGAAGGAAAACTCTGAATTTAAACCTGTTGAACTCCGCTTAAGAAATTGACCTTGTGTCGTATCCTGCTCGTGCGGAGGAGTTGGTAAATATATATATATACAGAGATCTTGGTATTGATGGTGAGATCTCTGTTCATGAATACTCTGTGAGATATATATTTACCAACCCTCCGCACGAGCAGGATACGACACAAGGTCAATTTCTTAAGCGGAGTTCAACAGGTTTGAATTCAGAGTTTTCCTTCTCCTAGACTGGTTACCTGGCCATGGTTAAAGAGTCCAGTCTGCCCTGCTATTTATCCATAACTGGAGGGAGAGTAGGATTCATACCTTTCCCAAGGGTATTAGCGCTAAGTGAAATCCAATTACCACGTCCAGGATTTGAACTCGGGGCGACGAGTCCATTTCCCATGACTTTAACCATTACATCACGCGCTTCCTACTCTGTGAGATAGCCTACCAAAAGATTCTGAAGCCAGGCCAGGCCAATCTGCCGTTGCACTTCACTTGTAATATTTGTTTGTATTGTTTAAGACAGATCCTAGGCGAGAGAATTATATATTATGATTAAATACGACTTATTATTAGAGATATGTTACATATTTTATATTATTTGATATTATTACCATAAGTGTTTATCTTGAACTTATTAAGGTATTTGCCTCTCATCCCACTTATGAGAGCGTGACAAAAGGACATTTTTATGTGGGCCCAGCCATAAGCCAAAGCTCATGGGTGGTAGACACAAAAAATGCATTGATCCCGTCGGCATTCCTCCTCAAGGGGGACGCCTCAGGCGCTGAGCAATAAACCCAGCCCTGCCCCTTTAAATCAAGGGGGCTGGTGTTGCCTGGGGGGATAGCCCCCTGGGATCAACGCTGTTAATTTACATTAACAAACACAGGCCCTGAAAGGCCCGTGGTATTGTTACATAATTATTGGATCCCTAATGCTTTTATAAGGTATTGTAGAAATCATAATGGCGATTAGTACAGCTGATGGCCTTGAGAGTGAGCGACAGCGCTTGACCTCACTCTGACCTTGCTTTCTGGGGATAAACCGTGAGAACCAGAACCCCGATAGAAGGCCCTTCCGGTTTAAGGATATAGTAAGTAACTCAGTCAGTTAGCAGTTAGGAGCTCTAAGGTGTAAGTCGCATTTCTATGCGCATCCTGTCATCTGCGCAGATTGTCTGGTTTGGGGATTTATAAATAAAGTAACATCAACGTAAATCGAAGTCTTGTGTTTATTACCAAAAACTAACAATGACACGGGGCTTCTGATAAGGTGTGATCCCTAACAGAAACCAGACCGGAGTCCCCAAGAAAGACCAGACCTTAGAAGATATACCAGACTAAGATGATAGAAGAAGAACCAAAGCCGTCCAGAAGAATAGACGACCAGAGTAAGAAGTAAGAAAGGTATATAACGTTATATGCTGATTTGGTTTAGTGAAAACCCCAGTATATAACAGTATTAATGTGTTTGTTTTTTTCATCTTGAACTTATCAATTTTGGAAATAAAGTAAAATGTGTAATAGTTCATTAGAGATGGAATTTATTTATGATGGGGAAAGAGAAACTAAGGGAGACGTAAATATTCTTATATTAATCCAAATAGTGTCTACCTTGGACTTTGCGAAATTTGTAAATAAGGTACATGTAATAAGGGGTTTACATTTTCACATAGTGCTAATACTCTTGGGAAAGGTATGCATCCAACTATTCACCATCAATCTATGGGTAGGGCAGACTGGGCTCTTTAACCTTGGTTAGGCAACCAGTCTATGAGAAGGAAAACACTGAATTCCAGCCTGTTAAACTTCACTTGAGAATTGACTTTGTGTCATATCCTGCTTGTGTGGAGGGGTTGGGTAAATACATATTTAAGATAATAGAAATGTGAATTGTTTTTTTTTTGTTTTTGTTTTTTAATTGATTAATTATAGTATAAAATGAACTCGTAAGAATTACATACAATGATGCTGGTAGCTTTTTAATTTAGTGCGTCCTTGGACACACATTGCTTTGAATGAGTCGCCTGGAAAATTTATGGGAACCATAATAGATTGTAGGGGAAACAACTAAAGCCCTCTAACTCCTATCTTGTAACCTATCCTCTGTAATTTGTTTCTAAGAAACTATTGAAATGTATTTATGTATTTGATATTATTACCATAAGTATTTATCTTGAACTTATCAATTTTGGAAATAAAGTAAAATATGTAAATAGTTCATTAGAGATGGAATTTATTTATGATGGGGAAAGAGAAACGAAGGGAGACGTAAATATTCTTATATTACTCCAAATAGTGTCTACCTTGGACTTTGCGAAATTTGTAAATAAGGTACAATATAATACAGTGATATGGTTGAAAGATATTTTAATGTTTGGTGAGGGTTCCAATAATGTCTTCATCATATATGTATATAGTATAAAGATATAGATAGATAACCTACTTAAATTTCACCAAAAATAGATCATCAGGGTTAATCATAATGAATTAATCATTTTTGGTGAAACTTAAGTAGGTTATCTATTTATATCTTTATACTAAATCTACTCTACTAATGTATTGAGCACTTTCATATTCTTTATAAGCCCGACTTATTCGTTTAATAATTGTATCGACGGTAGAAGTTGCAATTAACTCGCTACTTTATTCCTTGGTAAGTCATTGTCATTTCCATATATTCTTTCAAAAATATAACGCTGAACAAATACAGTTACACGACAACAAAAAATTTTATAAAGATTTTTTTATCTCCTGTCATCTATAAAACATCCATCAATTTCTTCACCCCATAATACATCCTGATGAAGGTTTAAAGAAACCGAAACGTTTAAGAGTCAATAAATAAATTCATCTTATTTTTGGAACACTTGCTTTTTCAAATTTCTTATATATATATATATATATATATATATATATATATATATATATATATGAAAGTAAATGGAAGTTAATCCGACAGTATGAATTTAACATTTTTTTTTTTTAAACAAATGATGTTAATAGTTTGCTGACAGAATCTGTTTCGACCTTTTTAATAGAGCGGTCTTCATCAAGAGCAACATATGAATGGAAAGATGGAATGAATAACCATTAGAATAGGAGGTACAAACTAACGGTTATTCATTCCGTCTTTTATTCATATGTTGCTCTTGATGAAGACCGCTCTATTAAAACGGTCAAAACAGATTCTGTCAGCAAATTATTAACATCATTTGTTTAAAAAAAAAAAATGTTAAATTCATATATATATATATATATATATATATATATGGAAATAAAGATGACTTACCGGGGAATAAATTGCATATTTTCAAACTTACATTTTTGAATAGATCAAATAGAACTTTATCTCTGGTAAAAATATTGTCTTCAGCATGCCACCTTCCAGACATTTAAAGACCATTAGTACATTTTTAAATGAATAAAAATAGGCAAATTTAATCAGAAAAAAAAACCCAAACTTTTTTTGCATCAATTCAAAGAATAATATTGTTTTTAGAAGTATGAAACATGCTACATAAATTATTTTTTGAGTTTTAAGAAATTTTCAAATCACTTTTTTCACGTATTGATTTTTTATTTTTTTTTTTTTTTTAAAAAAATATGTTCTTCAGAATTTGATCTTTCTAGAAAGTTAAAAATTAGAGACTGAAATTTTTTTTCTTCAAATTCTGAATTTATATAAAAAATCCTTTTTCAAGTTTTTATTTTATTTTATTTATTTATTTATTTTTGATAAAATAAGCTATTCATTAAAAAATTAAATCGTTGAATAATAATTTTTTGGAAAATTTCATTAAAGTTGGACAATTCTCTGATTTTTGGTAATTTAAAATTAAGAAATTTAAAAAAAATTATTACCTCCCTTTGCGATTATAGGGCATACCTACTGATACTATTGTTTCATTCTCCAACGTATTATAAATCAATTTTATGAATGATTCCATATAGAAACCAATTGAAATATAATTAAAATAAATGTAATCTTTTTATATGCGTTCTTATATTTAATTTCGTTAGTCTTTCTAATTTGATACATTTCATTACGTTAAAACTTAGAATATTTACACCTGGGGGCGCATATTCTTGCTCGTCTCGTGTCAACAAAATGTTGAATGGATAAAAGTTTAAGGCTTTCCTAATTATCTCCCTTTGCAAACATGTCGCCCGATTGTGCAATAATAAATAAACAAACAAACACGAAACATTTAATATTTCATCAAACTTCGATTGCATCACCTTTCGATATAATTTTCACCTGCTATAAATAAAGATGTGATGGTAAGATCACATCATTTGTAGAAGTCAGACGACAAGGTACGAATAGAAATACGAATACGGGAAAAAGCGTGAGTAAAAAAAAAATATTTTATTTAGAAAAAAGAAAACGTTTGTTGAGTGTATTTATTATTATTATTATTATTTTTTACGAAAAATGTTATAAAACTTTAGAAAAAGAAAGTATTAATACCCCTTATATCTCCTTCACGTGTCTTATATAAACAATATAATATTTATTTTTAAAAATCTTTCAAGAATAACGTTTCTTTTTTCGTTATTTTTTTTTTACAGTAAAATCCAAATTTTCTCACGCACTCACACTAAGAATACTTTTAATCTTTTTAAATACTTAATCTATTAAATGAAAATTATTGATTTTTAAATTTTTTAAATATATATATATATATATATATATATATATATATATATATAAAATAATTAAAAATCAATAATTTTCATTTAATTAAGTATTTAAAAAGATTAAAAGTATTCTTAGTGTGAGTGCGTGAAAATATAGCACAAGGTATATATAATTTCACTAGAATTCCAAAATTCTAAGGGCTTTAATATCGATAGATAGGGATGGGCACTCTCCTTAAGGAGAGGTAATAAAAAATTTAAAACAAAATTTTTTTTTCAAACTATTACCAAAAATCAGGGAATTGTCCGATTTTAATGAAAGTTTCACGACTTTATTCATTGATTACTTAATTTTATAATGAATAGCTTATTTCATTTTGAAAAAAAAAAACTTGAAATAAATAGTTGTTTATCAATTCATAATGTAGTGAGGGGGGGTGACCTTTGTACATTTAGAGAAAAAAAAATACCTATCGATAGATAAAATAAGTTTATTTTCTTGTTCAATAAAACCGACATTTTTTGGATACCAGAGTTCAAATCCTGGACTTGGTCATGGAGGTGTTTGTAGTGCTATGGTTATCATCCTAGGAAACTGAGTTCAAATCCTGGACGAGGCTGTTTGCATTTCACATTGTGCTAATCCAAACTGGGATTTTTAACCTTGGTATAGCAACTGGTTGGTAATTTGAACATTAGCTACATAAATGACAGTAACCTCCCCTTGTTTCTTTTGCTTTGAGGAAGCCGTCTGTTTTGGTCGGCCATTTTCATTTCACCATAATCAATAAAACTGCATGTTTTAACACGAAAATATCATAAAATGTGTTCTTAATAACAATTTTAGTTCATTTCAAATAATGCACAAGCACAATTAAGAACATATTTTATGATATTTTTGTGTTAAAACATTCAGTTGATTTGATTCAAACAAATTTGTATTTTCAGTATAGATTTACAGTTATAAAATAAGTAGATCTTATAAAAGTAAGTAAAAGTAAGTCATTAAGGCAGCCTAATGTCGGTATCAGCCAGACAGCGAGGGAGTCTATCTCCTTTTCACGAGCGCTAGACTAAGGAGATTATTTTAGCATCTGAGATGGAGCACCACACCTACCATCAGCTCCTCACTTTCCTGCACGGATCCCTGTACTACTCATACGCTGAGTTGGAGAAGGCCGGTATTGAACCAAGAACCTTGTGATTCCTAGTCAAATACTCTACCAACTGAGCTAAACCAGCCCTAGGGCTAGATCTTATACTTCAATTGAATAATGGTAAAAGTTATTCCAAGTGGAAAAGCAAAGCTTTCTTTGAATTTCTTGAACTAACTACAGAAGAGAACTTGGGAAATCTCTGGGATTCTTCGCATAAATGCGCCCTGGTCTCCTGTCCTAAAAAACACTAAGTAGTGCCAGCTCAAAAAAAACAACCCACGCTTAAGGCGTTTTTCCCCCAATTTTTTCTCAACAAGTAAATGTAGATATTTTAACCCCCCTCTTTAAAATATCTTTTTAGCGGTTTGAAGGCATTTTTACCAATAAATGACTTTTTTTAGTGGCTTGAAGGCATTTAAAGTAAGCCACCACCCAGGTTTTTTTATTGACAAGTAAATGTAAATATTTACCCCCACACACACTTTAAAATATCTTTTTACTTTTTTAAAAAATTTTATTTTCATTTTATTTTAATTCAAAACAACTGTCACAAATTTTTAAATAAATATGACTGAGTCCCGAAAATAAAAACATTATTAAACCAAATAACTGTCATGTATTTTAAAAATAAATATGACCGTGTTTTGAAAATTAAAAACCCTAACCCTGATCTTAAATCCTAACCCTAAACACCTAAAAAAATGCTAAAATATATTAAAAAAAAAAAAACGCCTTCAAACAGCTAGGGACTTCAATTGTAGCAGGGGTTGTTTTTTCAGCAGGCACCGCCTAGCAGATCTAGGGCAGGAGGCCAGGAGGCCAGGATGAATTTGTGAAGAGCCCCAAATCTCAAACTGAAACTAGAATATGTCGTTCTCAAAAATTGAAACCCTTAGCTGCACCATGAGAAGTCCTTTAATATAAGAAGCCATTATAGAGCAGTGGTTCTCAACCTGGGGCCATATGCCCCTTCCAAGGGATTAAAGAAGCGAACTAGTGAAATCTTGAACCAAAACTAAAATGTGTTACCCTCAAACATTTTGACCCTTAGCAGCACCATGAAAAGTCTTTTAGTATATGATGCCGTGACTTAGAGCAGTGGTTCTCAACCTGGGGCCATATGCCTCCCTCCAGGACCATATAACATTTTCTTGGGTTTAGGTAAGCAAAAAATATTAACATTTAAAAATACATAAAAATAGTGTTTTTAAACATATTACTGTTACAGGGAGAGATTGGAGAAATTAGTATCAATTACTTTACTTTGAAAGAAGGAGTGACAAAACTAATAAAAAGAGGGAAAGATTACAGTTGCAGGGTGAGATGTATTCGTTGCTTCACAGTAGCTCTTTGAAAATTACTTGTGTTATGAAGTTGCAGTGTCATTTTGAGCATATTCTAATATTTTTTATGTCTATTCTTCAATGTAGCACCTGAAGAAGTTTTAATACCAATCCATCATGGAAGGAGCTGTTGCCATGGAGACAACTGTTGATGAGGTAGCACAACTTAAAACTGCCTATCAGAAAAATTGTCGTGTGATGAAAACCGTGGGAGATTTTACCTATGTCATTAGTCTCCAATTACCTGAACAAAATGTCCAATTAAAATTCCAACTTACAGGTGAGTCTTTCTTTTATCTTTCTCATTTTACCTTAATGATTTTTTTTTTTAATCACCAATGTTTTATTTATTTATCTATTTTGTATTATTTTGATTTTTTTTTTTACTGTTGTCCTCATCTTTATTGTTATTATATACACAATGTTTCGGCTGATGTGCCTTCCGGCCATCTTCAGTAATTTCTTGTCGAACTCAGAATCCTTCTTGTTGAACTGAACCCTTTATTTAATCCATTGGGATAGATTGTTGTCTATATGTAGATATACAAGGTGTGTCAAAAAAGTATCGAGATTTTTTGTACTTTTTGACACACCTTGTATTCTGAAAAAATTAATGTTCCATTCATTGTTCATTTCTATCTTGGTGAATACAGCTTCAATCTCGTTATTTTTATGGCACACCTTGTATTCTGAAAAAATTAATGTTCCATTCATTGTTCATTTCTATCTTGGTAAATACAGCTTCAATCTCGTTATTTTTATGGCACACCTTGTATTCTGAAAAACATTAATGTTCCATTCATTGTTCATTTCTATCTTGGTAAATACAGCTTCAATCTCGTTATTTTTATGGCACACCTTGTATTCTGAAAAACATTAATGTTCCATTCATTGTTCATTTCTATCTTGGTAAATACAGCTTCAATCTCGTTATTTTATGGCACACCTTGTATTCTGAAAAACATTAATGTTCCATTCATTGTTCATTTCTATCTTGGTAAATACAGCTTCAATCTCGTTATTTTTATGGCACACCTTGTATTCTGAAAACATTAATGTTCCATTCATTGTTCATTTCTATCTTGGTAAATACAGCTTCAATCTCGTTATTTTTATGGCACACCTTGTATTCTGAAAAAATTAATGTTCCATTCATTGTTCATTTCTATCTTGGGAAATACAGCTTCAATCTCGTTATTTTTATGGCACACCTTGTATTCTGAAAAACATTAATGTTCCATTCATTGTTCATTTCTATCTTGGTAAATACAGCTTCAATCTCGTTATTTTTATGGCACACCTTGTATTCTGAAAAACATTAATGTTCCATTCATTGTTCATTTCTATCTTGGGAAATACAACTTCAAACTCGTACTTTTATGACACACCTTGTATTCTGAAAAACATTAATGTTCCATTCATTGTTCATTTCTATCTTGGGAAATACAACTTCAAACTCGGTACTTTTATGACACACCTTGTACTTTGAAAATAAAATTAACGTTCCATTTATTGTTCATTTCTATCTTGGTAAATACAGCTTCATTCTCGATACTTTTATGACACACCTTGTATTCTGAAAAAAATTAACCTCCATTCAGTGTTCATTTCTATCTTGGTAAATACAGCTTCAATCTCTATATTTTTATGACACACCTTGTATATTCCAGATTGTCAAATTGTGCCCCAAGTTACTAAAATATTGCAAGACTTTTGACTCGCTCTAGTATACAGTTGAAAACCCTTGGGAAAAAATATAAGGAAATTAGTCTAAACAAAAAAAAAAAAAAAAAAAAAAAAACTTCAGCCAAGGACATTAATTCTCTTTCTAAGAATTTGAAATGATAAAAAGATTTTATTTGTTATCATTAAGAAATTTTAAAAGTTGATTTTTTTTTTTTCATTTTCTTTTTCTTTTTCTCTTTTTAAGCATCCTATCCGGAAGTTACTCCTGGGATTATTGTCATCTCTCCAGATCTTTCTGCGGACTGTGTTGACCAATTAAATGCTTTTCTCATAGAAAAGTCCAATGACTCAGTTGGGAAAGCCATGATACAGGATCTTGTAAAAGAAGGAATTTCCTGGCTCGGAACAAATTCCGTCCCTAAAAGTCCAAACTCCGAAAAGAAAAACCCAAAGAATTCACAAACCAAAAAAAAATCAAAACACGAAAAGAAAAACCAAAAAAATACGGAAAACCATTGCGAGAAGAAACCATCGATGAGAACAGCCATCGATGTCATCTCTCGGATTCAGTGGGACGAGAGTCTGCCAACGGAAGAATTCTTGGTCGGATATTTGGATAGGTTCAGTGGCATCCAAGAGAAACCGTTCTTGGCTTTTTCCTGGGAGGATATAGCTTCGGTCGACTACCACACACTGGCCATCCCAAAACACAGAATTTGCTATTTCAAGTATAAGACAATTAAGATATGGGACAAAGCTCAACGTCTAGATCTGGTTTTTGGCTCGACTGGAGATACAAGATGTCTTGCGGATGTGATGGCAAATTATAAAAATGAGGAAAATTGCCAAGAAGGGGGTGCACATTTTGAAACGTCCCAATCTGATCCCGACAATGTCTCATCTTGCGAGTGTCTTGCTTCGTCCATGTTAGATGTAGATCTTAACTTATGCGATGATTTTCCGAATTCGGAAACGAGGGCTAATTTCTTTATTGCCCTACGGATAAATGCCGAAGCGGTACACGAACAGGTCACCGAAATGCAAAATTCCGTTCTCCAAGAGGAACCAGCTTATAGAGACTGTCAAATACAACCAAATCTTCTTCACATAACTCTGTGCGCTCTCTGTTTAAAGACCCCCGACCACATATCCAGCGCCGTTCAGATTCTTACGAATGCCAAACCCGAACTGTCAAAACTTGTCGCGTTTGCATGTCCGCTAGACATTGCTGGTGTTAAGCACTTTGCAAATCGAGCCCTTTACGCGGACGTTGACGCGCCGCCTCAGTTCTTGCAAATTACAGATTTCCTAAAATCTAAATTTCAGGCCGAAGGATTTCTGCATTTAGATCACCACGAAACCTTCCAACCTCATGTGTCGCTTTTTAAACTCAGCCGTGCCGTGATGCGTGAAAATGAAGTTGATGCAATAAACAAAAAGATCTGTGAACGATATAGTGGTTACAGGTTTGGCAAGCAAGATCTTGATAATTTGCATTTATGTTCAATGGACAAAGTCAGACAGGAAGACGGGTTCTACCTGTGCCCTACTAGTTTACAGATATAACTGTAGAATTAATATAAAAGATATGAAAGACATTTGGGTGGGAGGTTGTCTCTATTGTATAGTGGCCAACATGCTGGACTGTAACATCATAATGTTGTGTCTGAGTTATCAAATAACATTACAATAAAGAAAAATCTAAGAAATAGTTTTTGGTTTTATCTTTTTTTTTTATTGTAAGAACACCTTTTTATTTATTTATTTTTTTGTTAGGACACCTTTTTATTTCTTCTTTTTTGTAAGGACACCTTTTTATTTTATTTTTTGTAAGAACACCTTTTTATTTTTTTTTTTTTAAAGGACATAATTTTTATTTTATTTTTTGTAAGGACACCTTTTTATTTATTTATTTTTTTGTAAGGACACCTTTTTATTTTATTTTTTGTAAGGACACCTTTTTAATTTTTTTTAAGGACACCTTTTTACTTCTTTTTTTGTAAGGACACCTTTTTATTTTTTGTAAGGACACCTTTTTATTTATTCATTTTTTTTGTAAGAACACCTTTTTATTTCTTTTTTTATTGTAAGGACACCTTTTTATTTTATTTTTTGTAAGAACACCTTTTTATTTATTTTTCTTTTTTTGTAAGGACACCTTTTTATTTCTTTTTTTTATTGTAAGGACACCTTTTTATTTATTTCTTTTTTTGTAAGGGCACCTTTTTATTTATTTCTTTTTTTGTAAGGACACATTTTTATTTCTTCTCTTTTTGTAAGGACACCTTTTTATTTTTTATTTTTTTTGTAAGGACACCTTTTTATTTCTTTTTTTTTGTAAGGACACCTTTTTATTTTATTTTTGTAAGGACACCTTTTTAATTTTTTTTAAGGACACCTTTTTATTTCTTTTTTGTAAGGACACCTTTTTATTTTTTATTTTTTGTAAGGACACCTTTTTATTTATTCATTTTTTTTGTAAGAACACCTTTTTATTTCTTTTTTTTTGTAAGGACACCTTTTTATTTCTTTTTTTTGTAAGGACACCTTTTTATTTCTTTTTTTTTGTAAGAACACCTTTTTATTTCTTTTTTTTGTAAGAACACCTTTTTATTTTATTTTTTGTAAGGACACCTTTTTATTTTATTTTTTGTAAGGACACCTTTTTATTTTATTTTTTGTAAGGACACCTTTTTATTTCTTCTTTTTTTGTAAGGACACCTTTTTATTTCTTCTTTTTTGTAAGGACAACTTTTTATTTTATTTTTTGTAAGGACACATTTTTTATTTTTTTTTTGTAAGGACACCTTTTTATTTTATCTTTTGTAAGGACACTTTTATTATTTTTTTGTAAAGACACCTTTTTATTTCTTCTTTTTTTGTAAGGACTTTTTTTTTTTGTAAGGACACCTTTTTATTTCTTTTTTTTGTAAGGACACCTTTTTATTTTTATTTTTTGTAAGGACACCTTTTTATTTTATCTTTTGTAAGGACACATTTTTATTTTTTTTTTGTAAAGACACCTTTTTATTTCTTCTTTTTTTGTAAGGACACCTTTTTATTTATTTATTTTTTGTAAGGACACCTGTTTATTTCTTCTCTTTTTGTAAGGACACCTTTTGATTTGATTTTTTGTAAGGACACCTTTTGATTTTATTTTTTGTAAGGACACCTTTTGATTTATTTCTTTTTTGTAAGGACACCTTTTATTTCTTCTCTTTTTGTAAGGACACCTTTTTATTTCTTCTCTTTTTGTAAGGACACCTTTTATTTCTTCTTTTTTTTTGTAAGGACACCTTTTTATTTTTTATTTTTTGTAAGGACACCTTTTTAATTTTTTTTAAGGACACCTTTTTATTTCTTTTTTTGTAAGGACACCTTTTATTTTTTATTTTTTTGTAAGGACACCTTTTTATTTATTTTTCTTTGTTTGTAAGGACACCTTTTTATTTCTTCTTTTTTGTAGGGACACCTTTTTATTTTATTTTTTGTAAGGACACCTTTTTATTTATTTTTCTTTTTTGTAAGGACACCTTTTTATTTCTTCTTTTTTGTAGGGACACCTTTTTATTTTATTTTTGTAAGGACACCTTTTTATTTTTATTTTTGTAAGGACAACTTTTTTATTTATTTTTCTTTGTTTGTAAGGACACCTTTTTATTTCTTTTTTTTGTAGGGACACCTTTTTATTTTATTTTTTGTAAGGACACCTTTTTATTTTATTTTTTGTAAGGACACCTTTTTATTTATTTTTCTTTTTTTGTAAGGACACCTTTTTATTTCTTAGTTTTTGTTATTTTTTAATTCCTTTTTTTGTAAGGACACCTTTTTATTTCTTCTTTTTTTGGGTTCAGGCATGGTTTCAGGGCCAAAGCATCATTACCACTAACCCAGAGCGCCCCAGCAGTATCTTACGATACCACCAGACTTTGTCAGTTGGATGTCACAATATAGGACTGCCATATCCACGCTGATGCGGTTAGAGATTTCTCCTGAATCTTTTTTAAGTATTTCCTCTTGTCTGGTGGAGAAAGTCCAAGTTTAGACAAAAATGCCAAGGTTGAGTTGGTAATAAACCCCTGACATCCGACTTCAGTGGGAAATACATTTGTTATCCATACGTTTCTGACGCATTGTTCACATAGGTCTTCATATTTTTTCCAACTTCCGCTGATGGGCCCAAATCAAGATTTTCTTCAAATGGAACTGTCAATTCAAATCATAGTGTTGTGTTTGAGTTATCAAATAACAAAATTGAAATCCGGAAGAAGGGTTAACATGGGTTTATTACCATTGGTACAAAATAGAGTCCAACATGCAGCTTTTCCACAACAGTAATTACTTCTCTGTAGCAACTAGCTACTACTCAAGCTCGACTATGTTGTATATATTATTTATGTGTTTTTTGGACAAGTGTAACGTCTTGTAGGGGAATTTATCTTCCCTTACAACACATAGTGAGTTGAAACTCTCATAATGCTATTACATTCATTTTTGCAGACTAATACCATTGGGAAAGGTATGAAACCACTCATCCTACCCCTAGATATGGGTTAAATAGTGCCATTACTGTTCTTCTACAAGGATGGCTTTGGCATTAGATAACCCACAAAAGTTGATATGCCATTAAACGAATAAACCAAACCAAACATCTTTTTTGTTTTACTTCTTATCCTTGCTGCTTCTGATTTAAGAAAGTCTAGAAAGGAACAAGTCGTTGTATCCCGATTACACATTTGTCACACAAGACTAATGCACTCCTATATACTCAAACAAGAACAACCACCACAGTGTGAAACGTCAAACACCTATTCATGGCAGGTTTTTTACTCACATCAGAAACCATTATTTTAAAGCAAACAATATGAAAAACGTATTTGAAAATGTCAACATGGAGGACATTCTGTCCTTTTTGAAGGAAATAAAATTATACCATAGAATATAGACAGGAACCTAATCAATACCATACAACATGATCCCCAATGATGCTAACACATTGTTAAAACCAATTACTAAAAAAGTATAAATATGAATACACAACATATATTACTTCCTAATCGTTAGGCATGACATAACCCCAGACAGGTTGATATGCCATTAAAATCAATCAATCAATTGTTGCTTCTGATGTTTGTTACAAATCTGTTGTATCATGAGTGGGAAAATAATTTGAAAATAATTTGAAAATTGTATTTTATACAAGGTAAGATAATAATCTGATTTTTTACAGGTGTTGTATACTCTCTTTCCTTCCTTTCTTACTTTTATTATTCTTCCAGTGTCTCTTCCAGCGTCTCTTCTAGCGTCTCTTCTAGTGTCTGGACTTCGTCTTGGGGACTTCGTGTCTGGTCTTCCATTGGGGATTTCTCTTTATCAGAAGCCCTGTGTCATTGGTAGTTTTTAGATAATAACACAAGACTTCGATTTAACTTAGATCATATTTTATTCTGAAATCCCCACCAGACTACCTGTGCAGATTGAGTCGGCACTTACATAACACGACTGAACACTGTCGTGGTTTTTGGCCGATCTGACTAAACAAATCTCTCTCTAATCTAAACCGGAAGAGGGTCTTCTCCACCGATTCTCACAGTATCCACTGCAAGGATCAGGACTGAGGTCAAGCCTTGTCATTCAATCCTTCAAGGCTGCCGGCTGCAACTTATAACAGCCATTTTGGTTTCTACACTACTGTACATAAATATTAGGAATCTAATAATTAGGTAACACAGGGTGGACAATAATGATGGGACACATTTTAAATGCCATTTTCTCAGATCACAAAAGCAACACAGAGTACTACGTATATTCATTACATAACCGACACACAGAAGTTTTACATGTAATCTAAGACTTGAATATTAGGTCCTTGAGATGTTCAACATCATGACGAAAACATTCGAGAGCTCGATTTCTCATATCACATAAAGTGTTGTTTATCATATCAACTGGAATAGCTGTTATCTCTCTACGGATGATTTCTTTGAGGATCACCTTTCGGAATGGTGCCTTTTGCTTTCCAAAATGCTCTCGGAATTTTCTTTGGGCAGCAAACGATGGATCTTTGGCTGGCAAAGTATTTGTCGACTACGTATGTAATTTCTTTTGGACTCCACAGCATTACGAGGATCACCAAAATCAATATCTGAAAGTAATAAAGATTTAATGTAATATTAAAATCTTAGCTAATATGTAAAACTCCCGTGTATCAGTTATGTAATAAATATATTTAGTACTCTGTGTCGTTTTTATAATCTGAGAAAATAGCATTTAAAATGTGTCCCATCATTATGGTCCACCCTGAATAATAACCAATTTTCTGTAAAGAAATTTATTGTGAAAGAATTTTTATGATCACCTTAATTATCAATCAATTTTATTTCCTTCAAACTATTTTCCTTAGGATGCAATTCACCAGTGAAGATATTGGCCCCACACTTGGAAGTTTTCAACTGACACTGCCTTCAGTAGTTTCATTACCCATTAAAAATGTAGCATTATCAGTAGTTATAATAAAAAGAAGCTAAGAATTATAAAAGGTGTCCTTAAAATAAAAAGAATTAAAAAATAATAAAAACTAAGAAATAGAAAGGTGTCCTTACAAAAAAATAAAAATAAATAAAAAGGTGTCCTTACAAAAAAATAAAAAGGTATCCTTACAAAAATGAATAAATAAAAAGGTGTCCTTACAAAAAAAAAAGGTATCCTTACAAAAATAAATAAATAAAAAGGTGTCCTTACAAAAAATAAAAAGGTATCCTTAAAAAATAAATAAATAAAAAGGTGTCCTTACAAAAAATAAAAAGGTATCCTTACAAAAATAAATAAATAAAAAGGTGTCCTTACAAAAAAATAAAAAGGAATTAAAATCCTTACAAAAAAAAAAGGTATCCTTACAAAAATAAATAAAAAGGTGTCCTTACAAAAAATAAAAAGGTATCCTTACAAAAATAAATAAATAAAAAGTGTCCTTACAAAAAAATAAAAAGGTATCCTTACGTCCTTACAAAAATAAAAAGGAAAATAAATAAAAGGTGTCCTTACAAAAAAATAAAAGGTATCCTTACAAAAATAAATAAATAAAAAGGTGTCCTTACAAAAAAAAAAAAGAAATTAAAAGGTGTCCTTATAATAAAGAAAAATCTAAGAAATAGTTTTTTGTTTTATCTTTTTTTTTTTGTAAGGACACCTTTTTATTTATTTATTTTTTTGTAAGGACACTTTTTTATTTCTTTTTTGTAAGGATTTCTTTTTGTTTATTTTTATTTTTTGTAAGGACACCTTTTTATTTTTTTGTAAGGACACCTTTTTATTTTTTGTAAGGACACCTTTTTATTTATTTTTTTTATTTTTTTGTAAGGACACCTTTTTATTTCTTAGTTTTTGTTATTTTTTAATTCTTTAAATTTTAAGGACACCTTTTATAATTCTTAGCTTCTTTTTATTGCAACTAATCTATAATGCTACATTTTTAATGGGTAATGAAACTTTGAAGGCAGTGTCAGTTGAAAACTTCCAAGTGTGGGACGAATATGTTCACTGGTGAATTGCATCCTAAGGGAAATAGTTTGAAGGAAATAAAATTGATTGATAATTAAGGTGATCATAAAAATTCTTTCACAATAAATTTCATTAAAAAAACTTTTAAAATATTGGTAAACTACATGAAAAATCTAATTATTGTTCTATAATATGAACAATTATCATTATAAATATTTATTAAAGAATTATTCAAATAGTAAAAATATTCCCGAAAATATCTTGCTAAAATCGTCACAATAACGCTTCAAAAATCGTATAGTAAAAATATGATAAAGCTAGCGATTTACAAATTGGTACATAAGAGTTATCTCCCTTAGTCCATCTTTAGATTTATAAGTTGATCAAGACAAAGTTTTGGCTGCTCTTCCAATACGTGATCTACCGAAGGTTTTTGATCTACTATTTATGGCATGTGATCTACTAGGTAAAAAGAAGACAGGGTTAGAGTTTAGGGTTAGTTTAATGGGAAAATAATGGGTAGTTAATGGGTAGATCACATATTGGAATGTAAACAGCTCGGTAGATCACATATTGGATTAGAAACCATTCGGTAGATCCCATATTGGAAGAGCACCAAGTTTTGCTTACGATCAAGTCACAATGAAAGCACCGGTTACTGCCGAAAATAAGTTATGGTAATCTTTAACTATTTCCTCGTGGGTCTAGGAGGGTCCCATGGATTTCTGACAATCTATTACCAATAATATTAGGTAAAGAAGAACAGTTTTCTCGTTTATTCCTACCATAAAATAAACAGAACCCTCATTTTATGTCCGTGTTTTTGCAATAAATGTTTTATTTTTCTTGCACCCGTTATTTTACAATACTAAATATATTTTCTTTATGTGTTAAAGAATAAAGGAAATGTATTTAGTATCGTAAAATAACGGGTGCAAGAAAAATAAAACATTTATTGCAAAAACACGGACATAAAATGAGGGTTCTGTTTATTTTATGGTAGGAATTTACGAGGAAATAGTTAAGGATTACCTAAGTTGCTAAGTAACCACTTAGTATCATCTTCAGGTAATCTGAACATTAGCTACATAAATGAGAGTAACCTCCCCTTGTTTTTTTCACTTTGTGGAAGCCATGTGTTTTGTTTTGTAAAAACACGAATTTTTCGACAAATTGGGTATACCTATACTTTTCTAATATACAGGTGAGTACCTGTATATTAACATCTTTTTTTAAAACCACCTGTGGGAGATTCTAAGCATATGTTGACAAGAATGGTGAACATGTGGAGACTGTTTGAAAATATATTAAAGGTATTCCTATAAGGGTGTTAACATTTTTAAATCGATTTAAAAAAAAAAAAGATGTTTTTAAAGGGAATAGACTCCCTCGCTGATAGTAAAGTCGTTGGGGTGGTCTAAAGTCACTTACTTTTACTTATGTTAGAGATCTAACAAAAATATAGAGTTGCTCCCCTTTGTCAAAGCCGGAAGTGAGGTCTCCACCATGTTACTTGTGGATTGGCGTTTGTTTATGTTTTGGACGCAGCGTTTTGTACTGGTTAAGTCGCTTGAAGGTAGAAGCATTTCTCTACCCTGTGTTAAATAAAACCTTGTTAATTTTATAACCACCTGGTCTTGCATTATCATTTTCAATCCTCCATATTTTATCTGTATGTTAAAAACATAACAACTTATATTTATCAATAGGGACTGGCAAAATGAGCCTAAAATGCGTTTTTGACAAAATGACTTTAGCCCCCCCCCCTACAGAAAATAATTTACCAAAAATCAGGGAATTATCGGATTTTAATGAAATTCTCAGTGTTTATTTATCAATGAATGATCTTTATAATACATTATTTATTTTATTTCAAAACTTTCTCATTCTTTTCAGGTCACTTAATTTTGACCCCCCCCCTTATGCTGGGACCGTAAAATTGTTTCGAGTTGGTCATATGTTGTACTAATTACAGTATAAATAAAGAGATAAAAGACCGAAGTTATGAATAGAAACAAAAAAATTTTTTTACGGTTGCTGTTCTATGTAAGTAAAATAAGTACCGATTATCGAAAAAAAATGTAAAAAAAAAATAAATAAATAAATGATAATTTTTTAGGAGATTTCTTTTTTACTCATTTCTATAATTATTTAATTATCTTATTAAAAAAAAAAATTATACATCGATATTTTTTCTGCTTAAATAGGTGGGGGGCTAAATTTTTAATAGTTTTTCTTCAAAAAACTTTAGGACTATAAAATAAGGTTTGCATTAAATAGATATTTATTTCTAGAAACTAAAACCTAATATCAAGATTTGCATATTTTAAAACAATTAAATTGATTTTCAATAAAATTCACATAATGTTCGAAGATTAATGGTATGGAAGCAGAGAATACGAAAAATGTGAATTACCTCCCTTAGGGTAGAAGAGAGTTAATCTTTCTGTCTGTAAGTTTACCTCCCTTAGGGTAGAAGAGAGTTAATCTTTCTGTCTGTAAGTTTACCGAAAGAATTCAATATCTAATAAAGGTAAATTCATTTTATTATTACTATTTTTAATTCAATTATTCATTTTTAATTAAAAATATTCAAATTCAAATTGATGTTTTCTCACTTTTTATCTTTAAATTAACAATTTTTTTTTCTTAGTAAAATAAAATAAAAATTGCACTTCCAAACACTTGTTATTTTCTGGGCGGACATGACTATCTCGACCCCCCTCCATCTAAAATTTTTGTTTTTAATCTTTTTTTTTTTCCTTCAATGGATTATTATCGATTGCACACCAATCTATCAGATTGTAAAAAAAATTCTAAAAAGTTCTTTATTTTTCGAGTTTTCAGGGATATCGGAACCGCTAAAAAAACTTTTTTTTTTCCTTCAATGGATTATTATCGTTTACACACCAATCTATCAGATTAAAAGAAAAAATTCTTAAAAGTTCTTTACTTTTTGAGTTTTTAGGGGTGCTCATTTTCCCGTACGGGGAAATTTTTTTGGCGGTTTTGGAATAAACATACATGTATATTATAGCTACTGGCAAAATGAGCCTAAAATGCGTTTTTGACAAAATGACTTTAGCCCCCCCCCCCTACAGAAAATAATTTACCAAAAATCAGGAAATTATCGGATTTTAATGAAATTTTCAGTGTTAATTTATCAATGAATGATCTTTATAATGCATTATTTATTTTATTTCAAAACTTTCTCATTTTTTTCAGGTCACTTATTTTTGACCCCCCTTACTTAAAACCTTAAAATTTCCACTCGTTTGTTGATAAACTACATTTTCCAATTAAATGTAAATGTTTTGTAAATATATTTCAATTAAAATAAAAATATCTTATCCTTTTTTTTTTTTTTTTTTAAACCCTTTTGTATCTGGTCTAAAGATTTTGACCAGGAGTAGATACATTTTGGTAGATGTGACCCCCGGCCTTCTTCTGGTGTTTCCTGTCAAATTCAGTCACCAAACAGGAAGCCCCGTCTGCCCCTTACCAAGATCCAGCTGAAAAAAGCCCGATTTTTCTCTTCTTCCGTTTCTCATCCCGGGGGTGGGAGAGTCACTCAACTTCCGCTCCTCCGCAGAAACTAGAACTTCTGGTTTTCTTTTTAACTTTAGTTCCGGGGTGTTGGTCGGTCAGTGGATGGCTCTTCGTTGAGTGTTTACCGTTTCAAACTTTAACCTCTCGTTGTTCTTATTTCTTTTTCTTCTCTTTCTCCAGAAATCCGATTACCGTTTTATTTTCAATCCCCAACTTCCCCATAGACCATAATAATTCTGCTACACTGCTATTGCTTAAATAGTTACCCATCTAAGTAGTGAACAGGCTCATCACTGCTTAACTTTGGTGATTTCAACATGACTTGACCATAACCCTATACGAATGATTGTTTTAACACGGCCTGGTTAATGGAATGAGTACAATCTACCCCCATGGATTAAATAAAGGGTCCAGTTCGAAGTTCCGTGAAGGCTCACGGTAACACCTGAAGAAGGCCTGAGGGCACATCAACCGAAAGGTTGTGTATATAACAATAAAGATGAGGACAACAGTCCAAAAAATCCAAATAATACAAATTTCTTGTTATTTTTTTTTTATACATGAAAAATAAAATAAACACAAATCCAAGATGAAATTGATTTTATTTAAGAGCCAAATTTTTTGGCTTCATGGTACCTCAAGTTAGACGTCACATCGTGGTGTAATGGTTAGCAAGCTAGTCTTGCACATCCATTACTACTGATTAGCGAGATGGATCCTTGCTGGATGCCCCATCCTTTCGACCTTGTGTCACACCCTATCCGTGTTGAAAGGGTTAGGTAAATACCTACCTCAAATTAATCTAAAGTTCATGTTTTTTGCCACAGGTTATAATACTATTCAGTTTCTCTGAATTTTTGAGATGAGGCTTGATAATTTTGATAATTTTGATTATTCGGACTATTGTCCTCATCTTTATTGTTATCTACACTATTTCTGTGAATTTTTTAGATGAGGCTTGATAATTCGTATTATTTGGATTATTCGGACTATTGTCCTCATCTTTATTGTTATCTACACTATTTCTGTGAATTTTTTAGATGAGGCTTGATAATTCGTATTATTTGGATTATTCGGACTATTGTCCTCATCTTTATTGTTATCTACACTATTTCTCTGAATTTAATTTTTGAGATGAGGCTTGATAATTAGTATCATTTGAATTATTCGGACTATTGTCCTCATCTCTATTGTTATCTACACTATTTCTTTGAATTTTTGAGATGAGACTTGATAATTAGTATTATTTGGATTATTCGGACTATTGTCCTCATCTTCATTGTTATCTGTACAACATGCATAAGTGCATAGGTCTAGGAAAAACAAGACATTACGTTTATAAGTTCCCACAATTCACACTGAATTGTCCAATTGGACACATAGCACAGTGGATAAAGGCATTGTGTTAGACAGTTCTAAATGACAGTTATCTCTGGGCTGCAGGTTCAGTCTTGATCAGGAGCAGCATTATCATAGAATAATAATTAACACAGCTTAACACCTGTACTCCAGCTATGGTTAGTGAAATGAGAACAGGATAGGATAGGATACCGCCGTGGACTGAATAAAGGGTTAGGTTCATAGTTCTGTGATGGCTCCCGATTATGACAAGAAGGTTTCCGAGTCCGACAAGAAATACCTGAAGAAGGCCAGAGGACACATCGGCCGAAACGTTGTACAGATAACAATAAAGATGAGGACAATAGTCCGAATAATTCAAACAATACTTAAAATAATGACATTTATTGTGTACAGTGCTCATTTGCACCACAACTCATCAAAGTTTCATGTCAAGTACACAGAATAATGTATTAGTGTCAGGAACATGAACAGTTTACAGTAGTAATATGCATGTATGTGCGCGTGCATGCATATTTGTGTGGATGGGGGGTATCAGGTATAGTGTTGGCAGATTACAGGAAGCATGGAGGCTTACTTACTATTCTGTTGTTCTCAGTTCGGTTGGTCCTACAGTTTTTGACATCAATTTTTATTTGAATTTTAAACAATTTATATATTTCTCCTCTTATGAACGTCACATAAAAAATAAAATTTCGGTAATTTCCTATAAGTCTAACATAGACAAAGGGGAACCACTCTTAACTGATAAATTATTCATTTATTTATTGATCTACTAGGAAAAAGGAAGACGGGATTAGGGTTAGGGTTTAGGGTTAGTTTAATGGGAAAATAAATAATTTATCAGTCAAGAGTGGTTCCCCTTTGTTTATGTTAGAATTATAGGAAATTACCAAAATTTGTCTGGCCGTCTGTTCTCACACAAGCATCATCGGCAAGACCATTACAGAGAACCGGTTCTCCCAGCTAAGATCTGTAATCCCCCCCCCAACGTACATACACCTGAGAGAAACTGCCTCGGCTTTTATGCCTCCTCACTGACCAAACCACTCCAACCAACAGTGGTGACAGGATACTTACCAGGAACCACCATTCACAACCTGGAGGTTGTGAGTTCAATCTCTGTAGTCTCGAAAGGCAATTCACTTTACCTCCCGCTACAAGCAAAAAATATCTAATAAAAATAAAATAGAATTTTTAACTCTTTGCCAAATTTAAGAACGCTTACAGCAGTTCTTCCACCACTGTGATCCTACCATAAGCTGCTGGCAGTGGCTCTCACATGTGAACATTTCCACATCTTGATATTGCTAAAATTAGTTCAGTTGAATATCAAGAAAATTATTAGAAAAAAAACAGCACAATTATATATATATATATATATATATATATAAAATATACAAAACTTATTGGTAAACCCTTGCGTTAAGGAAAACCCCAGCAAATAGTTTGATAGTGAAAATATACTACCAAACTTCACCAGGGGAAAAATTAAAAAAAAGAAACGACCAAGAGGGTCGTACCAAATAGAAATAATCAATTAATACTATAACACTTGGCCAAAAGAAATATATATATATATATATATATATATATAAACTGCTAGGATTATCTAAAGTTAGAATATAAAAAGTGCTTAACACCTAAGTAGAGCAAATAAGTAGAGCACCTGCCTAGGAATGTTAAGGTTCCCAGTTCAATACTGGTCCTCGCCAACCCAGCGCTTGAGTAACACAGATTGGGTAATCTGATCTGTGCGGTAAAAATCTGGGAGCTGATGGTAGGTGCAATGCTCTACCTTAGCAAAAACAATCTCTCTGGTCTAGTACACATTATAATGAGTGGTCTTTCATTAGAGGAAAGCACTGATTCGTCAGTGCTCTTCCAATATGTGATCTACTGAATGGTTTCTAATCCAATATGTGATCTACAGATCTCCTTGATAGAAAGTGAAAGAGGAAACTAAAATGAAATAAGACAAATATAACCAAAGAGAAAGAAAGGAAATTGATTACTGTATATATATATATATATATATATACCAACCCCTCCGCATGAGCAGGATGCGACACAAGGTGAATTTCTTAAGCAGAGTTTAACAGGTTTGAATTCCGAGTTTTCCTTCTCCTAGACCGGTTGCCTAACCAAGGTTAAAGAGCCTAGTCTACCCTACTATTTATCCATAGCTGGAGGGAGAATAGGATTCATACCTTTCCCAAGGGTATTAGCACTAAGTGAAATGCAATTACTGTGTCCAGGATTTGAACTCACGGCGATGAGTCCATTTCCCATGACTTTAACCATTACACCACGCGCTTCCCATTGATTACTGTATATAAAATTTTATCATGTGACTTTCTAACACCAAAATTTTAGCCGTACCCAAGATACAAACGTTGAGGGTGTAAATAGTTGGCCAAGGGTGCTCTTCCAATATGTGATCTGCTATTGATCTACTATTCATGGCATGTGATCTACTAGGAAAAAAGAAAACAGGGTTAGGGTTAGGGTTTAGGGTTAGTTTAATGGGAAAATAATGGGTAGTTAATGGGTAGATCACATATTGGAATGTAAACAACTCGGGAGAGCACCTGGCAAAGTCTAATCCCAGGCCAACTGGTATGCCTACAATTTCCAGCTAAAAAAGGTCTCAGAAAGTCGGTTGATATGTGAGTATATATGGTAAGTAGTGTAGTCTACCTAGTAATTACCTGTGGAAAAAAAAATCATGGATATATTTGAATTTCTGATATACCTTATGATACTGTACCAATAGACTGTCTAATTACTCTGTTTTATGGCATATCAACCTCGATGGTCATTTGGGTCATTTAATGCTGACAAAGTTTTGGATTCTTAGCGATAATTATTCTGAAGTGAGACCAGGTTGTGTAAGCAATAAATATAGTCACATTGTGTCTTGTGTGTGTGTGTTTTACTTGTTTGTTTTGTTTTACGGCATATCAACTTTGGTGGGTCATTTAATGCCAACAACATTTTGAAAAAAATTCATTCTTAATGGGTACTCAATTTTTTTTATAAACACATTTTTTTCTAGTTAACTCATAGATGGGACTCTAACAGGTACTACCACTCCGGGTCAGAGTGGACCTGGGAGTAATGGTGATGAACGGGGTACTCAACACTCCCCAGAGCTCCAGAATTGGAACTTCAACATTAGATGCAGTTTAACATCATACCCAGGACAATATGACCCTCAGCCATCACCTTCTAGCACCCATATGATAAAAAAGGTTGGGGCCTGCCTTAAGAGCAATAGGGTTGGGATGATCATATAGATGCTAAGGCTTGACATGACCAGCTGATTGAACGGAGGGGGCCTCTCCGACTGCCCGTCTAGCCTAAATAAGAACCAAAGTGGAGTGTTGCATATCACGGACTGCTCAGTCACCAGGAGTCCATCCTTAAGCATCACGGGTCACAACCTACGGCCAACAGGTGGCCCCATTGAGGGGAGCGGTCTTACGCCTCTATAGAGGTGCAGTCGGCATATTCTACAGTTCCAGCCAACAGGGTGGGTGTTTTACTTGGAGAACAATGTGAATAAACAGGGAGTAGAGTATCTGCCTATGAACCATAAGGTTCCGGGTTTGATACTGGCCCTCACCAACTGAGCACATGAGTAGCACAGTGGGTAGCTGATGGTAGGTGTGGCGCTTTACATCAGACTCAAAACAATCTCCCTGGTCTAGTTCTAGTGAAAAGGGGATAGACTCCCTCACTCTCTGACTGATACCAACAATTGGCCACTCAACTGACTTTAATTTTATTTTTTATTTACTTGCAAATTTTTCAAAGTTACATTGGTTATTTGGTAAATAAATAATTCCGAAATAATCAAAGCAGTCAATGAATTAAAAATCTAAATCATTAAGTTATTAAAGTGATTAAAGATCCCTCCCCTCCAATTTTTTTGGGGGGTCTGCATTTATACTGGAATGAATTTTAAATTATAAAATCGAAATTAGTCAATGAACAAAAAATAAATAAATAAATAAATAAAAAATATTTTTTTTTTTGAATTAATAAAAAAAAAAATTCGAGTCATTAAAGCAGTGAATAAAAAAAATATTTAAAAAAAAGAAATCAAAAGACTTATCAAAAAAGTTATCAAACCAATCAATGAACCCCCCCCCATTTTTAAAAATCTCAAAATATCAAAGCAGTCAATGAATCAAGAATATAAAGAATAAATTTAATAGATAAATAAATAAATTTTTTTAAAAAATTAAAAAATAAATGAATAAATAATTAAAAAAATTAAGAAATGAATAAATAAATAAAAATGAATAAATAAATAAATTTGAAAAATAAATAAATATATGAATTTAAAAAATAAATAAATGAATTTAAAAAAATAAATAATTTAAAAAAGATTTAAAAAATAAATAATTAAAAAAAAAAATTTTTTAAATTAATTTAAAAAAATGAATAATAAATAAATGGATAAATAAAAAATCTAAAAAATAAATAAATGAATGAATAAAAATTTGAAAAATAAATAAATAAATACATTTAAAAAATAAAGAAAGAAAGAAAAAAAAATGAATAAATTTAAAAAAGAAATAAAGAAATAAAAAATAAAGAAACATATATATATATATATGAATTGAAAATTAAAAAAAAAATTTTTTTTTAAATAAGTAAATTCTTAAGTTATCAAAGGAGTCAATGAATAAGAAAAAAATAAAAAATAAAAAATAAATAAATAAAAATAAAAATGAATAAATAAAAAATAAAAAATAAAATTCTTAAATCATCAAATCAAAGCACCCAATGAATCTCAAAAAAAAAAAATCATACAAGCCACAAAATCAAAATGGATTATCATACCTTTTATTGGGACATAAATGGGTGATCAGTTTAGTACACAAATGAGATCAAAACTGATCCCCCACTTTATGTACAGCAGATTACATGGACAACAAAGATGAGGATATTAGTTTAATTGAACAACTAATGAAAACCTCATCTCACAAAATGCTCAACTTTGACAAATTGTAAAAAGTCTACAGAAAATAAAGTTGCAACTCAAAATCATTGGGAAAAAAAAAAGCCCAGAGTAGTAAGAAAATATTTACTTATGTATTTTAGATCAGAAAAATAGCGTTCAGATGGATCAACTATTATTACAAGGTTTATGTTAAATTCCGGTTTGGGGGTGGGGGATCTGGGGTGTTCTGGAAAGTCGAGGGGTTGGGGTTGGGTATGTGGTTTCTCTGTAGTGCAAGCATATATATATATATATATATATATATAGGTATATGTAAAAACAAAATTTTTTTTGTGATGAAACAAAGAAAATACAGTGCTCAATCACAGTTTGTAAGAGCTAATATTTATTTATTTTACAATGTTTTCATAGATCAATGTTCATTATCAGCGACCGCGGTTTCATGCTAAATAGCAATCATCAGGCTGAGGAGCAAGATCCTATGGTGTTTGTTGGAGTTCTTTACTCAATGTCACATTTAGGATTGTAAATAACGTCGGTTCAACCGACGTTATTTACAATCCTAAATGTGACATTGAGTAAAGAACTCCAACAAACACCATAGGATCTTGCTCCTCAGCCTGATGATTGCTATTTAGCATGAAACCGCGGTCGCTGATAATGAACATTGATCTATGAAAACATTGTAAAATAAATAAATATATATATATATATATATATATATATATAATGTTATTTTAGGGGTCTCCGTATGCTTCTCTCGGTATATATTTTTATGTTTTTTTAATGTTGAAGTTGGGCGTTATTATGAAGCATTTAAAAATAAATGAACAAACTCGATGTTATGGAGTACTGGATTCACTTATGTTTTATTATTTGTTATCATAAATTTTCGGGATCGTTAGATTCCCTTTTTCAAATGAATGTCGATCCCGAAAATTTATGATAACAAATAATAATAAAAAATAAGTGAATCCAGTACTCCATAACATCGAGTTCCTTCATTTATTTTTAAATGCTTCATAATAACGCCCAATTTCAACATAAAAATATATATATATATTTGTGTGTGTGTGTGTGTGTTGAGAATAGAGGAAAGTGTGGATATAACAACACAGACAGTATAAATTCAATTGGTATTTCGCCTCATTTTGGATGAAGATTCTTCAATTGAATTTATGCTGTCTGTGTTATTATATCCACACTTTCCTCTATTCCCAAACCACATTTTGTCGGTTTTATTTAAATCCTCCACTCCTCATATATGTGTGTATGTGTGTGTGTGTGTATGTATGTCCGTATGTGTGTGCGTGTATGTGCGTGTGTGTATATATTCCAAAGATTGAGCGAAGAAATCTCCCTTACGACGTAGTAGTTTTAAAAAAATTTTTTTACAGTAGTTGTAATTTACAGAGCTCAATGTGCCCCCTTATTGTTAGAGTAACAGAGCCAAAAATATATGAGGAAAAAGACGAAGAAGATTTAGATTGAAGATCACTATAAGAATAATAAAATCTTCCTAATTCTGCATCTGATGATGGTGGCCAGAGGTATAACAATTCTTCTAGGTCTCCTGAAATAGTCTATTATGCTTCCAGTCTGAATCTTTGTTTTTTTCCCTATATATATATATATATATATATATATATATATATATATATAATCCTTAAGTCCAGAGAAGAAATCTTCCTTATGACACAAGAGTTTTATTTAAACAAAACCAAGTCGCACATTGAGAGCTCAATGTGTGCTCTTAAAGTTAGAGTCACAGAGCAAATAACAAAAGACTTAGAGATTTAGCATTATAGTCTATTTCAGGGAAGGCTTATTTGTCTAAGCTCCCTGAAATAGACTATAATGCTAAATCTCTAAGTCTTTTGTTATTTCTTTACTCATATATATATATATATATATATATATATAATATTATGGGAGTAAATATGGAAATAAATCTGACAAAATCCATGTCGATTATTAAGGATTATTTCGCTTTTGCCCTCCCTTAAAAATCGACATGGATTTTTTAACATATCACCGTTTCTAGCTAAATAGTTTTAAATAACTACAAAATACCAGGCTTCATTTAAATATTTAGTTATCATTCCCACTTTGTTCCTTGTTCTCATAAAATCAGTCCATTAATACTTTTTCTTGTCTTTGTTGAATGCATTTCTTCGAGTTACGTCACGCATCATGACATCTTTGCGTGTGCGGATTGCGACTCGTCTTTCAAAAATATAACGCTGAACAAATACAGTTACACAACAGAAAAAAAATTTTTAATAAAGATTTTTTAATCTCCTGTCATCTATAAAACATCCATCAATTTCTTCACCCTTTAATACAGCCTGATGAAGGTTGAAAGAAACCGAAACGTTTAAGCGTTGAATAAACAAATTCACCTAATTTTTGGAACACTTTTTTTTTCAAATTCTTAATATATAAGAGAGTTTTATAATTTTGCTTGAAGCATTGTGTATATATTGGTTAGGAGGTTGATTTAGAAGGCTATCATAATGCAGGTGTAAAGAAAAAATAATAATACGGTAACAATGGTGTTGTGTGTTTAACCTGTATTTTATTCTTGAATTTTCGAGATAATATCTCTTTTTCAAAAGATCACTGGAATTGAAGCAGTCTAGTTATGGCATTTCTTTTAAATTAATTTTTTTGTTTTTTGAAAATGATGGTATTTTTATGTAACTGTATTCTCGTGTTGTATGTTTACTTGAATGCGTCTTTTTTTGCGCGTATGTTGTCATGCGCATGTCCATGAAAATGCGTGTTGGTTGTGACGTTATGACTGTATTCTAGTGCAGGATTGCACGTGCATATGTATGTGCGTATTAAAGAGTGTATTTTCTGTTTGGGTGGCCATGGTGATGTATAATATTTTCGTGTTGGATGTAATATAAATCAATTTAATCATTTATTATTATTATTATCATTATTAATATTATATTAATATATAATCAATATTATTATTATATTTATTTGTTTATTTACTTATTTATTCTAATTCAATTTATCTTTTTTTAATATTTTATATTTTTAATATATATATATATATATATATTATATATATATATATATATATTTATTTATTTATTTAATTTTTTAAATATTTTTAAATCTTTCATATTTACCTTGTCCATGTGTATGTGTGTGTGTGTTAGAAAAAAGGTAAAATAGTTAGATTCATCAATATCTACGTGTAAATCTTATTCATTAACAACTAGTGTGCAATGACTTGTGTGTTTGTATGTGTGATCTTTTGAAAAAGAGATTTTATCTCGAAAATTCAAGATAATACAGGTTAACACACAACATCATTGTTACCGTATTATTATTTTTTCTTTACACCTGCATTGTGATAGCTCTTAAATCAACCTCCTAACCAATATATATATATATATATACATATACATATATATATATACATATATATACATATATATATATACATATATATATATATACATATATAATATATATCATATATATATATATATATACATATTTGGGAGAATATGTGTTTAAATGAAGTCGAACCTAATTTATGAAAGTTAATTAATTAATAATTAATTAATTAGGCGGGATTACATATATACATATATATACATATATATATATATATATATATATATCAGGGAGAATGTATATTTAGCTCTTTATATTCAGCACTTTTAAATATTTTTTTTTTGTTAAATCCAGAATAGTACTTTATAATAGTTTGCTTGGTGGATTTAATGGTAACTGCAATATATATATATATATATATATATATATATATATATATTATTACAGAGTCATGCATTAGGCTGCAAGGGTTCAATCCCCACCATCCCTTGTGCTGGTTAGTGAGGATTGTTAACAGTAATTACTGATTTAGAGGAGGGAGAGAGAGAAAAAAAAACACACTGTAGAAAAGGGAATGTTTTTACTAAACACTCATTTAAGAGAGAAGGGGGGGGGACTGACTTTAAAATCGGGACAAATGCCCCTTCCTCCTAGCAATCAGTCTTTTATGTGTGACATCTGTCACCCCCTCCTTTTTTTTTGCATAAGTAACTTTTATTCATAATTGTCATTGGAGTGCATTTTGGACATGGGGGGGGGGATGGAGATGTTATTTAGAAGTGAACAGGGGGGCATATTTCTGGAGGTTGGGGAGGTATGTTTTTTTGGAGGTGGGGGTAATTTAGAAGTGGACAGGGGGGGGGCATATTTCTGAGGTTTGGGAGGTATCTTTTTTTTGGGGAGGAGGGGTAATTTAGAAGAGGACGGGGAGGGCATATTTCTGGGGTTGGGAGGTATATTTTTGAGAGGGGTAATTTAGAAGTAGACAGGGGGGGGCATATTTCTGGGGTTTGGGAGGTATGGTTTTTTTTTGGGGGGGGGGGAGGTAATTTAGCAGTGGACAGGGAGGCATATTTCTGGGGTTTGGGGAGGTATGTTTTTTGGAGGGGGATGGGGATGTATTTTGAAGTGGACAGGGAGGCATATTTCTGGGGTTTGGGGAGGTATGTTTTTTGGAGGGGGGGATGGGGATGTATTTTAGAAGTGGACAGGGAGGCATATTTCTGAAGGGGGAGCAGTATTGAAATTATTGAGGAGTCGGGAGGTATGTTTTATTTTTGGTGGGGGGGGGGTTATATTTTCAGAGGGGAGGTATTTTAGAAAGGGTAGCTATTTGGAGAGTGGGAACGTAATTAAAAAAAAATTTTTTTCTTCAAATGTGCAAAAAAAGGGGATGGGCATGCAAGAGGGCCGTTGGATTGAGTTTGGTTTGAAAAAATAAAAAAATAAAAAATTTCTAAAAATCAAATTATTTCAAGTAAAATCTGAATAGCAAAATACATTTTAATGTCTACTCATTTCTGAAAAACATAAAACAACCCCCCCCCTCCTCTCGTACTTATTTAACGAAAAAAGCAAATATTCATCATAGGAAACATTTTTTTTTTTACCTCGTTTCTTATGAGATATGTATTTTCTAAAACCGACAATAATAACATTGATAATTATAATATTAATAATCCGTATTGTCGAATAAAGTCATTTTTGATAAACAAAGGACTCAGGTTGCTTATAGTACCTGCTCTTGCCTAAATGGTCACCCATCAAAGTATTGAACAGGCTGATCGCTGCTTAACTTTGGTGATCTAGCAGGAACCAATACTTTCAGTGTGATTTGACTGTAATAATCTTTTATTGAGTGGGAGGTAAAAAAGTAAAGGTAAAATAGAAAGGAGGAGGAGAAGATGAGGAGGAGGAGAGGGGAAAGGGGGAGTGGAAGATGGGGAGGAGGAGGGAGAGGAGGAGGGGTGGGGGAAGATAGAAATTCTTAGTTAATGACTGTGACAATTCGGTAATCTGAACATTAGCTACATAATTGAGAGTAACCTCCCTTGTTTCTTTCACTTTGAGGAAGCCGTGCGTTTGTGTTGTAAAAAACACGGATTTTTCGCAAATTGGGTATACCTATTCTTTTCTGATCTAAGGTACTCACATAGAATTATTAACATCTTTTTTTTAAAAATCACCTGTGGGAGATCTCAGCATATGTTGACAGGATGGTGAACATGTGGAGACTGTTTGAAAATATATTAAGCATATTCCTATAAGGGTGTTAATATTTTTAATCGATTTAAAAAAAAAAAAAAAAGATGTTAATATTTCTATAGAAGTACCTGTATATTAGAAAAATATAGGTATACCAATTTGTCGAAAAATCCGTGTTTTTACAAACAAACACACGTCTTCCTCAAAGTGAAAAAACAAGGGGAGGTTACTCTCATTTATGTAGCTAATGTTTCAGATTACTAGATTCAAACTACATTATTTAGACAGCAGTGATAATTTTTGTTAATATAGAATGTGAGAAGTTATTAATGTAGAATAGCGCGCAAGAGATAATATCATTAGATGATGTTATAAAAGCATTATATTTCATAACATTTCACGGAAATACCAAAACCTTTGAGACATTAGGGTTAATGTAGGGTCAGTTTTAGGGCAATTCTCATGATATTATCTCTTGCGCGCTATTCTGCATTTGTATCCGTGAGATTCTGACTATGGTTATTATAGACATGACGGCAGATAGTGTCCATAGTGCAGTTTTAAAAAAAAAATTTTTTTTTAAATATTAAAATTTGTTTCATTTTTTTTTTAATGCAGAGAATAAAATAAATAAAATTCTGTTTGAATGAAAAGTAAAAATTTAAAAAAAAAAAAAAAGAAAAAAAGAAAAAAAAAAAAAAGAAAAAAAAAGAAAAAGAAAAAAGAAGTATATCCGTTATGAGGCCAGGTAAAAAAATTGTTCAACAAATCTACCAAAATGAAAAAAAAAAAATTAAAAAAAATAAAAAAATAAAATAAATAAAAAGGAGTAGGAGTAGGAGTAGGAGTAAGAAAACAATTAACATCCTTTCTCCAATCTCCCACATCTTTCTAGCACCAAAGATCTGAACTATGAGAGGAAGAGGAGGAGTAGAAGTAGTAGTAGAAGGAGAAGGAGAAGAAGAAGGAGAAGAAATATGTCCAAGTAGTTACCTCTCCCCCTCTTCAATAAACCTTCAAATCAGCTCTTGCGTGTATGTGGGGGAGTGTCAATAGGCAGTTTAATAGCAGTCCCTCTAATGGTGAACGATCGCCGTATATGTAGTCTGTTGCCAAACTAACTTTCTAACCTCTTTTGCTAAAGAGTTCCTTCAATTGAAACAGTCCAATGGAGATAACTCATAATCTACATTACAGCCCTTTTAAAATTTTTTTTTAAAATTTGGGATGTATAAGTACCTCTAGCAATTTTAGCGTAGATGCTCCTCTTTTGGTCAAGGGATCTGCCAGTTGTAGTTTACCATCTACCCAAAAATCCTCATTTCTCCCCCCAGACACCATTTCCCTCAATCGTGCCATGTCCACTCTCAATCTTCTATCACTAACAATATTTGTAGTGCTTAAAGCACTAGTTAGTGATACATTGTCTATAAGCATCGTACTGGTGGTAGTACAGCATACCAAAAGTTTCTTGCACCAAAGAAGAAATGAAGATCCTGCATCTGCTGCTTCACTTAATGCCAAAGTTTCAGATGCTAATAGAGGGTGTCATTGATGAACTCGTCCGTAATGCTCTAGTAGTGTACAGCAAGTCTTTTTTATATATATATATATATATATAATATATATATATAATATATATATATGTACAAATTTTTATTTTTATCTTTTTATCCTGTTGATCCATCAAGAGAAACCTAGATAGATTTTCTCGAGTCATAGGCTTACTCCACTATATATATATATATATATATATATATTAATTTAAATGATAATATTGATGCTGCAGTCATTCAGTACATTCAATACCTACATATATTTACCAACCCCGAGCAGGTTGCGACACAAGGTCAATTTCTTAAGCGGAGTTTAACCGGTTTGAATTCAGAGATTTCCTTCTCCTAGACTGGTTACCTATCCAAGGTGAAGATCCCAGTCCCCTACTATTTTACCCAGTAGCTGGAGGGGGAATATATGGATTCATACCTTTCCCAAGAGTATTAGCACTATGTGAAATGCAAACAGCCACATCCAGGATTTGAACTCAGGTTGACAAGTCCATTTCCTATCACCACACACAGTATATGTGGAGGCGTTCAGGGTATAATGGTTAGTGATACAGAAAATGAAATCAGCAGTCCAAGTTAAATTCAAGTTAAGGCTGCTTGTATTCCTTTCCTATTAATGCCTAATGAAAAAGGCATGAGTCCACCTCTCCACGCAGGTAATAGTCTAGGAGAAGGACAACTTTGAATTCAAACAAGTCACTCGGGCAGTTCAATGTTGTGAATCCACCTCTTCTTCCCATGGGTAAAATAGTAGGGCAGACTGGGTTTTCTAGCCTCAGTGGGAAACTAGTGTAGGAGAAGGACAACTTTGAATTCAAACCAGTCACTCGGGCAGTTCAATGTTGTGAATCCACCTCTTCTTCCCATGGGTAAATAGTAGGGCAGACTGGGTTTTCTAGCCTCAGTGGGAAACCAGTGTAGGAGAAGGACAACTTTGAATTCAAACCAGTCATTGGGCAGTTCAATGTTGTGAATCCACCTCTTCTTCCCATGGGTAAAATAGTAGGGCAGACTGGGTTTCTAGCCTCAGTGTGAAACCAGTGTAGGAGAAGGACAACTTTGAATTCAAACCAGTCACATCGGGCAGTTCAATGTTGTGAATCCACCTCTTTCTTCCCATGGGTAAAATAGTAGGGCAGACTGGGTTTTCTAGCCTCCAGTGTGAAACCAGTGTAGGAGAAGGACAACTTTGAATTCAAACCAGTCACTCGGGCAGTTCAATGTTGTGAATCCACCTCTTCTTCCCATGGGTAAAATAGTAGGGCAGACTGGGTTTTCTAGCCTAGTGGGAAACCAGTGTAGGAGAAGGACAACTTTGAATTCAAACCAGTCATTGGGCAGTTCAATGTTGTGAATCCACCTCTTCTTCCCATGGGTAAAATAGTAGGGCAGACTTGGTTCTCTAGCCTTGGTGGGAAACCAGTGTAGGAGAAGGACAACTTTTGAATTGAGTTGACTTCAACTTGTTCTTCTGTCATTGCCCTTCCTCCGACAATCCCTGCTTTTGTAGACAAGGGAAATTTGCCGCAAGGGCAACTGACAGTCTACAATAAAACTTTGCCCAGGTCTGCGCTGGAATTTCTGATCTCATGAGACTAAACAAGTGCCATAGAACACAAACCTACGCACTTCTTGATACAAAGAGGCAAACCAAAATCTTTATGTTAGACGTGTGTGTGTGTGAATAGATAATAGGAAACCTTTTTTTTTTTTTTTCAAAACTTTTGTACAAAACTAATATTCAAAAGTCGGAGTTCATTGCTTCATAACTTACAAAAAAAATAATAAATAAATAAAAAAATGAAAAAAAAAAAAAATAAAAATAAAAATGAAAAAAAAAAAAAAAAATGAAAAAAAAAAAAAAATTTCTTGTTTCATATGTTATGAAAGAATGTTTAAATTTATTGGGCATCTCATGGGACAACTGAAGTATGGATGACCAAAAATGAAGAAAAAAAAAAAAACCCTGATATTACCCAAAATGACAAAAGTACATTTCCACCATAAAGACGCCATCACATGATTAGCAACACCCTAGTTGTTTAATAAAATAAAAAAAATACTATTTCACTGAATGTGTACATAACAATAAAGACGAGGACAACAGCCCGAAAAATTCAAATAATACCAAATCATAAAAGTAAATTTCAATGGAAGTGTAGTGAGTTCAATTCTCATTGGCTACCCTCCACTTGTGTCGGACACTAAGCTAAGATTTGGTCATTTTACCAATGGGGTTCGAAGTTAGTGAAATCGTCTAGCAAGCCATGACTACTGTGTAGAGAATTTGATTTTCACCGGGTGCTCCACATGTGCAGCCTTGTGCCAGACTAAGTTCAGCTTAATAAATGACCATGTTTATATACGGACATTGGGAAAAAAAGACGTCTCAAATAAGCAGCGTATATTTTGGGCTGTAGTGACCTCTTGGGTAGCCCAAGTATAGAGATGAATACAATATGGGAACAATCATTGAAAAGGCTAAATCAAATTGTTTTTAAAGTTTAATTACTTTTAACTCTTAACATCCTGTTGAGAATGTTCTAAGTCCAGAGACCATTTCTATAAAGATTTGGCTAAAATGGCCTTTTCATTTAAATTTAGCGGAGTTATTTCCCTGAAATAAAGCTTCTAAATATGTTTAATATTACATTTAAAACAAATTCCAGAGACCCATTCTATAAGGATTTATCAATAAATGGCTAAAAATGGCATTTTAAAAGTTATCTGTAATTTCCCTGAAAATAAAGACTTCTAAATTTGTTTTAATATTACATTTAAAACAAGGCTATCGTTTAGGGCGGATTAGGAAAACAAATGTGACTTCCAGCTGGGTGGAATGAGGCAGTATAGGATGTTAAGAGTTAAAAATGAAAATTTCGGGAAGTAACTGAAGTCATTGGACTTTACACCTCGTGCAGGAAACGCCAATAAACATTTTAAAAAAAAGAAAATTAAAAAAGAAAAAAGTATCTTGATATTTCTTGGATTACCGGGATTAAAAGGGAGGATCAAAGTGTTAGTATCTGTTCCAGATTCTGTGCTTTGAGACTTCCTTGTCCAGTGTGCTTCGGGCCTCTGAACCGGTAGAGTACAATTATTAGCATCGTTCCAAAGGGCCATCCCCCAGGCAATTACCGCTGCTCCCTTGGGCAGGGCTGAGTTCATTGCCCAGCGCCCCCGCTTGTGGGGGAATGCCGACGGATCAACCAATTTTGTTTTCTTTCCCACCCATGAGCTTCGCTTGTGGGTGGGCCCACGTAAAACGAGGCCCTGTGCCACCATACAAGTGGGGTATGAGGCTAATACCCTTATCTATTAATAATGGAGATTCGCTTCTGGTTTTTGTCTGTAACAAAAACTACGTCACTGCTTACATACATTACCCAAATCCTCATAACATAAAGAATAAATACACTCAAAATTTGAACATGCAACATTAGAACAGTCCTCATTGTTTTTTAAAACAAGTTTAAAATATACATTACTGTATTATTATTATATATAGTTTGTTTATTTTAATATATATTTAAAGTTTACATTTCAAATTGTTTATTTTTAATCCTTTAATGAATTTGATGATTTTTTACTTACTTAGGGTACAAACTCGCTGACATTGAATTTTCTACTCCCACCCCTCAGGCAATATATTTCAAAAATCTATTTTTACATCGCCCGGAGGTGTTTTTTTATTTTGGCTAGTAATAATAATAAAAGATGTGTTCTTTTTTATTATTATTACACTATATAATAATAATAACAACAATAGTAGTAATAACAATAAAAAAATTTTTTTTCATTGTGAATGTGCACTGATCCATGCATCATAAATTTACAACATATTTTTACAATATCCTTCCACTGCACCCTGTCCGCACTAAATAATACTCAAGGAAAAAAGTAAGTAAAGTCGTCGATGTGGCCTAAAGTCAGTATCAACCAATCAGTGAGGGAGTCTATCCCCTTTTCACTAGTGCTAGACCAAGGGGATTGTTTAAGCATCTGAGGTGGAGCACTACACAACCATCAAACTCAAGATCCCTGTTGCTAGTCATACGCTGAGTTGGTGAGGGCCAGTATCACAGACAGCGGGAACCTTCTGGTTCCTAGTGGGAACGCTCTACCGACTGACTAGGCATAAAAATTAATTTTTTTAAATTTAAAAAAAAAAAATCTATTAATTTAAAACTCAACTGATACAGGATATCTACTGCCCTCACCCCCCCCCAAATAAATAAGATGTCAGTGATGCTTGATAGCTTTTTTGATTAGTGCATCCTAAGATGCACATATTTGCTTTTGAATGGGTCACTAGTAAAAATTTATGGGTCCCAACTAAAGTTTATTAATAGATTGTAGGTTTTATTTATGATCTGGGGAAACAACTAAAGCCGTCTAACTCCTAACCTTCTAAACCAGTGCTTCTCAACCTTTTTCGGCTTATGGACCATTTTTTATTAAAAAAAATTCCATGGACCAATTTTCTTGAATTTGCTGCGAGCGGCCAGCAACGTGTTAAAGGTAAGACAAGACAATTCATTTTCCGCCAATCATCAACGTGCGCGTTAAATAGAGATTTTCAACTGGGGGGTCATTATAAAGAAGCGCTAAATTAGTTCATTTTTGTGAAATGGCTAAAACATTTTTTGTGGCTTCGAACTCTTCTCGTGGACCACTAGAAATGTTCTGTGGACAAGTGGTCCAGCTGGACCACGTTGAGAATCACTGTTCTAAAACTATCCTGAACTAGTGATGGTTTGGGTTTGTTTTGTTTTACGGCATATCAACCTCAGTGGGGTCATTTAATGCCGATAAAGTTTTGAAATAAATCAATTCTTAATGGATAATACAATTTTTTTTATAAATACATTTTCTATTTAACCCATAGAATGGGGCCCTAACAGGTACTACCACTCCGGGTCAGAGTGGACCAGGGTAGCAATGGCGATGAAGGGGTGCTCCACATTCCCCAAACCTTCCAAAACTGGAACCTCACCATCAGACAGAGTTTAACGTCATTCCCAGGACATGTAGTCCCGCAGCCACCGCCTTCTAGCATCCATATGATAAAAGGGGTTGGGGCTTGCCATAAGGGCAATAGGGTTGGGAAAGAACTAGTGAAATGGTATTTACAGTTAGCTTGAAATGGTGAGAGAAGAAAAAAAAAACAAACACTGCGGACATCTGTGAAATATAATTTTTTACTGAGTTCTTTTAGATTTTTGTGTGTCAGGGACGCAGGAGCGTACTATCAGCATCTCTGGTGACGCAAGGTTATCTCCCTTTGTCATGAGGAGCTTTGTTTTTATTAATAAGTAAAGTAAGTAAAGTCGTCGGGCAGCCTAAAGTCGTACAGCCAATCAGCGAGGGAGTCTATCCCCTTTTCACTAGCGCTAGACGAGGAGATGTGTTTTTTTTTTGGCATCTGAGGTAGCGCCACACCTAACCATCAGCTCCCTTACTTTACCCCGACAGATCCCTGTGCTACTAATACGCTGAGTTCGAGCGAGGGCCGAGTATCGAACTAAGGAACCTTTTTTCTTTTTATTCATGTCAAATTCAATTTTCTCATTGCATCTGCCCTTTCTCATAGAATTATATTTTATTGTAATCTTTTTTGGAAAATTATTAAACGCTTTCCTCCTCAGTAACATGATCTTGCTCGTTGAACATGAAAAGGTTTAATAAAAAAAAAAAAAAAAAGAGCTCACTGTGATCTGTGAATNGGAGAGAGATGTCTCCTGAAATAGTCTATTATGCTTCCAGTCTGAATCTTTTGTTTTTCCCTTTATATATATAATATTATATATATATATATATTAATAATATATATAATCCTTAAGTCCAGAGAAGAATCTTCCTTTCGACATATGACAGAGTTAGTTATATTTAATTTAAACAAAACCAAGTCGCACATTGAGAGCTCAATGTGTGCTCTTAAAGTTAGAGTCACAGAGCAAATAACAAAGACTTAGAGATTTAAGGTCAGCATTATAGTCTATTTCAGGGAAGGCTTATTTGTCTAAGCTCCCTGAAATAGACTATAATGCTAAATCTCTAAGTCTTTTGTTATTTCTTTACTCATATATATATAATATATATATATATATATATATGGGAGTAAATATGGAAATAAATCTGACAAAATCCATGTCGATTATTAAGGGATTATTTCGCTTTTGCCCTCCCTTAAAAATCGACATGGATTTTTTAACATATCACCGTTTCTAGCTAAAATAGTTTTAAATAACTACAAAATACCAGGCTTCATTTAAATATTTAGTTATCATTCCCACTTTGTTCCCTTTGTTCTCATAAAATCAGTCCATTAATACTTTTTCTTGTCTTTTGTTGAATGCATTTCTTCGAGTTACGTCACGCATCATGACATCTTTGCGTGTGCGGATTGCGACTCGTCTTTCAAAAATATAACGCTGAACAAATACAGTTACACAACAGAAAAAAAAATTTTTTAATAAAGATTTTTTTAATCTCCTGTCATCTATAAAACATCCATCAATTTCTTCACCCTTTAATACAGCCTGATGAAGGTTGAAAGAAACCGAAACGTTTAAGCGTTGATAAACAAATTCACCTAATTTTTGGAACACTTTTTTTTTCAAATTTCTTAATATATAAGAGAGTTTTATAATTTGCTTGAAGCATTGTGTATATATTGGTTAGGAGGTTGATTTAGAAGGCTATCATAATGCAGGTGTAAAGAAAAAAATAATAATACGGTAACAATGGTGTTGTGTGTTAACCTGTATTTTATTCTTGAATTTTCGAGATAATATCTCTTTTTCAAAAGATCACTGGAATTGAAGCAGTCTAGTTATGGCATTTCTTTTTAAATTAATTTTTTGTTTTTTGAAAATGATGGTATTTTTATGTAACTGTATTCTCGTGTTGTATGTTTACTTGAATGCGTCTTTTTTGCGCGTATGTTGTCATGCGCATGTCCATGAAAATGCGTGTTGGTTGTGACGTTATGACTGTATTCTAGTGCAGGATTGCACGTGCATATGTATGTGCGTATTAAAGAGTGTATTTCTGTTTGGTGGCCATGGTGATGTATAATATTTCGTGTTGGATGTAATATAAATCAATTTAATCATTTATTATTATTATTATCATTATTAATATTATATTAATATATAATCAATATTATTATTATATTTATTTGTTTATTTACTTATTTATATCTAATTCAATTTATCTTTTTTTAATATTTTATATTTTTTAATATATATATATATATATATATATATATATATATATATATATTTTATTTATTTATTTAATTTTTTAAATATTTTATAAATCTTTCATATTTACCTTGTCCATGTGTATGTGTGTGTGTGTTAGAAAAAAGGTAAAATAGTTAGATTCATCAATATCTACGTGTAAATCTTATTCATTAACAACTAGTGTGCAATGACTTGTGTGTTTGTATGTGTGATCTTTTGAAAAAGAGATTTTATCTCGAAAATTCAAGAATTAAATACAGGTTAACACACAACATCATTGTTACCGTATTATTATTTTTTCTTTACACCTGCATTGTGATAGCCTTCTAAATCAACCTCCTAACCAATATATATATATATATATACATATACATATATATATATACATATATATACATATATATATATATACATATATATATATATACATATATATATATATACATATACATATATATATATATACATATTTGGGAGAATATGTGTTTAAATGAAGTCGAACCTAATTTATGAAAGTTAATTAATTAATAATTAATTAATTAGGCGGGATTACATATATACATATATATACATATATATATATATATATATATATATATCAGGGAGAATGTATATTTAGCTCTTTATATTCAGCACTTTTAATATTTTTTTTTTGTTAAATCCAGAATAGTACTTTATATAGTTTGCTTGGTGGATTTAATGGTAACTGCAATATATATATATATATATATATATATAATATATATATATAAACAGAGTCATGCATTAGGCTGCAAGGGTTCAATCCCCACCATCCCTTGTGCCTGGTTAGTGAGGATTGTTAACAGTAATTACTGATTTAGAGGAGGGAGAGAGAGAAAAAAAAACACACTGTAGAAAAGGGAATGTTTTTACTAAACACTCATTTAAGAGAGAAGGGGGGGGGGACTGACTTTAAAATCGGGACAAATGCCCCTTCCTCCTAGCAATCAGTCTTTTATGTGTGACATCTGTCACCCCCTCCTTTTTTTTTGCATAAGTAACTTTTATTCATAATTGTCATTGGAGTGCATTTTGGACATGGGGGGGGGGGGATGGGAGATGTATTTTAGAAGTGAACAGGGGGGCATATTTCTGGAGGTTGGGGAGGTATGTTTTTTTGGAGGTGGGGGGTAATTTAGAAGTGGACAGGGGGGGGGCATATTTCTGAGGTTTGGGGAGGTATCTTTTTTTTTGGGGAGGAGGGGTAATTTAGAAGAGGACGGGGAGGGCATATTTCTGGGGGTTGGGAGGTATATTTTTTGGAGAGGGGGTAATTTAGAAGTAGACAGGGGGGGGCATATTTCTGGGGTTTGGGGAGGTATGGTTTTTTTTTGGGGGGGGGGGGAGGTAATTTAGCAGTGGACAGGGAGGCATATTTCTGGGGTTTGGGGAGGTATGTTTTTTGGAGGGGGGATGGGGATGTATTTTAGAAGTGGACAGGGAGGCATATTTCTGGGGTTTGGGGAGGTATGTTTTTTTGGAGGGGGGATGGGGATGTATTTTAGAAGTGGACAGGGAGGCATATTTCTGAAGGGGGAGCAGTATTGAAATTATTGAGGAGTCGGGAGGTATGTTTTATTTTTGGTGGGGGGGGGGTTATATTTTCAGAGGGGAGGTATTTTAGAAAGGGTAGCTATTTGGAGAGTGGGAACGTAATTAAAAAAAAATTTTTTTCTTCAAATGTGCAAAAAAAGGGGATGGGCATGCAAGAGGGCCGTTGGATTGAGTTTGGTTTGAAAAAATAAAAAAATAAAAAATTTCTAAAAATCAAATTATTTCAAGTAAAATCTGAATAGCAAAATACATTTTAATGTCTACTCATTTCTGAAAAACATAAAACAACCCCCCCCTCCTTCTCGTACTTATTTAACGAAAAAAGCAAATATTCATCATAGGAAACATTTTTTTTTTTACCTCGTTTCATATGAGATATGTATTTTCTAAAACCGACAATAATAACATTGATAATTATAATATTAATAATCCGTATTGTCGAATAAAGTCATTTTTGATAAACAAAGGACTCAGGTTGCTTATAGTACCTGCTCTTGCCTAAATGGTCACCCATCAAAGTATTGAACAGGCTGATCGCTGCTTAACTTTGGTGATCTAGCAGGAACCAATACTTTCAGTGTGATTTGACTGTAATAATCTTTTATTGAGTGGGAGGTAAAAAAGTAAAGGTAAAATAGAAAGGAGGAGGAGAAGATGAGGAGGAGGAGAGGGGAAAGGGGGAGTGGAAGATGGGGAGGAGGAGGGAGAGGAGGAGGGGGTGGGGGAAGATAGAAATTCTTAGTTAATGACTGTGACAATTCGGTAATCTGAACATTAGCTACATAATTGAGAGTAACCTCCCCTTGTTTCTTTCACTTTGAGGAAGCCGTGCGTTTTGTGTTGTAAAAAACACGGATTTTTCGACAAATTGGGTATACCTATTCTTTTCTGATCTACAGGTACTCTCATAGAAATTATTAACATCTTTTTTTTAAAAATCACCTGTGGGAGATTCTAAGCATATGTTGACAGGGATGGTGAACATGTGGAGACTGTTTGAAAATATATTAAGCATATTCCTATAAGGGTGTTAATATTTTTAAATCGATTTAAAAAAAAAAAAAAAAAGATGTTAATATTTCTATAAGAGTACCTGTATATTAGAAAAATATAGGTATACCCAATTTGTCGAAAAATCCGTGTTTTTACAAAACAAAACACACGTCTTCCTCAAAGTGAAAAAACAAGGGGAGGTTACTCTCATTTATGTAGCTAATGTTCAGATTACCTAGAATTCAAACTACATTATTCTAGACAGCAGTGATAATTTTTGTTAATATAGAATGTGAGAAGTTATTAATGTAGAATAGCGCGCAAGAGATAATATCATTAGATGATGTATAAAAAGCATTATATTTCATAACATTTCACGGAAATACCCAAAACCTTTGAGACATTAGGGTTAATGTTAGGGTCAGTTTTAGGGCAATTCTCATGATATTATCTCTTGCGCGCTATTCTGCATTTGTATCCGTGAGATATCTGACTAGGTTATTATAGACATGACGGCAGATAGTGTCCATAGTGCAGTTTTAAAAAAAAAATTTTTTTTTAAATATTAAAATTTGTTTCATTTTTTTTTTTATGCAGAGAATAAATAAAATAAAATTCTGTTTGAATGAAAAGTAAAAATTTAAAAAAAAAAAAAAAAAAAAAAGAAAAAAAAAAAAAAGAAAAAAAAAGAAAAAGAAAAAAGAAGTATATCCGTTATGAGGCCAGGTAAAAAAATTGTTCAACAAATCTACCAAAATGAAAAAAAAAAAATTTAAAAAAAATAAAAAAATAAAATAAAATAAAAAGGAGTAGGAGTAGGAGTAGGAGTAAGAAAACAATTAACAATCCTTTCTCCAATCTCCCACATCTTCTAGCACCAAAGATCTGAACTATGAGAGGGAAGAGGAGGGAGTAGAAGTAGTAGTAGAAGGAGAAGGAGAAGAAGAAGGAGAAGAAATATGTCCAAGTAGTTACCTCTCCCCCCTCTTCAATAAACCTTCAAATCAGCTCTTGCGTGTATGTGGGGGAGTGTCAATAGGCAGTTTAATAGCAGTCCCTCTAATGGTGAACGATCGCCGTATATGTAGTCTGTTGCCAACTAACTTTCTAACTCTTTTGCTAAAGAGTTCCTTCAATTGAAACAGTCCAATGGAGATAACTCATAATCTACATTACAGCCCTTTTAAAATTTTTTTTTAAAATTTGGGATGTATCAAGTACCTCTAGCAATTTTAGCGTAGATGCTCCTCTTTTGGTCAAGGGATCTGCCAGTTGTAGTTTACCATCTACCCAAAATACCTCAATTTCTCCCCCAGACACCATTTCCCTCAATCGTGCCATGTCCACTCTCAATCTTCTATCACTAACAATATTTGTAGTGCTTAAAGCACTAGTTAGTGATACATTGTCTATAAAGCATCGTACTGGTGGTAGTACAGCCATACCAAAAGTTTCTTGCACCAAAGAAGAAATGAAGAATCCTGCATCTGCTGCTTCACTTAATGCCAAAGTTTCAGATGCTAATAGAGGGTGTCATTGATGAACTCGTCCGTAATGCTCTAGTAGTGTACAGCAAGTCTTTTTATATATATATATATATATATATATATATATATATATATATATATGTACAAATTTTTATTTTTATCTTTTTTATCCTGTTGATCCATCAAGAGAAACCTAGATAGATTTTCTCTGAGTCATAGGCTTACTCCACTATATATATATATATATATATATATATATATTTAAATGATAATATTGATGCTGCAGTCATTCAGTACATTCAATACCTACATATATTTACCAACCCCGAGCAGGTTGCGACACAAGGTCAATTTCTTAAGCGGAGTTTAACCGGTTTGAATTCAGAGATTTCCTTCTCCTAGACTGGTTACCTATCCAAGGTTGAAGATCCCAGTCCCCCTACTATTTTACCCATAGCTGGAGGGGGGAATATATGGATTCATACCTTTCCCAAGAGTATTAGCACTATGTGAAATGCAAACAGCCACATCCAGGATTTGAACTCAGGTTGACAAGTCCATTTCCTATCACCACACACAGTATATGTGGAGGCGTTCAGGGTATAATGGTTAGTGATACAGAAAATGAAATCAGCAGTCCAAGTTCAAATTCAAGTTAAGGCTGCTTGTATTCCTTTCCTATTAATGCCTAATGAAAAAGGCATGAGTCCACCTCTCCACGCAGGTAAAATAGTCTAGGAGAAGGACAACTTTGAATTCAAACAAGTCACTCGGGCAGTTCAATGTTGTGAATCCACCTCTTCTTCCCATGGGTAAAATAGTAGGGCAGACTGGGTTTTCTAGCCTCAGTGGGAAACTAGTGTAGGAGAAGGACAACTTTGAATTCAAACCAGTCACTCGGGCAGTTCAATGTTGTGAATCCACCTCTTCTTCCCATGGGTAAAATAGTAGGGCAGACTGGGTTTTCTAGCCTCAGTGGGAAACCAGTGTAGGAGAAGGACAACTTTGAATTCAAACCAGTCATTTGGGCAGTTCAATGTTGTGAATCCACCTCTTCTTCCCATGGGTAAAATAGTAGGGCAGACTGGGTTTTCTAGCCTCAGTGTGAAACCAGTGTAGGAGAAGGACAACTTTGAATTCAAACCAGTCACTCGGGCAGTTCAATGTTGTGAATCCACCTCTTCTTCCCATGGGTAAAATAGTAGGGCAGACTGGGTTTTCTAGCCTCAGTGTGAAACCAGTGTAGGAGAAGGACAACTTTGAATTCAAACCAGTCACTCGGGCAGTTCAATGTTGTGAATCCACCTCTTCTTCCCATGGGTAAAATAGTAGGGCAGACTGGGTTTTCTAGCCTCAGTGGGAAACCAGTGTAGGAGAAGGACAACTTTGAATTCAAACCAGTCATTTGGGCAGTTCAATGTTGTGAATCCACCTCTTCTTCCCATGGGTAAAATAGTAGGGCAGACTTGGTTCTCTAGCCTTGGTGGGAAACCAGTGTAGGAGAAGGACAACTTTGAATTGAGTTGACTTCAACCTTGTTCTTCTGTCATTGCCCTTCCCTTCGACAATCCCTGCTTTTGTAGACAAGGGAAATTTGCCGCAAGGGCAACTGACAGTCTACAATAAAACTTTGCCCAGGTCTGCGCTGGAATTTCTGATCTCATGAGACTAACAAGTGCCATAGAACACAAACCTACGCACTTCTTGATACAAAGAGGCAAACCAAAATCTTTATGTTAGACGTGTGTGTGTGAATAGATAATAGGAAACCTTTTTTTTTTTTTTCAAAACTTTTGTACAAAACTAATATTCAAAAGTCGGAGTTCATTGCTTCATAACTTACAAAAAAAATAATAAATAAATAAAAAAATGAAAAAAAAAAAAAAAATAAATAAAAATGAAAAAAAAAAAAAAAAAATGAAAAAAAAAAAAAAAATTTCTTTGTTCATATGTTATGAAAGAATGTTTAAATTTATGGGCATCTCATGGGACAACTGAAGTATGGATGACCAAAAATGAAAAAAAAAAAAAAACCCTGATATTACCCAAAATGACAAAAGTACATTTCCACCATAAAGACGCCATCACATGATTAGCAACACCCTAGTTGTTTAATAAAATAAAAAAAATACTATTTCACTGAATGTGTACATAACAATAAAGACGAGGACAACAGCCCGAAAAATTCAAATAATACCAAATCATAAAAGTAAATTTCAATGGAAGTGTAGTGAGTTCAATTCTCATTGGCTACCCTCCACTTGTGTCGGACACTAAGCTAAGATTTGGTCATTTTACCATGGGGTTCGAAGTTAGTGAAATCGTCTAGCAAGCCATGACTACTGTGTAGAGAATTTGATTTTCACCGGGTGCTCCACATGTGCAGCCTTGTGCCAGACTAAGTTCAGCTTAATAAATGACCATGGTTTATATACGGACATTGGAAAAAAAGACGTCTCAAATAAGCAGCGTATATTTTGGGCTGTAGTGACCTCTTGGGTAGCCCAAGTATAGAGATGAATACAATATGGGAACCAATCATTGAAAAGGCTAAATCAAATTGTTTTTAAAGTTAATTACTTTAACTCTTAACATCCTGTTGAGAATGTTCTAAGTCCAGAGACCCATTTCTATAAAGATTTGGCTAAAAATGGCCTTTTCATTTAAATTTAGCGGAGTTATTTCCCTGAAAATAAAGCCTTCTAAATATGTTTAATATTACATTTAAACAAATTCCAGAGACCCATTCCTATAAGGATTTATCAATAAATGGCTAAAAATGGCATTTTAAAAGTTATCTGTAATTTCCCTGAAAATAAAGACTTCTAAATTTGTTTAATATTACATTTAAACAAAGGCTATCGTTTAGGGCGGATTAGGAAAACAAATGTGACTTCCAGCTGGGTGGAATGAGGCAGTATAGGATGTTAAGAGTTAAAAATGAAAATTTCGGGAAGTAACTGAAGTCATTGGACTTTACACCTCGTGCAGGAAACGCCAATAAACATTTTAAAAAAAGAAATTAAAAAGAAAAAAGTATCTTGATATTTCTTGGATTACCGGGATTAAAAGGGAGGATCAAAGTGTAGTATCTGTTCCAGATTCTGTGCTTTGAGACTTCCTTGTCCAGTGTGCTTCGGCCTCTGAACCGGTAGAGTACAATTATTAGCATCGTTCCCAAAGGGCCATCCCCCCAGGCAATACCTGCTCCCTTGGGGACAGGGCTGAGTTCATTGCCCAGCGCCCCCCTTGTGGGGGAATGCCGACGGGATCAACGCAATTTTTGTTCTTTCCCACCCATGAGCTTCGGCTTGTGGGTGGGCCCACGTTAAAACGAGGCCCTGTGCCCAACCCATACAAGTGGGGTATGAGGCTAATACCCTTATCTATTAATAATGGAGATTCGCTTCTGGTTTTTGTCTGTAACAAAAACTACGTCACTGCTTACATAACATTACCCAAAATCCTCATAACATAAAGAATAAATACACTCAAAATTTGAACATGCAACATTAGACAGTCCTCATTGTTTTTTAAAACAAGTTTTAATAAATACATTACTGGTATTATATATCTATATATAGTTTGTTTTATTTTAATATATATTTAAAGTTTACATTTCAAATTGTTTTATTTTTTAATCCTTTAATGAATTTGATGATTTTTTTACTTACTTAGGGTACAAACTCGCTGACATTGAATTTTCTACTCCCACCCCTCAGGCAATATATTTCAAAAATCTATTTTTACATCGCCCGGAGGGTGTTTTTTATTTTGCTAGTAATAATAATAAAGATGTGTTCTTTTTTATTATTATTACTACTATAATAATAATAACAACAATAGTAGTAATAACAATAAAAAAATTTTTTTTCATTGTGAATGTGCACTGATCCATGCATCATAAATTTACAACCATATTTTTACAATATCCTTCCACTGCACCCTGTCCGCACTAAATTAATACTCAAGGAAAAAAGTAAGTAAAGTCGTCGATGTGGCCTAAAGTCAGTATCAACCAATCAGTGAGGGAGTCTATCCCCTTTTCACTAGTGCTAGACCAAGGAGATTGTTTAAGCATCTGAGGTGGAGCACTACACCAACCATCAACTCAAGATCCCTGTGCTAGTCATACGCTGAGTTGGTGAGGGCCAGTATCGAACATGGAACCTTCTGGTTCCTAGTTGAACGCTCTACCGACTGAGCTAGGCATAAAAATTAATTTTTTTAAATTTAAAAAAAAAATCTATTAATTTAAAACTCAACTGATACAGGATATCTACTGCCCTCACCCCACCCAAATAAAATAAGATGTGCAGTGATGCTGATAGCTTTTTGATTTAGTGCATCCTAAGATGCACATATTTGCTTTGAATGGGTCACTAGTAAAATTTATGGGTCCCAACTAAAGTTTATTAATAGATTGTAGGGTTTTTATTTATGATCTGGGGAAACAACTAAAGCCGTCTAACTCCTACCTTCTAAACCAGTGCTTCTCAACCTTTTTCGGCTTATGGACCATTTTTTATTAAAAAAAATTCCCATGGACCAACTTTTCTTGAATGTTGCTGCGAGCGGCCAGCACACGTGTTAAAGTAAGACAAGACAATTCATTTTCCGCCAATCATCAACGTGCGCTTAAATAGAGATTTTCAACTGGGGAGGGTCATTATAAGAAGCGCTAAATTAGTTCAATTTTTGTGAAATGGCTAAAACATTTTTGTGGCTTCGAACTCTCTGTGGACCACTAGAAATGTTCTGTGGACCACAGATGGTCCAGCTGGACCACGTTGAGAATCACTGTTCTAAACTATCCTGAAACTAGTGATGGTTTGGTTTGTTTTGTTTTACGGCATATCAACCTCAGTGGGTCATTTAATGCCGATAAAGTTTTGAAATAAATCAATTCTTAATGGATAATACAATTTTTTTTATAAATACATTTTTCTATTTAACCCATAGATGGGGCCCTAACAGGTACTACCACTCCGGGTCAGAGTGGACCAGGGAGCAATGGCGATGAAGGGGTGCTCCACATTCCCCAAACCTCCAAAACTGGAACCTCACCATCAGACAGAGTTTAACGTCATTCCCAGGACATGTAGACCCGCAGCCACCGCCTTCTAGCATCCATATGATAAAAAGGGGTTGGGGCTTGCCATAAGGGCAATAGGGTTGGGAAAGAAACTAGTGAAATGTATTTACAGTTAGCTTGAAATGGTGAGAGAAGAAAAAAAACAAAAAACACTGGGACACGTGAATATAATTTTACTGAGTTCTTTTAGATTTTTGTGTGTCAGGGACGCAGGACGCGTACCTATCAGCATCTCTGGTGACGGCATGGTTATCTCCCCTTTGTCATGAGGAGACTTTGTTTTTATTAAATAAGTAAAGTAAGTAAAGTCGTCGGGGCAGCCTAAAGTCAGTACCAGCCAATCAGCGAGGGAGTCTATCCCCTTTTCACTAGCGCTAGACCGAGGAGATTGTTTTTTTTTTGGCATCTGAGGTGGAGCGCCACACCTACCATCAGCTCCTTACTTTACCGCACAGATCCCTGTGCTACTAATACGCTGAGTTGGCGAGGGCCAGTATCGAACTAAGAACCTTGTGGTTTCTATTCTATTCATGTCAATTCAATTTTCTGCATTGCCTTTTCTCATAGAATTATATTTTATTGTAAATCTTTTTGGAAAATTATTAAACGACTTTCCTCCTCAGTAACATGATCTTGCTCGTGAACATGAAAAGGTTAATAAAAAAAAAAAAAAAAGAAGCTCAACTGTGAATCTTGTGTCTGTTATAAGATAAACCAATAAGAAAATCTGGTGCCTGAATATATATATATATATATATATATATATATGAATAAATTTCTGGTACAGGCAAATCTAAATAATGCTTTAAGGGTAATCATTATGATCACCTATATAGGTGGATACGAAGGGAGTACAAAAAAAAAAAAAAAAAAAAAAAGGAAGAGAGAAAAAATTTGTTTTATTTGATAAAAACAAGGGCCCTTCGTCTGGTTGCTCGTCAAGGTTATACAGCCGGAGACGACTAAAAGTCAAATTGTAAATTGTAATAAATATGGGTATATACATAAGGGGGGTTTAGGGAAAAAAAAAAAAAAAAAAAAAAAAAAAAAATTGTTTTTAAATTCCCATTAAGTGACACATATATATATATATATGTGTGTGTGTGTGTGTGTGTGAAATACACCTGTTTAAAAACCATATATATATATATATATATATATATATATATATATAACGGAAAATACACACATTCCGCACAAAGAAAAAAATAAAGAAAAACTCCAAATACTAGAAGCTCTATACATAAAACAATACAAACCATCCTTAAACAAAATTAATTTCCAATGCAGTACACACATTTTAAAATGCCTATAACACCTTTCTCATCAATTCATCTCCTTCCAGCCTCCACACTAATATAATTAAAAAAAAACAAACTGGAACACATCACCCCTGATGATGGCACTTCGAAGTGCTGAAAGTACTCGGGACTTGAACTTTGGTGGACTTATCCACGAATTCCACCCAAATATTAAAAAGTTGGCCAGAAAACTCGAAAAGATCAAAAATAAAATTGTTAAACAAGAGATGTGTCTTTTGTTTAATTCTACATGTATAAATGAAAGAATGCTGCCCAAACACACATATATATATACTCTTTAGTGGGGTACCAAGTTTCTTGGTATAAGGGTGATTCTAAGCTGGTCCTTTTCTCTAAGAGTATGTTGCTGCAGAGTTCAGCTCCCCTATGAGAGCTCAATGTTTAATTTGATAAACAGAGCAAATTAATTTGTGAAAAAAAAAAAGGCCTTAAATACCAGGGGTATTGTGATTATGGACCATTTCCACTCATTGAAATGGTCCATAATCACGATAACCCCCATATTTAAGGCCTTTTTATTCACAAATATGTGTGTATATATATATATATATATATATATATATGTTTCCAATTCTCATGGTAGAGCACTGTAGGGGACACATTAATTGAAATTTCACCATTTAGCGTAAGCTGTAACTTGCTTGTTATTTACTGACTTGAGTTCTCTGGTAATTGTAAAAACATATCCTGTAAGTATGTATCAATTAATTGTTGACCCTGGACTGACAGTCACTGATGGCTGCAAGAGTAAGGAACTTGGCAGACAAAAATTCTGTCAGGTTTCGCTCCTGGCTAGAGGTAGCTGTTAAAAAAGTCGAGCAAAAACTATTCATTTTCAAATAAGGATTTACTCTGATGATGGTGGAATTTTCTTTGTGTGTGGAACATTTCTACATTTTTTCTATTATTATTATTTCATTTCATTTGATTATTTAAAAATAATAATAGTTTGAATAATGTACACATGGATAAACTCCTGACCGAAACACGTGTAAGTAAAATTGATTAAAATATCCTATATTATCCATTCTATACTTTCTTTCCTTTATTCATTTCTTCAACATTATATATATATATATATATATATATACATTTATACATGTAGAATTAAACAAAAGGTACATCTCCTGTTTAATAATTTTATTTTTGATCTTTTCTAATTTTCTGGCCAACTTTTTAATGTTTGGGTGGAATTGGTGGATAAGTCCACCAAAGTTCAGTTCCCGAGTACTTTCGGCACTTCAAATTCCACCCAAACATTAAAAAGTTGGCCAGACAATTAGAAAAGATCAAAAATAAAATTATTAAACAGGAGATGTGCCTTTTGTTTAATTCTACATGTATAAATGAAAGAATGCTGCCCAAATACACATACATATATATAATAATAATAATAATAATAATGATATCCTTTCAGCTAGTATATTAGGTCTGAGACCTGTCAGCTGTTCCTTATAAACATTCATCTTAATTCCACAGAATATTTATTCTCTTTCCACAGATTATATAACATTGCCTTGAAGGAGTTTAGAGATGGGACATTCACTATTGATGATGGTAGTTTATTCCATGTATTCACCACTCTGTTACTAAAATAATTTTGTCTTGCATTTGCTTTACAAAAAGTTTTTATGAGTTTTAATTTATGACCCCTGGTATTGATATTTTGGGCAATGTTTAGTAGATCATTAAAGTCTATGTTTGTTATATCTTATAATTTCTTTGTCGGAATATTTCTTGTACTTATATGTACCCAAGTTGGGAGGTTACCCTGAGACTTTCAACTTATAAGAACCTTAAATCTTACAAGAACCTCACCCAATTTAGCCACCATATTATTATCATATTTGTTCATTATATAGATACATTAAAAAATTAGAATATCTTGAACCATTATCACATAAGTTTTTCAGCCTCGTCAGTAAGGGCTGTAGAATACGCCATGGGTGGTGATCCGTGATGCTTAGAGGAGGAATGTGGGAGCGCCTGGTGTAAAGATTATCATCTTGAGAAATGAACTCGTCGACCAGAGTTCAAATCCTGGACGCAGCTGTTTGAATATGACAAGGTTATAAAAAATAAGATTTGAACCTGCATCATTAACCATTAAAAGACCAATTGACAATTTCAATTTGCTAAAATATGAATTAGGCTTGCTACTAACTGCAATGAGGCAACACAAGAACAATCTTGATACGTCCCAAAATACCTGAAGACATTGGAATGCCCTGTATCTTCTCAACCATTGATCAGAGTTCAAGTTATCTTTGGGGCAGTTTGTGTTAGAGTTTATTGATATATATATTTACCAACCCCTCCACACGAGCAGGATGCGACACAAGGTCAATTTCTTAAGCAGAGTTTAACAGGTTTGAATTCAGAGTTTTCCTTCTCCTAGACTGGTTACCTAACCAAGGTTAAAGAGCCCAGTCTCCCCTGTTATTTTCCCATAATATTATTTATCACTTAACCTGATCCAGTGGCCGAAGCATACTGGACCCCCAGCCGAGGCTGAGATGTTTATCTAAGTGTGGGCACATTTTTATATTACCCTCACCCCACCAAAAAAAAATTGTGTCGCAGAGCAGCCTTTTCTAGAAGGCCAAATTAGCAGGGAGCCGAGCTGAGTTGCAAGCAATATCTGCTTTATTTTTATCTTTAAAAATAATCATTCACCTATTTAAGAAAAGTCGACAGGGTGACCTATTGTCGGTATAAGCCAGATAGCGAGGGAGTCTATCCCCTTTTCACTAGTGCTAGACCAAGGACATTATTTTGGCATTTGAGATGGAGCACCATACCTACCATCAGCTCCTCACTTTACTGCACAGATCCCTGTGCTACTTATATGCTGAGTTGTCGAGGGCTGGTATTGAACCTGGAACCTTGTGGTACCTAGTTGGATTCATTTAAAAATTGGTTGCCCTCATTAGTGTTTTTTTTTTGGTTTTTATAGCATTACTATATATTTAATTAACCATTGAAATTAATTATTGAATCTATTATTGAGACAGTTGTTTGTGTTAGTATTGCAATGTATAATTTCAATTAAACTTAGTTTAAAAAAAGTATTTTTCAACATTAAATGTATAGTAATTTGGGTTTTTTGTTTATTTTTTTTAAGCAATACGTAATTAAAAACAACCTTAATCCCCGAAAACCGTAACCCAATTCGTAAAATGTTAATTCATAGACTGTAGTTAAATTGTCATTGGGGACCAACAAAAAACTTTCCGTTTTATTTTTCTGACCTAAATCAGAAGTCAGCCTTGAAATCTATATATAATGGAGATTTGGTGTCTGTCTGTAACCAAAACTAAGTCACTGTTTACACCACAATACCCTCAGGAATTGTGTAAGTTTAACAATGAGTATTTAATTTACAGTTAAAATCATTAATACATATAATAAAGAACAAATGTGTATCATACATACCCAGAAACTAAGTAGGCTACATAAAAATAAAATATATAAGATTTCAAAGGATCACGAAAATATTTTCATGGTGGGCCGGATAATTGAAAAAATAATGAGTGCAGGCCACATTATTATTGTGTTCAATACTTGCTAGCCAGAACGAAAGCTCTGAGAAAAAGATGTAAAACAAAATTTATCTTTCGATATGTTATATTCATGGATGAGTGGCGTAAGATGCACAAAAACAAATTCAACCAACATATTTATTTTCAAAACATTATTAAAGAACGCAACATTAGCAGAAAAATTTAGTGAGATTTGTGAAACTAAAGTTTTGCCTTTCAAGATATCGTCAATGTTTAGTTTGGAATTGCTATATCCAGTCAAGATCATGGCCAAAAAAATAAATAAATAAATAAAATAAAATAAAAAAATCCTTTCATGTAATTTTGGAATTAATTTTTACACAGCCCATTTTTTTTATATATAATAATAATAATAATAATAATAGTCCCAGCAGATCACAGGGTGAAGATTAAAGAAAAAGAAAATATAGACAAATACCTGGACCTAGTCAGAGAATATAAAAAAAAACCCAAAAAAAACAAACTGGAATATGAGGGTGAAAGTGATACCAATCCGTAGTTGGTGCACTAAAAACAGTCCCCAAAAGTTTAGAAAATAAAAGAATTAGAAATCCGAGGAAGAGGCAAAAAAACCATCCACACAACAGCATTGTTAAGATCAGCGAGACATGAGGAGATTTGCTGTCACTTAGCTTCCAGTAAAAGATCATCAGTTTATGCTGGCGTGAAAAACTCACAATGAGTGAAATAATAAAGGGAGGGGTATTTCTTTTTTTTTTGGGGAGGGGAGGGGGAATAAATAAAGCCCAATGCCTTTAATGAGTTTTGATTCCTATAAAAAGGAAAATCTTGTAAAATGTTCATCTTTATTCTTTCAGTTATGAGGGTGATGGGTTTTTTTTTATATCAACAGTTTTTATGGTAATTAATATCAAATTCAGAATAAAATCCCCCTACCACACACACACACACACATTTCCCCAGAGGTCCTGCTAGCAATTAAATGTGGGAACCAGAATTAGCACTATACAAGGAGAGAGAGAGTGACTGTGAGAGAGAGAGAGAGAGTGAGAGAGAGAGAGTGAGAGAGAGAGTGTGAGAGAGAGAGAGAGTGAGTGAGAGAGAGAGTGTGTGAGAGAGTGAGTGTGTGAGAGAGTGAGTGTGTGAGAGAGTGTGAGAGAGAGAGTGTGGAGAGGAATGAAATAAATGAGATAATTATATGATTTTTTTTTTTTCATTAAATGAACCACTGTAGTTGAAAAAAGAAAAGAAAAGAAAAACGAAAAAATTAAGAAAGATAGAAAAAGAGAGAAAAAGAAAGAAAGAGAAAAAGAGAGGAAAGAGAAAAAGAAAGAAAGAAAAATAGAAGAAAGAAAGAGAAAGAGAAAAAAATAGAAAGAAAAAAATGACAGAAAAAAGAAGAAAAGAAAGAATCTTATTTCTTATGAGTGTCATCACCTCAGCTAAATAATGGACCATTCCATTTTTAATATAAAGAAAGAAAGGGAAGAAAGAGGACATCCTACAACACAAAGATATCATAAGAAAGAAATAAAGAAAAGAGAGTAGGGGAAAGATAGGGAGAGAAGGTGAGCACATGGAAGCAATAACGCTAATCTGTTTCAATCGAACATAATGAAAAGGAAAGAAAGAAAAATGTAATAATTAAATTATCATACTGTGGTAAATTTACAGGTCCTGCTAATAATAATAATTTATTATTATTATCATCGTTATTATTATCATTAGTTATTTTTATCATTATTAATATTATTTCAATCATTGTTATTTTTATCATTATTAATATTATCATTATTAATATTATCATCATTATTATTATTATTATTATCATTATTTTCATCATTATTAATATTATTTCAATCAGTTATTTTTATCATTATTAATATTATTTCAATCATTATTATTATTATCATTATTAATATTATTTCAATCATTGTTATTATTATCATTAATATTATTATTATCATTATTTTTATCATTATTAATATTATTTCAATCAGTTATTTTTATCATATTATTATTATTATTATTATTATTTCAATCATTGTTATTTTATCATTAATATTATTATTATCATCATTTTTTATCATTATTTTTTATCATTATTAATATTATTTCAATCAGTTATTTTTTATCATTATTATCATCATTATTGTTATTTTTATTATTATCAATATTATTAATCATTGTTATTTTTATCATTATTATCATCATAATTATTATTTTATCATTATTATCATCATTATTGTTATTTTATTATTATTAATATTATTTCAATCATTGTTATTTTTATCATTATTATCATCATTATTGTTATTTTATTATTATCAATATTATTTCAATCATTGTTATTTTTATCATTATTATCATCATAATTATTATTTTTATCATTATTATCATCATTATTGTTATTTTATTATTATTAATATTATTTCAATCATTTTATTTTTATCATTATTATCATCATTATTGTTATTTTATTATTATCAATATTATTTCAATCATTGTTATTTTTATCATATTTATCATCATAATTATTATTTTTATCATTATTATCATCATTATTGTTATTTTTATTATTTAATATTATTTCAATCATTGTTATTTTTATCATTATTATCATCATTATTATTATTGCACAATAGATAACAGTTGGAATATTTTTGTCCCACCCCTAAAAAAAACTGTTTTTTAAATCATTTGATCAAAAGAGTTGTGTTTATTAAACATCTTATTAAACTCACCAATATAAAAAAAAAAGTCTTAGAAATTGTTTATGCAAAAGTCAGATCAAAAGAGTTTAACATTTTGTTTTAGCAGAGTACTTCTCATAAATATTCGAACATGCTGTTAAAATGAAAAGGTACTGTTAGGATCAGACCTAATGAAAAATATATACAGTTTCTCCCCTTGATCAGTAGGGGGGACAGTTGCCACCTGTGACAGATGCATTGTGGGAGTTAGGACAGGAAATGGGTTTTCCATCATGGCACGCATGGATTGGAAGTTCTTAGTTGAGCACTAATAATAAAGAATAAAAAAAAGTTGGCAGAGTGACCTATTGTCAGTATCTGATGGACAGCGAGGGAGTCTATCCTCTTTTCGTTAGCACTAGTCCAGGGAGATTGATTTTGCTGAGGGGGAACGTCACACCTACCGCCAGCTCCCCATGATACCGCACAGATCAGATTACCCAATCTGTGCTACTCATGCACTGAGTTGGCGGGAACTGATATTGAACCAGGAACCTTGCGATTACTAGGCGGTTGCTCTACCAACTGAGCTAAACCGACCCCTTCATTAATAATAGTGATTGGGTAACCAAAACTATGTCACAGCTTACATCCCATTATTCTCAATAATTGCTTAAATCTATTAATGATTATTTAATTTATAGTCAAAATCATTAATACATTAAATAAAAAAATGTTACATAATCTATGCATAGATTATTGTCAACCCCCTGTATTTCTGAAGGGATGGCCCCTTTTCATATCACAGGCGGGACTTTCCATGGAATATTACAGAAAGCCCGCGAAATACGTGAGGTCACGTGGGACCTGGTTGGCTCTCAGTTTCAGCTTGGACGTCAGGCAGATAAGCCCCCTGTATTTCTGAAGGGATGGCCCCTTTTCATATCACGGGCAGGACTTTCCATGGAATATTACAGAAAGCCCGTGAAGTATGTGAAGTCACTTGGGACCTGGTTGGCTCTCAGTTTCAGCTTGGACGTCAGGCAGATAAGATGCCTTAGCTGGTACTCACTGCACACACGTGCTATGTTAGTTAGATGAAAATGTTAGTTAAGTAAATAAAGGTTTAAATAAATAATATGGTTTTGTGGTTGATGAATGTCTTGGCAACAAGACTGACCTAGAAGAAGAAATGAATCAAGGACGACCGACCAGCAAGACGAAGTCCAGACGTTAGAAGAGACACTAGAAGATGAACGTAAGATACCAAAGATGAGCAGAAGAATAATAGAAGGAAAGGGTATACAAAAAAAAAAAACCTGTTATATACACTCAAAATTTGATTAAGCAATTTTAAAAATGTTTTTTTTATTTATTTATTTTTTAATTTTTTTTACTCGCACTTCTTCTTCAGTAACAAGAAGTTAACTAAAATGTTTACCAATAAATAAATACCTACGATTTTTGTATTAAATTTTTGTGAAAAATATTCAATAAATAATTAATAGATACACACAACATTTTATTTGTGTGTGTGTGTGTGTGGGGGGACAGAACTATTTCTCTAAATGTTTGAGATGAGGCTTGAAGGTTCCTGAGTCCGAGAAGGTTCCCAAGTCTGACAAGAAATACCTGAAGAAGGCCGGAGGGCATATCAGCCGAAACGTTGTACAAATAACAATGAAGATGAGGACAATAGTCCGAATAATGCAGATAATACGAGACAGAACTAATTTTCCATTTCAGATTGTTTCATTTTTTTTTTTTTTTTTTACTCCTTTAATAAATTTGATGATTTTGCTTATGATGCAAACTCTCTAACATTGATTTTTTAACTCCCACCTCCTTCAGACAATATCTTTCAAAAATTAATTTTTACATTGCCTGGAGGGAGTTTTTTTTTTTTGTTGCTAGTATATATAATAATACTGTTGGAAATTTTTTGGTTCATAAATTCCGTGATTTAGAAAGGAAGGGAAGAAGAAAAAAAGAATGGTTTTTGAATATTTTGTTATATAAGGTGTGCTGTAACCCACCACTTAAACTTAGAGACTCTGCATGGGCTTGTGGATTAAAGCTAGCCAATCGAATACGTGGTTAGTTAACTATGTAATTGCCATTCTTGAAAGCCGTTAATTTGCTTGTATTCAACTCGGAAGAACGGATGAACAACCAAGGACTCTGCTTAACACAAGGATTCTGCCAAAGACTGGGGAACAAGAAGGACTCTGCTTAACACAAGGATTCTGCCTAAGACCGGGGAACAACCAAGGACTCTGCCTAACACAAGGATTCTGCCTAATACCGAGGAACAACCAAGGACTCTGCTTAACACAAGGATTCTGCCTAAGATCAGGGAACAACCTAGGTCTCTGCTTAACACAAGGATTCTGCCTAACACCAAGGAACAACCAAGGACTGCTTAACACAAGGATTCTGCCTAACACCGAGGAACAATGAAGGACTGCTTAACACAAGGATTCTACCTAACACTAAGGTACACAAGGGATCTCCACTGTAAAGTGCTCTCACCTGCAGCCTAAAAATGGGCACAAATTGTTCATGCATTGAAAGAGTTAATCACCGGAATAATTTCTTTGTATCAAAACACACAACACTAAACTCATGACCCCCCCCCCCAAAAACAAAACTCGTTCTTTACATCACCCAGAAATGATATTTACATTTTGGTATTTTTCTTTTTATGACTACTTAGTGATAAAAAGCAAATAACTAACACTCATGATTTAAAAGAGATAATTAAAATATATATATATATATATATATATATATATATATATATATATAAAAAGAGAAGGTCCGCAAAATGTATCGTTCTCAGAAAAAAATGTTTTATTCTTTTTATTTCACAAACGTAACACGTGTTTCAGATATTCTGGTATCTTCTTCAGGCTTTGATCAATACATATATTGATATACATATATATATATATATATACACATATACATAAGTTATGCGTGTTTCTGTAATTTTTCTGTTATCGTTGTTTAATTAAACCATAACAGAAAAATTACAGAAACACGCATAACCTATGTATATATATGTGTAAATATATGTATAAATATTCGACACTGTGTTGGTACAGGCACCTAAGCCTACAAGCCAAAAGGCCAGATTACACCACGACTGCTCGGAAGACGAACTGCTATTCTACGTACCAGCTACTACTGCTATAATATACCAAATACCAACTTCATAATATATCCCTTAACCCGGATACATCAGCTTTCTAAAAACAATTTCTTTCACAAGACATTTCTTATCAACAATGAGCTACGGTCGAAACTAGTTGAGTCACAATTTGTTTGGATCATTTGAAAAATATTGATTTTATATGATTTTAGAAGGGGGTCCATTTTTATAAAACAATCATAGAATTTCCAACATGCATGTATACTAGCTATCTTTCCTTTGGTTTTATTTATGAAGATCAATTCTGAAATGTCATTGAAACTTGGCTCCTAATCATTTTCTCCCACTCAATTATAGATTTTCCTACTTTTCCTCTTAGGAAATACAATAATAATAATAATAATTTATATATTAATACTGTTACATAATTCATAAGCAGCTTATGATTTATGTACATACCTGTAGTCAGAATATTTGAAAAGGGTCCGTTAGATTCAGAATGACAGGGTCCAGTGGAAAGTTACTCGGCACTTATTGACGATCTATCTCATGTGCATGATTAGGCGTGAGATAGTTAGTCAGATGCGACAGAAAATTCAGAGTGAGTAGACCTGTAGGCCCTCCACTCTGAGCTCCCCTAACCACCACCACGGCAACAGCTGAATCATGGGCTGGGTTGTCAAAATGTTAATTGATTATTAAAAAGAAAAGACCAGTCCAACAAGAAAGAAGAAGAACCAACCCTTAACAGAAAGTCCAGAAGAGAAGTCAGCCCGAAGAAGATGGCAGCCAAGTTAGAAGCAGTAAGCAGTGAAAAACAAGTTAGAACCATCATCTCATCTCCCCTATCATCTCTATCTATCTGTCTCCCCATTTATATACCAGATGTGTTAGTGGGTATACAACAATACTTGTGTTCCTTAATTGTACGACCGAATAAACTGCCTGCATCCATTGCAAGCTGCCAAAACACTGCATCTTTCAAAGTCTCCATGCTTCCTGTAATCTGCCAACACTATACCTGATACCTCCCTCCACACACACAGACGTATATTATTACTGTATGCTATTCATGTTCCTGACTCTAATACATTATTCTATGTTCCTAGACATGAGACTTTGAGTTGTGGTGCACCTCAGCACTGTACACATACATGCATATTACTACTGTATGCTATTCATGTTCCTGACACTAATACAGTATTCTATGTACTAGACATGAGACTTTGATGAGTTGTGGTGCACCTGAGCACTGTACACATACATGTATATTATTACGGTATGCTATTCATGTTCCTGGAACTAATACATTATTCTGTGTACTAGACATAAGACTTTGATGAGTTGTGGTGCACCTGAGCACTGTACACATACATGTATATTATTACGGTATGCTATTCATGTTCCTGGAACTAATACATTATTCTGTGTACTAGACATGAGACTTTGATGAGTTGTGGTGCACCTGAGCACTGTACACAATAAATTTCATTATTATTATTATCATCTTGCAACATCCTCTGGTTAAAAAATGATACTGTCCAAGACAAAATGTAAAAATGTAAATCCTGATTATCTGGTGTTGCTTATCTGCCAAATTCTTATTATTCATGAATGTCATCACCTCAGCTAAAAAATGGACCATTCCATTTTTATCATAAAGAAAGAGCACTATCTATCAGAAAATCATATAAAATCGGCACTTTAAATTTTCATGAAATTGGTCATTTTCAGGCACTATCAGAACGGTTTATCAGGTTTGGTTTGTTTTGTTTTACGGCATATCAACCTCGGTGGGTCATTTAATGCCGACAAAGTTGTGAAATAAATTCATTCTTAATGGATAATACAATTTTGTTTATAAACTCAAGTTTTTCTGTTCAACCCATAGATGGGACCCTAACGGGTACTACCACTCCGGGTCAGAGTGGACCAGGGAGCAATGGTAATGAAGGGGTGCTCCACATTCCCCAAACCTCCAAAACTGGAACCTCACCATCAGATAGAGTTTAACGTCATTCCCAGGACATGTGGACCCTCAGCCACCGCCTTATAGCACCCATATGATAAGAAGGATTGGAGGTTGCCATAAAGGCAATAGGGTTGGGGCAATCATAGAGGTGCTAGGGCTTGACGTGGCAGTTTATCAGGCCTCGAATTTCATATATATATATATATATATATATAATATATATAATTTCTGACTGAACATTTTTAGTCAGTGTTTTATTTTATTTATTCATTTTTTCCTCCGCTTTCCTTTCATATAACCTCAGTCCTTTTTACATAGCATTCCACAAATATATATATATATATATATATATATATATTTCATCAAAAATTTACTACCTCCAAAACTGGAACCTCACCATCAGATAGAGTTTAATGTCATTCCAGGACATGTAGACCCTTAGCCACCACCTTCTAGCACCTATATGATAAAAAGGGGTTGGGGCTTGCCATAAAGGCAATAGGGTTGGGGCAATCATAGAGGTGCTAGGGCTTGATGTGGCAGTTTATCAGGCCTCAAATTTCAGTTAAATATTCTTAAACTTTAGTCGTTTTTTCTTTTCCCATTCACAATTCATTCTAAACAAATGGCAGGAGGGTAGTTATTTATGGACGATAGTTTATATGTACGAGGATCGTAAATTATTTAGCAGGAAATCGTTTGGCACAAGTCCAGAATAGAGAGCACCTAGTTTCAATCGAACTAATAATTGCACCACGGACCAGTGTGTATGTAATTGTGAGTGTGCACATATTTTAATTTGTATGTGATTTTTGTAGTCATTCCCTCGATATTATATTGCTCATAGATAAATAGATGAGTACACCTTCCCCTTTTCCCGTATATATATATATATATCAAGTTTGTTTGATTATAATGTTTTTTAAATACAAATTTAACGTCATAACATTACAACATGTGAACAGGATCCACGTCACATAAACGTTAAACAAGCCACAGTTTAAAAAAAACAATTTTTTTAGCTTTATATTTCCCATCGTGTGAAAACACTTCATATAAACGCTAAAAAATCACTGGTTTTTAAAATCTCAACCATTTCACGACTGGTTTTTGAGATCTCAACCATTGAACTAATCTGATGATTGGATTACCATGAAACTTCAAGTTATGAGTGTAAACCCATAATATTACCATTGATATATATATATATATATATATAATTTCTGACTGAATATTTTTAGTCAGTGTTTTATTTTATTTATTCATTTTTTCCTCCGCTTCCCTTTCATATAACCTCAGTCCTTTTTACATAGCATTCCACAAATATATATATATATACATATATATATATTCATTCATCAAAAATTTACTACCGTGTAATCATTGTAGTAGCATAAGTAGTTAATCCAAAAGGGCTCAATATATTTCGTAAAATATAGAGGATTAATAGTTGTAGAAATGTTTTTTCTCTACCATGGTTTCGGTGTTCTAAGTACTAAGAACACCGAAACCGTGGTAGGGAAATAACTTTTCTACAACTCTCTCTCTCACTATATATATATATATATATATATATATATATATATATATATATATATATATATGAGGAAACATCAAATATTGAAAACAATAACAAAAGGAAAAACAAAAAAAAAAAAAACACTACTAATGTGTAAAAGACAAAGGCACAGATCAAAGCAGAGGATAAGTCATACGTGTGTTGATTGTTGGGGTTTTACGGCATGTCAACCCTTGTTGGGTCATTTTATACCAAAGACTTTTCGTTTAATTCATTCTTCATGTCGTACTTGATTCATTTTAGACTCAAATTTTTTAAACATATTTTTAGAACTCATTTTTTTTTTCTCTATTTAACCCATAGATGGGACCATACTGCCACTCCAGGTCAGAGTGCAACTGGGAACAATGGTGATGAAGGGGGTGCTCCACATTCCCCAGACGTCCAGAACTGAAACCTCACCATCAGATGAGTGTCCTTTAATGCTGGCAAAGTTTTGAAAGATTCATAGCGATAGTTTGGAAGAAAGGTTTTTTAAACTCAATTTAGGTGAAAGCCTAACAGGTACTACCACTCCGGGTCAGAGTGGAACTGGGAACAATGATGATGAAGGGGAGCTTCACATTCCCCAGACCTGGAACCTCACCATCAGATAGAGTTTAACATCATACCCAGGATATGAAGACCCTCAGCCACCGCCTTCTAGCACATATATGATAAGGGCTGGGGTTTGCCATAAGGGTCGGGACAATCATATAGGTGCTAGGGCTTGATGTGATCAGCCAATTGATCGGTGGGGCCCTCTCTGACCATCCGTCATAGGTACGATTTGAGTTTCTGCAATACCGTTAGATCTTGTAGGCTAATGATAATAACCAGGCTTCCCCTGAAATAAAACTGTGAGGGTGGGGGAGAGTCCCTGTGGTGTAATGGTTAACCTGCTGGACTGCAATTTCATAATAAGTGAGTTCGAACTCTGTCATACTATTATATCCTCTTTCAGACCTTTTGGAAAATGTCATATAGTACCTAAATAATGACAATGGAATCGTGCCGCTTTAAATTTCGTTGCAGTGGCTTTAGCAAATCATCCCAAAGTGCACAATCTATCATAAAAATAGTAGTATTAATAGAAAAGAGTTATAGATCTACCATGGTTTCAATCTAAATTATCTCATCAGGACCCTACCTTAGTCAAGTATAAGTCCTGGTGAGATCCTTTAGATTAAAACCATGGTAGACCAATAACTCTTTTTCACTATTACTAATATATATATATATATATAAGTAAAGTCGTCGGGGTGGCCTGATGTCGGCATCAGCCATGCAGCGAGGGAGTCTATCCCCTTTTCACTAGCGCTAGACAAAGGAGATTATTTTTTAGCGTCTGAGGTGGAGCGCCACACCTACCATCAGCTCCTTACTTTACCGCACAGATCCCTGTGCTTCTCATACGCTGAGTTGGCGAGGGCGGGTATCGAACTAGGAACCTTTTGCTTTCTAGCTGAACACTCTACCGACTGAGCTAACCCGTCATTCCCTTCCATCCTGAATTACTCACCAAACTCTCCCCTACCCACTCACTTCCTCTTCTATAAATACAAGTGTATGTACAATGCTTTAATAAATTGACTGAAGAAGTACCGCTTAACACGGAACGAAACATATCTCTCCACATCTATTTGTTTTGAGTTATTCCTTTTTCCTTACCACATTCTGTCGGATTTACTCCAACCCTCCTATCTATATATATATATCTTATTATAATGGAGATTGTGGGTTTTTCTGTCTGTAACCGAAACTATATTACAAATCGAGTCACAATTAACATAGTTATTTTCATTACATTCTTCATGATTTTATTTATATTTAAACCTCAATTATTAATAAAATTGCTTCACCTTTTTATTAGTGTTGTCCATATATACATACTAATAACATGCAATTGTATTTATATATACAAAAAATAGCGGTTTGCAGTGTGAACGGGAAGGCTAATTTGCATATTGATATTAAAAATGTGATTTTATTAAATATGTGCTTAGTATTATTGATTTCTAACTGTTTGGTTTTATTTTAATGAATATAAGCAAAAATCTCTCCAATGAATCTTAAATGAAATCCATTAACAAGAAAAAATAAGTGTAATTTTATTCTTTATTTCCTAATTTAACTAAATAGTTAAATAAGTAAAATTCAGCAATGAAAGACGGCAGTGATGGAAGAGTAAGTTTCATTTCTATTTTTCTATTATAACCCCACTCTGTTTCAAATCTTTTTATCTGCATTCTTATTAGACTTTCTAATTTAATACGATATTTCATTACATTAAAACTTAAATACTTGCACCCGGAGGGTGCATATATTTGCTAGTATATATAATTATATAAACCCTTAGACATGCTGAAAGGTGACTGACATATACTTTGCTCAAGTGAGACCCCTAAAAAAAACTTAAGATTTTTAAGTTTAGGGACCATTTAAATACTAGTTTATTTGAGTTAATATGAGAGAAAGAAAATAAAAATAAAAAATAAAAAGTCGAGAAAACATTTTCTTTAAAATAATACGAAGAGCAAACCTAAAATGAGGGTAACAGTCATAAATTTATTTTTATTTTTCAAAATTAATAATCTCATCTCAAAAATAAAATCCATCAACTCAATGTTTTTTTTTCTTCTTTGGACATAAAAATGAGGACTAGTTTAGTGAAATTATAAACCTAACTAATTACCTCACTTCATGTCAGCTAAGTGCATGAACTACATAGATGAGGATATTAGTCAGAGAGAGAGAGAGAATGAGAGAGAGAATGAGAGAGAGAGAGAGAGAGAACGCAGCAGGAGTTCTAGTAAAAGGTGGAGGAGATCCCATGTAATGAATATCAAACCACACAATGACAATTTCGTTTTTTTCTTTCTCTTCATATATATATATATATATATATATATATATATATATACACACACACACACACAGATATATAAGTACTTTTTTTTTTTTTTTTTTTTTTTTAAACAGAAAAGTGTTGTGCATGATAATGTTTTTGAAAAAAAAAAAAAAAAAATTAAAATTTTTTGAAAATAAACAGAAAAATATTTTAAGTAAACAAATTTGTTTGAAGAAAAGAAAAAAAAAAGCCCACAAAATTGGTCAACAATTAATGTAGTACTAAAGAACTTAGTACTTTAACAATAATAATGGTCATTATTTGTGGGTAGGGTAGAACACTAGGGTAGGTCGATTTTTCACTTTAAAAAAAATATCAAATTACATGAAACACCAAAAGTTGTGTATTTGTCCATTTAAGCACCGATATAAAAAAATGATGGCATAAAAGATCATAGACAAAAATGCACCGAGAAATCCTGGGTTTTGCAATAATGAGGGGTGGGGGGCATATTTTAAATTTGAACTTTAGTTAATATCAGATGTGAATGTTTGAACCTGTACAATTTGGTAAAAATTATTTGTATTAGATAAGAAAACTTGAAACTATTCAAAAGTGTGCAAATTATTTGTATTAGATAAGAATACTTGAAACCATACAATTTGGTACAAATTATTATTATTAGATGGTAATGTTGAAACCGTACAATTTGTTACAAATTATTTGTATTTGATAAGAATACTTGAAACTAATAAAATGTGTACAACTTATTTGTATTAGATAGGAATACTTTAAATCATACAAATGTGTGCAAATTATTTGTATAAGATAAGAATGCTTGAAACTATACAATTTAGTACAAATTATTAGTATTAAATAATAAAACTTGAAACTATTCAAATTATTTGTATTAATTAGGAATACTTGAAAGTATACAGGCGCCAAATAATGGTAAGCGTGTTAGATTTAATTTTGTTTGGCTTAAAAGAAATGAAAGCTACCACCAGAAACCAAATGATATTTGCTTGTACTGTCAAGCATTTACGAGTGGAAGAGAGATAGAGTTAGAGAGAAACAGAGCATGTTTATCGTTAATAAGCAACAGAACGTTCGGTATAAAATTCTTGCGTCATTTAATTCTATTTTGATAAAACAAAATGACAACATTCCCTGGTTTAAATACTGAAATTGTTAGACTTTCTGATTATTTTTTGGGTGTTAAATGTTGCAAAATTGGGTATTTTTCAGTGCATTTTTGTCTACAATCTTTGATACTATTTCCTCAAAAATTGGTACAATTTCAAGATCTAATTTTGGTATCGGTACTCAATAGACAAACACAACTTTTGGTATTTCATGTAATTTGTAAAAAAGTGAAAAATCGACCTACCCTAATGCGCACATAAGGAAACAAAAAAAAACAAAACAAAAACAAAAAAACAAACAAAAAAACAAAACAAAACAAACCTGATCTTATTGGTAGAAATTTATGAGTGAATTAAAAATTTTGCAATATTTTAGTACGTACTAATTTATGGTGTGTATATTATGTGGCCAAATCAGTTCAAGCTGTTGTAGTTGGTTGGTTGGATTTTACGGTATATCAACCCTTGTTGGGTTATTTTATGCTTCAGATGTTTTGTTTTATTCATTTCTGACGGGTATTCAAATTTTGTTTTTAAACTCAATTTTTATGTTATTCCTCTGAATTTTCGGGATGAGGTTTGATGATTATTATCATCGAACACCAGCGTTCATTTGTACACCTCCTATCTAACGGTTATTTATTCCGTCTTTCCTTCATATGTTGCTCTTGATGAAGACCGCTCTATTAAAAGGTCGAAACAGATTCTGTCAGCAAACTAATAACATCATTTGTTTTTTCTAAAAATGTTAAATTCATATATATATATATATATATATATATATATATAATCTCCAAATCTGTATGTGGCTTGGTTTCTTTGTTAGAATGCAAAGGCATCCTTATAAAAGAACAGTAGTGGTACTGGTATTATCTGTTATTGTCCTCATCTTCATTGATATCTGTACAACGTTTCAGCCAACGTGCCTTCTGGCCTTCTTCCGGTATTTCTCCCGGTTACGACAAGAACGTTCCCAATTACAACAAGAAGGTTCCTGAGCCCGACAAGAAATACCTGAAGAAGGCCGTAGGGCACATTGTCCGAAACGCTGTACAGATAACAATGAAGATGAGGACAATTGTTCGAATAATACAAATAACACTAATCAATTTTTTTTGCCGTGGTAGTATCATGATAAGTGGTGTGCTGACATGTTGTGCATTGCTTCACTCCGTTTGCAATTTGGAAGCCGCACAAATGAATGCACTAAGTAATAGAGGAAAATCTGGTGAGTAGCACTTGGAGAGTATCAGGTGAGCTCAGTCCCATCAAGTCTAGTTCAGTGTGGTTTGTTACATTCATGTCCTCAGCAAAAGCATCTGGAGTTGCTGAATTATGCTTCACGTACTAAAATATTGCAAAACTTTAGACTCACCCTAGTAATCTTCTATACATATATAAAGGACAGTTTGTATGTATTGTGGCGTTATTTTCGTATTTGCCTGGAGAGTTGTCTGCCCGTTTAGTTTCGCTGGTTCCCGCTAGGAGCCTCGGGTGTATTTAAGCGGCTAATTTGAACTTCTTCTCTCTCTTTGCCGCTGCTCAACCTACGAGACACTATGGGTTAGACTCTGGTCTACCCCCCTCTTGTTGGGGCTTTGCCCCCCCTTACATTACTGTGATTCATACAGCATGGACTATTCCTAGTCTCATGTCTGTTGCTTTTATGTTTATCCTCATTTACATGTAACTTTGTATTATTTATGTATGTATGTTCATGTACACCTCTATGTATTATGTACCCTGTTTATTCTGTGCTGTATATAAAACGTTTTGTCTATCAACCTTTGTCAGAGTTTTATCTTCAAGTATTATCACTTTGAATCTTGCAGTATGTATGTCCGGAGGAAACTATCAAATAGACTAATTCAGGAACTCATGTTTTACGAGTTCCGACTGGGCCCTAAAGCTGCAGAAGCGATCAAAAACATTTGTTGTGCGAAAGGTGAAGGCGCAATTGATCATAGTAAAGTAACCAGGTGGTTGCAAGTACCTTGATGATCAGGCAAGGTGAGGTAGGCCTAAAAATGTGGATTCTGAGGTTGTGCTCTAAGTAATAGAGGCAAATCTGGTGAGTAGCACTTGGAGAGTATCAGGTGAGCTCAGTCCCATCAAGTCTAGTTCAGTGTGGTTTGGTTTGTTTTACGGCATATCAACCTCGGTGGGTCATTTAATGCCAATAAAGTTTTGAAATATATCAATTCTTAATAGATAATACAATTTTTTTATAAATACATTTTTCTATTTAACCCATAGATGGGACCCTAACAGGTACTACCACTCCGGGTCAGAGTGGACGAGGGAGCAATGGTGATGAAGGGGTGCTCCACATTCCCCAAACCTCCAAAACTGGAACCTCACCGTCAGATAGAGTTTAACGTCATTCCCAAGACATGTAGACCCGCAGCCACCGCCTTCTAGCACCCATATGATAAAAAGGGGTTGGGGCTTGCCATAAGGGCAATAGGGTTGGGAAAATCATATAGGTGCTAGGGTTTGACATGACCAGCCGATTGATCAGAGGGGGCCTCTTCGACCGCCCGTCTAGCCCAAGATAGGGCCAAAGTGGAGTATTGCATGTCATGAACTGCTCATCCACCTGGGCTCAGTGTGGTTTGTTACATTCATGTTCTCAGCAAAAGCATCTGGAGTTGCTGAATTATGCTCTAAGTAACAGAGGAAAATTTGGTGAGTAGCACTTGGAGAGTATCAGGTGAGCTTGGTCCAGTCAAGTCTAGTTCAGTGTGGTTTGTTACATTCATGTCCTCAGCAAAAGTATCTGGAGTTGGCAAATTATGCTTCACATACTAAAATATTGCAAAACTTTTGACTCACCCTAGTAATCTTCTATACATATATAAAGGACAGTTTGTGTGTATGTATGTCCCGAGGAAACTATCAAAATAAAACAATTAATAACAAAGTAAATACATATGCACATTCACTATCACCAGATCTTGCTTTTTGAGCAAAAATAATTAAGATTTTATCTATATTCGTAAAAGATAACTAAAAAAATAAAATTTAAATGATTACAAGCAGGGAATTTTTTTTTTACATTTAGTATTTTAAATAGGAGATATTAATTTTCTTTTCAATGGGTGTCTGGATCAACGAAAGGTCTTTTAATGGGGCGTCCTGTGAGGATCCAACTCACGATTCAACAATAATGGATCTGCGAGACTACCTTGTATTACTATACAATCTAGAATCCTTGTTTAACTTGCTTGACTGAGTATATAGTTTTTTAAATTTTTTTTTATTAAAACTTCTTAGTAATTTTTTAAGGCATCAAAAAAAAAAAAAATATTAAAGATATATAAATACTAATAATGTAATTAATATTATTGCCAGTTATTTTTTTAAAAACCTTTTTGTAGGCAGAATTACATTTTTGTTGTGTTTTATCGGTAGCTCAATGTAAGGCATTTTCCTATTGGCTGCTCACTGACCAATTCAATGTGAATGTCTAGAAACATTGCTAAGAAGCCCCACTGTAGTGTAGGATTGTTTAAAAGGTTTTTCTACAAAATATCATAATTAAAAAAAGTAGCTCAATGTAAGGCATTTTCCTATTGGCTGCTCATTGACCAATTCAATGTGAATGTATAGAAACATTGCTAAGTCCCACTGTGGTGTCGGATTGTTTAAAGGTTGTTCTACAAAATATCATAATTAGAAAGGTAGCTCAATGTAAGGCATTTTCCTATTGGCTGCTTTGTGACCAATTCAATGTTAATGTATAGAAACATTACTACGTGGACCCACAGTGATGTAGAATTGTTTAAAGGTTGTTCTGCAAAATATAATTAAATGGTAGCTCAATGTAAGGCATTTTCCTATTAAATGTTAATGTATAGAAACATTACTAGGAGAACCCACAGTGATGTAGAATTGTTTAAAGGTTGTTCTGCAAAATATAATTAAATGGTAGCTCAATGTAAGGCATTTTCCTATTAAATGTTAATGTATAGAAACATTACTAAGAGCCCACAGTGATGTAGAATTGTTTAAAGGTTGTTCTGCAAAATAAAATTAAAGGGTAGCTCAATGTAAGGCATTTTCCTATTAAATGTTAATGCATAGAAACATTACTAGGAGAACCCACAGTGATGTAGAATTGTTTAAAGGTTGTTCTGCAAAATATAATTAAATGGTAGCTCAATGTAAGGCATTTCCCTATTAAATGTTAATGTATAGAAACATTACTAGGAGAACCCACAGTGATGTAGAATTGTTTAAAGGTTGTTCTGCAAAATATAATTAAATGGTAGCTCAATGTAAGGCATTTTCCTATTAAATGTTAATGCATAGAAACATTACTAGGAGAACCCACAGTGATTTAGAATTGTTTAAAGGTTGTTCTGCAAAATATAATTAAATGGTAGCTCAATGTAAGGCATTTTCCTATTAAATGTTAATGTATAGAAACATTACTAAGAGAACCACAGTGATGTAGAATTGTTTAAAGGTTTTCCTATTAAATGTTAATGCATAGAAACATTACTAGGAGAACCCACAGTGATGTAGAATTGTTTAAAGGTTGTTCTGCAAAATATAATTAAATGGTAGTTCAATGTAAGGCATTTTCCTATTAAATGTTAATGTATAGAAACATTACTAGGAGAACCCACAGTGATGTAGGATTGTTTAAAGGTTGTTTTGAAAAATATCATAATTAAAAGAAAGTGCTTTATTGTTTCCATGCTGTTGTATTATGATACAGAATTGCTGATCAAATTATCAGTTTTTTTGGGGGGGTTGTTTTTTTATATGATTAATTGGTTCGTTTGAAGATAAGATTCCTTTTTGCAAATTTTCTGAAAATAAATCGTCCGCTCTACAGAGGGTTAGAACAAGAGTATTACCTGTCTGTAAAAGGGTTAATAATATTAATAATAATATTAAAGTCATCATCAGGATCATTTGTTTCTTAATTGTAGAATTGAGAAACATCATCAATTATGACTAATTGAGGAAAAAATGAAAAATGAAAAATTATTACTGAGAGAGAGAGAGAGAGAGAGAGAGAGAAGAGAGAGAGAGAGAGAGGGGTAATAGCAGGAAAAGAGAAAAGGAGAAGGAGAAAAAGACAATAATAGGAAAAAGAGATAAAAGACAATGGTAAGAAAAAAGAGAAAGAAAAAGAGAGGTAGGTAATAGGAGAGAGAGAGAGAGAGAAAGAATGATAAAGAGAGCGAGAATGATAGAGAGAAAGAGAGAGAGAGAATGATAGAGAGAAAGAGAGAGAATAATAGAGATAGAGAGATAGAGAAAGAATGATAGAAAGAGAGAAAGAGAAAAAGAATAATAGAGAGAGAGAAAGAGAAAAAGAATAATAGAGAGAGAGAAAGAGAAAAAGAATAATAGAGAGAGAGAAAGAAAGAATGACAGAGAGAGAGAGGGGAAGAAAGAGAAAAAGAATGATAGAGAGAGAGAGAGAGAGAGAGAGAGAGAGAGAGAGAGAGAATCAAATGTTAATAATGCCTATCAGTGATAACAGAAAATTTTTTTTAACAATTTGTTGGTGCAATTTTATTACACTAAAAGAAAGACAAAAAAAGAAAAAGAAAAAGAAAAAAAAAGAAAAAAACAAAACATGACCCCCAGATTCTGACCCCTTGCATTTAAGAAATCAACAGCAACAATATCATCATGTCATTAAAACTATAATTATTGATATTATTAACCAATGAAATTGAGGAGGTGCGCACCATCAATCAGTGTAAGCAGAAATATTAATTTTCATAATAAATGTCTTTTTGGGTGATGAATTATCTCCCTTGGACCTCATTGGGTAATTAATTGAGAAGTGGAATTGTATGAAGTCTAGTTGATAAGAGGCATGTAACAATTTCAGTTTTTGCTTTTGATGAAGGATTTCTGAACACAAAGAGAAAATAATAATTGTCAGGCAACGAAAAAGATTTTTTTTGAAAAATGATAAAAATATTTTTATTATTTTCAAAAAATCTTTCACAGCCTGATGATTGCTCCACTTAAACAATTAAGTTTGGATAGCATGAAACCAATGGTAGCAGACTTGTTTCCATACAAATAAATATATATATATATATATATATATATATATATATATATATATATATTTATACATGTGGAGTTAAACAAAAGGCAGGTCTCCAGTTTAACGATTCTTTTTTTGTGATCTTTTCAAGCTTTCTGGACAACTTTTTTATATTTGGATGGAATTCAAGGATTAGTCCACCGAAGTTCATAACCCAAGTACTTTTGGCACTTCGAAGTGCCATCATCAGGGGTGATGTGTTCCAGTTTTTTTTTTTTTTCAAACTATAATAGGACTAATCCTTGAATTCCATCCAAATATAAAAAAGTTGGCCAGAAAACTTGAAAAAAAATCACCAATAAAATCGTTAAACAGGAGACTTGCCTTTTGTTTAATTCCACATGTATAAATGAAAGAATGCTGCCCAAATACACACACACACACATTATATATTATATATATAAATATATAAATATGTATGTATATCATCATCAACATTATCTGCGTGGCTGAACAGTTTTATGGAACTAGTCATTAAAAAGAAAGGAAAATAAAAAAAGAAAAAGTTATTATTTATGACAATATGTAGTAGGAGATTAGACAACAAAACAATACAGTATTAACATTGAGAATAATATAATTAACAAAAATATTGTTAGCAATATTTAACATGATTAACAATATTGTCTAGTCTGTTTTTCTAAAACAGCTCCCCCAAAAAAAAACAAAACAAAAAAAAAAACAAGTCATTTCTCATGACCAAAGATGCAGTAACAGTGTCATTAATATTATTAACTAACATTAATGATAAAATACTTGGTTGAAATTATCAATGATATAATAATAACCTGATTACAGTTTAGCTTTGCTCAAAACAGTCATTCTTTATGACAAAAAGGTGTAATAGGCACGGACAACTTTCCAGGATTTAAACTAATTTATCATGATTAAAAATAGTTATCATTCATTGACAAAGATTATATATATATATATATATATATATATATATATATATATATATATATATATAACATTAAAAAGCAAAGCCCTGATTTGGGACTTAGTAAAATATTAACATACTCATCAACAAAATGTGTGAAGGGGACTTCCTTAGTGTCAAAAATAAATAAAATAAAACTAAAAATTAAAAAAAAAATTGTTTTTAAAGTTTAAAAAAATTAAATTAAAAAGAAAATAAATTTTAAAAAAGTAAATTGAATTAAAAAAAAAAAAGAGAAAATAAATTTAAAAAAAGGTAAAAATTTATTTAAAAAAATGAAAAATAAAATTAAAAAATAAAATAAATAAAAAAAAATTAAAAATTTAAAAAAATAAAAGAAAAAATAAAAAAAAAAAAAGTAACCTGTTACTTACTACATAGTGTCTACTAGGGAGCATTATACTTACCAACATTATAATTAATCTTATATAACTGAATATATATATATATATATATATATATATATATATGAGTAAGAAAAGGTGGAATGAAAACATCACACAATGCTGTTAAAGAAGAAAACAATTTATAATATAATCATAGCTGATATTGATCAATATTTCGATTTTACAAAAATCATCATCGAAATATTGATCAATATCAGCTATGATTATATTATAAATTGTTTTCTTCTTTAACAGCATTGTGTGATGTTTTCATTCCACCTTTTCTTACTCATATTGTCGGATTCATTTCCTTTCTTTTAACTTATATATATATATATATACACACACACACAAGTTTTAGGAGTCAGCAAAGATGTATTATTCCAAAAATGAATTTTAAGGAGAGATAGCACTGAAGTTGGTATTCATTATGATGCATAATAAAACATTTTATTAAAAAAAAGACATAAGCAAAGCCTTTACTATTTCTAGAATTGTGTGATATTAACTTACGTTCTAATTATAGTTTTAGTATAAATTTCAAAAATTATAAAATAAAACAAAAAGGTCATTACTAACTGTAATGTTATATATTGCAATTAGTTGATAATTAATGCAATTAAAAATACTAATCATAATTAAGAACATTAGCAACAATGTTTACTTTATATATATATATATATATATATATATATATATATATATATAATATGCATAGTTAAAGTTTCGGGTATGCTTCTAAATTAGTTGGTCTAGAATTTATTTAAAACAATTTTAAGAAAAAAAATTGTTTTTTTTAATTTTTTTATTGGACTCAAACGAAGCATGATACAAATGTATGTAAAAAGTACTAAAAATTGAAAAAAATAAACTAAGTTTAATGGGTTTTCTTAGCTATTTCTTCAAGATCCGGTTTAGATTTCAAAAAAGTAAATAAGAAAACTCGTTAAAATTAGTTTATTTGAATTTTCAATACTTTTTACATATATTTGTATCATGTATGTCTGCAGTAAAAAAAAATTTAAAAAAAAAAAAAAATTTTTTTTAAATATATTCTTGACCAACTATATATATATATATGTTACTCAATTGGGAAACAGATAACAAACATAGGAATTACTTGCACATTAAGGAGCGTAACTAAAATATTTGCATATTATAGACATTTACTAAAATTCGTGTAAATGTCACAGTGTGCAGGTTTATTAAAATAAATAAATAAAAATAGAAATAGTCATTTGAGAAAAATAATAAGGGTCTATTTTTCTTATTTCTTTATAAAAATGTACACCTTTTTTCAAAAGCCAAAAATGAAATGACAAGGGAATACTTCTCTCCTAATTAAGCAAAGAAAAACAAAAAAACGTCATTAATATATTTAGGGTAATGCATATATAAAAGAAAATTTAAAAAAAAAAAAAAAAAAAAAATCCCAAGGAAAAAAAAATTATTGGTAGCAACCCAAATGATAAATGAATAATAAAAATAACGTATTTGGATGCTTTTCATATGTGAGTCTGTTATATTTTTGTCTCCCATAATACAAACCCAACGATAATGATAAGAGTGCAGATTGCCAGTAGGGGGGTGGGGTCGGGAAGAGAGCAATGTGCTTCAAATACTGCTGGTCTAATTTTTTGGTTGATTTTTATTTTTGTGTGCACACAAACACACACACACACATATATATATATATATATATATATATATACACACACACACGTGTGTCCATGTATATGTGTGTATATATATATATATAGTTTACATAGAACAAATTTGAAAAAACATAGATGTTATTAATTAATGTTGTATTTAAGAACATCTATTTTTTTCAAATTTCTTCTGTTATACTGTCAGATTCACTTCCTTATTTTTATTGTATATGTGTGTGTCTGTGTACATTTATATATATATATATATATATATATATAAAAGTCAAACAAATGTTGGAAAAAATCCCAAAAGAGACAAAAAAAAAAAAAGAATACTGTCAAAAAGAAGGAAGGAGAAGAGGGTTAATAATGGCTACTTTGGTAAAATTATTTATAGAAAATCTGTTTTTTTTTTGTTAGTTTGTTTGTTGTTTTTTTTTCATTTTTAAAGTTGTCCACACTGATAATGACATTTCCTGTCAGAAGGGGAGGAATAGTTGTTACACCTGAAGTTTTTTTGTTTTTTTTTGCATAATTTAAACTAAAAAGAAAAAAGAAAAAGTAAATGCTCTTTAAAACCATAAAATGCAAAATACTTTCTTTTTTTTTTTTTTAAAAACTCAGTCATCTATTCCTCCAAGTTGGAAATTTTTTTTTTTTGTTTTCAACCAGTGTTATTTTTTTTTTTTTTTTAAAGATCTTTTAATTTTTTTTTTTTAATAATTTCTTTTATTTTTTTTTACTCACCAAGTTTTTAATTCTCCTCTTTCTCTCAAAATCAATGAACAAATTCCAACCCCCAACACTTTTTTTTTTTTTTTTTGTGGGGGAGAGAAGCAACATTAAAACTTAATATTTGATAATAATAATTCTTATTTTCATTTATCATTGTTAGTGGCATTGATCTCTTTGAAATTTAATTTAACCACAGTTTTTTTTTGTTTTTTTTTTCAAAATTTTTAGTCTCTTTTCTTTTTCTTTTTTTATTAACTGTATTTCGTTTTCAATTTTCCAAGGGGAATAACTGGGATAGGGAAGAGGTACTAACTGAAATATCTATAAGATTTTTCACTTGATAATTTTCATGTTTAAAGGAGGGCTTCTGTATATGCTTATACATATTTTCTTCTTTTTATATACAAATATATATATATATATATCACATATACATATACATATATATATATATATAAAAAGCACACATACATACATACTACATACATACATACATATCTACATATAGATATATATGTACACACAGACACGCACACATGCATGCACACATGCTCACGCAGCAGTCGGACATTTCTTTTTTTTATCTTCGTTTTGTCTTCCCATCAGATAGCCTCCCCCATTTCTGTAACCTCTGTACAAGCTGCTTACTGACCGGAGGGATAGGGCAGGTGTCACGGATATGTAGAATCCCTTTCTGGATGAAGTTATATGTGTTAGTCAGAGTCCGTGGGTACTGCATATTAAACACCCAATAAGCTGAGAACAGGGCCGCAAACGCAATGGTAAATTCCTCAAATTCCTGCACAATCTGTTCCTCAGCAACAAGAAAAAACTCATCACTGCGAAAGATGGGACCCTTTGATAACAGCATAGGTACAATCCGGCCCTTGGGGTCTGGTTCCTCTCGGCTGCCAATCTCGTAGACCATCTCGGTAAGGTTCTCCCGCATGAGAAGGGGTAGCAAGCAGAGCGCGGTGACCATGTCCCAGTACTGTCGCAGGGCCACATTCTCTTCTTTCACTTCGCTGGCTTGTTGCAGAATGGCACTGGAACCAGTGCAGTTTCGCGCTAGCTCAATGATACCATTGGCGTACTTGACACAATACTCTTGGATGGTATGATCAATGTCAAGGTCAGTGACCCGTTGAAACTCGACGAGCAACTCTTTATCCATAAATAAATAGGGATATGTTTCTTTGATCATAGCGATGGTCGGTGCCTCGATTGTAATGAATGAACGGCGAACATCAAAGGTATCTTCCATGTAAAGATGTATTTCTTCGGGGCTTTTACTTTCAATGTTGTCCTTTGAAGACGAGGACTTGAGTCTTTTTTCATTCGGGTAGTCATCATTCTGGTTGGCCAGGTCAAGGTCTTGTGAGACGCTGGTCGAGGGCGTGATGTTTTCGACATTCGAGGATTTCCGCTTGCCTCGCTGCGACATCATGGAAGGACTGAGGATTGGGAACTCTATATTCTCTCCTTGGAATTTGGCTGTGGAAAAAAAAAAAAAGAAGAGTAAAATAGTCATAAGAAGATAAAGATAATATATACATTCCTATATATAAAACAATGTGTGAAAGTAGGTTCGTGTGTGTGTGTGTATATATATATATATATATATATATATATATATATATAAAGAAAATTTTGAAAAAACAAGTATTCCGAAATTGGGATGAATTTAATAATCGATGTTTAAAACATTTCGGTTACATTGAACCTTCATCAGGATGTCTCTTGGGGTGAAGAAAATGATGGATGTTTTTATATGTGACAGGAGATGAAAATCTTTTTAGTTATGTAACTGTATTTGATCAGCGTTTTAATTTTGAAAAGCAAGTCGCGATCTACTCACGCGAAGGTGTCATTTAATTATTTATTTAGTTATCATTCCCACTTTGTTCCCTTAATAACCGACATGTATTATTTATTATATCTCCGTTTCTAGTTAAATAGTGTTAAATAATTACTAAATACCAGGCTTCATTTAACTATTTATTTAGTTATCATTCCCACTTTGTTTCCCTATGTTCTCTTAAAAATAATCAGTCCATTAATACTTTTTCTCGTCTTTTGCATTTCTTCGAGTGGCGTCATGCGTCATGACACCTTCGCGTGAGTAGATCGCGACTTGCCTTTCAAAATTAAAACGCTGATCAAATACAGTTACATAACTAAAAAGATTTTCATCTCCTGTCACATATAAAAACATCCATCATTTTCTTCACCCCAAGAGACATCCTGATGAATATATGTATATATATATATATATATATTGTTAAATAATGCAGCCATTTTCTGTCTGCAAGTTTTGTCCTTTGTTTTTTCGTATTGCCAGATTATTTAATATCTGGCGAAAATTGGCTGATGTATTTGCCATATGTAAAAGACCAAATACTTTCTGCCCTAGCTCAATAGCCCAACATCTAAAATCACACTCTTGTCCCAATAATAAATTCCGGAAAATACTTAACGATAACACTACCATTCTAGAAACACAATTATGTAAACAACGACAAAAATCTTAGAAGCACTGCATATTTGACACAAAAATCCAAAACTAAACAAAATAAACTTTGATAATAGCACCAACATTCTAAAATGCCTATAATTACTATAAAATTATAATAATAGCAAAAGTAATAATAATGACAATAATAATGATAACACTAATAATAATAAACACAACCTATATAAATGGAAAATGGAATAGCCCATCATTGTACTGTTTCAAAATATCTTGAAGATGGACCACAATAGGGTGGAAAGTACTTAGTCTATGACATATGGCAAATACATCAGCCAATTCTCGCCAGATATTACAAAAATAATCCGGCAATATGAAAAAACAAAGGACAAAACTTGAAGACAGAAAATGGCTGCATTATTTAACAATATATGCCTACAAGAAAAAATGCTACCTAAATACACACACACACATATATATATATATATCAAGGTGGATGATATCAAGTGTTTCCTTGATAGGATTCAACCAAAATTTAGAACTTAAACATCTTATTATAATGGAGATTGTGTGTTTTTCTGTCTGTAACCGAAACTATATTCCTACTCAAGTCACAATTCTCTTAGTTATTGACATCACATTCTCCATGATTTTATTTTATCTAAACCTCAATTATAATAAAATTGTCTTACATTAATACTGTTAACTATGTCTACATACAAACAACATGCAATTATATTTATATATACAACAAAATAGCGCTTTACAATGTGAACAGGAAGGCTAATTTGCATATTAATATTAAAAAAATCGAATTTAATAAATATGTGCTTAGTATTATTGATTTCTAAACTGTTTGGTTTTATTTTAATGATGTAAGCAAAAATCTCTTCAATGAATCTTAAATGAAATCCATTAACAAGATAAAATAACTGTCATTTTATTCTTTACCTCTCTTATAACTAAATACTTAAATTAGAAAAATAACAATGAAAGACGAGAGTGATGGAAGAGTAAGTTTCAGTTGTTCCATTTTTTATTATACTCCCTCTGTTTCAAATCTTTTATTATACTCCCTCTGTTTCAAATCTTTTTATCTGTATTCTTATTTAGTTTCATTAGCGTTTCTAATTTAATACGATATTTTATTACATTAAAACTTAAATACTTGCACCCGGAGGGTGCATATATTTGCTAGTACATATAAAGATTTTTGCTTATATTCTTACATATATGGTGTATTATAAATAAAATACATTTATTCATTTATATATATTTCAGCAGAGTGGCCTATTATTGGTATCAGCTAGACAAGGAGGGAATCTATCTCCTTTTCATTATGTGAATGTAGGTGTATAAATATATATATATATATATTTTTTATTGGCTGATAGTATGGGAAGAATCGTATTCCAACTGGATCCCAACATTTAAAAAAATTGCCAGAAGACTGGAAAAGATACAAATAGAGATAATGAAAAAGAAATGTTCTGTGTTGTTCAATAACACCTGCCTACAAAATAACTTGCTGCCAAAATATACAACATTTAATTAATATATATATATATATATATATATATATATATATATATATATGTGTGTGTGTAGAATTAAACTAAAGACACATCTCCTGTTTAACAATTTTATTTTTTGATCTTTTCGAATTTTCTGGCCAACTTTTTAATATTTGGGTGGATAAGTCCACCAAAGTTCAGGTTCTGAGTACTTTTGACACTTCGAAGTGCCATCATCAGGGGTGATGTGTTCCAGTTTTTAAAAAATTAAATTAATGTGGAGTACTGCATTGGAAATTAATTTTGTTTAAGGATGGTTTGTATTGTTTTATGTATAGAGCTTCTAGTATTCAGAGTTTTTATTTTTTTTTTTCTGTGTTTATTTTTCATCAATTCTTCTCCTTCCAGCCTCCACATTAATATAATTATATATAAGTCCTTTGTGAGTATTGGTAAAGATCCCGGCAATCCAATGTGCGTCCTCCAATAGTGCAATTTGTATTATGACCAATGTGTGTGGGGGGTGTTTAAGTATCTTATCAGGCCACTAGTACTGCCAGTGATTGGTTAGAAGAGTCAATCACGTGACCTTGGCCAGTCTATAAGTATAAGCAGGGAATGAGCACACACCTTATATATAGAAAACCGCAACAAAAAGTCAATTGAAACAATATAATTGCATAAAAACACTGACCTTGGCATAAAATAACCCAACAAGAGTTGACAAGCCATAAAAATCAATCAAGCAACCAACCAAACCCACCCACCCTAAAGTATCCCCGGGAATGAGTCCCCGGGGAAAACTTATGGGTCCAAACTAAAGCCGTCTAATTTCTACCTTGTAACCTATCCTGTGTAATTTGTTTCTAAGAAACTATTGAAATGTATTTACAGTTAGCTTGACACAGGAAATTGATATATACACATTTGAATGAGGACTGGTGTAATGGTTAATAAATTAGTCTCGCAGATCCATTACTGCTGAATAGTGAGTTTGATCCTTGCTGGATGCCCCATACATCCTCCTCATTGTGGCAGGGTGGTGACAACATGGTAGTGTCAGAGCCATGCTGTCCAGAACTCAAGTTCCTGGTAGGGTCTTCCAAGCCGGATCAGTCCGTCACCGAGTGGTATTAGTTAATGGCCTTGTTATTATTTTTCAGTTTATTCCTTTTTGTTAATGTTATAAGTTAGTAAGCATAGCAAATATATTATATTCAAAGTTAATGAATTATATAATCCTCACAATGTTCTATACACTTTATACACACAGCAGAGGAGAGAATTTTCTATCTAACCCTTTATCTACCACTGCACTCCACAATAGCCATAGAATTTTCGGTAATTTATGAGGAAGTGCGTCCCAGTCTCCTGCCTCAAGAGTTGCTGCCTGGTGACTATTAAAATAACGACACAGCTCAGTCTATTCAAAACTATCCATCTTCATATCTATCTATCTATCTCAATTTGTTCATATTTATCTATATTACTTTAAATACTAAGATTTTTTTTATTCATGTTTGTTTAATGTCTTGTTTTTAGTTTAAATAAACAAGAATTACGACAAAAAAAGAAGCGACCCCCCCCCCCAATACATTTACTTGTCGAAAATATCTATCTTCATTTGTTCATATCTATCTATATTATTTTGTTTGTTTATCTATCTCAGTCTATTCAAAACTATATATCCATCTTCATATCTAAACAAGAATTACGACAAATTACGATAAATAAACCAGAATTACGAGCTGGGGTTGTTATTTTGATAGTCACCGAGTAGCGGTTTTTGAGGCTGAAGACCGGGACGCACTTCCTCATAAATTACCGAATTTTCTACAAAATAAAGGGAAGTTGTGGCAAGAGAAATCACGCACGTGGAAGCTCAAAGCGATTAGGGAGATTGAACTTACGTCCTCCTGTTCATGAGGCGTAGCTTGATGTCAGACTACCTTGTTGGTGTGCATGTAAATTACTACACTGCACAATTGACCCGGATGTGTGATTTTAGTATGATTATTTAAGGCCTGCGTTAACACACCGGGGGAGTTGGGTTCCAGTCTTGCTGACGAGGGCACTGATGTATGACAAGGAACAAGAGGCGGGTGAGCTTTGGCGAAGGACTGCTAGAAAAGATTGTTGCAGGCGACAAGGACTTGGTCAGGAGAAGCCGGAGGACGTCTTTTTTAGAGGAGAGATCCGGCTGTCCAACCCGACGGATTTTCTATTCATTTATGATAGAAGTAACTAATGTAATTAATTAAAAGTTGCCTCCCTTGAAGTAGATGTTTTTTTTTAATAAGGTAGGATGATGATTTACAAAGATGTTTTGATACTTTTATTTATTGATCTCAGGCGTTTTTGGGTGGTTCGACATTTTGATCGTTGGGCAGTTTGGGGCACTCCGGTAGATAAAGGTTTAAAAAGTAATTCCAATAGATCATCATGAACTTAATTTAAGGTGGATGTCGACTGCACTCTCTCTTTTATATATATATATATATATATATATATATATATATATATATATATATAATACCCCCCTCCCACCGCACGAGCAAGATACAACACAAGGTCAATTTCTTCAACACAACTGATCTTTTCTCTCCCATGTGACGTACAAGAGGGGATATGATTGAAGTCTACAAATATACACATAGTTTTTATTCAACGAACTTTGACCTACTAAACATTGCTCAAAATATCAATACCAGGGGTCATAGATTAAAACTCGTTGGGATTATCTTCCCTTTGACTGGAAGAGTTATCTTCCCGCAGGGTTTCCGAACCGACCACCAGGGGACCTCTGTTATTTAAGCGCGGGTTTTGAAACTCCCTGTCTCTTTGCTACCTATTCTCGTAGGTACCTACATGGGTTAGACACTTTGTCACACCCTTCTCGGTGAGGGCTTCTGCCCCCAATGCTATGCAACTCTCCTGGGGGCTTCGGCCCCCATTCACTAGTAAGTGATTTTTAATGTATGAACTCTCCAGTCCTTTAATCTCTACTGTTGTATGTTTATGTACATGTATTTTATTGTTTCTGTATCTTGTCTTATAAATGTGCTGTTTATTATATAAAATGTTATGCCCAACACAACGCGTCAGAGTTTGTATCGTTTCAACAAGTTATAACATTATTATAACCTTGAACCTTACACCTCTTCCAGCTGGGAAAATTTGGTTCAGGACCGCCCTCAGTAGTGGCAGACTCTTCATAGAGGACTGTTCATGTCAGAAGTCACCCTGACGCAAACCCCATGAAGCTAACAGGTCCAAAAGAAAACTGCGGCAACAAGGCACATCAGCATCTTTAAGGATAGCCTTCAAATGTGACATCTGTGCCCGAGAATCTTTTTCAAACATAGGACTTCACAGTCACAGGAGGCGCTGTAGCTTCAGGGACACAAAAACTATTTTATAGTCTTCCGAGACTGAAATGCCAATAAAAAGAGTTAAATAATTCTGATAATGCAAAAATATTAGTGCTGTTTATTATATAAAATGATATGTCCAGCCCACGTGTCGGAATTTGTTTCGTTTCAACAAGTTATAACATTGTTATAACCTTGAACCCTACACTCTTTAAAAGATTTGGCAAAACTAATGCAAGACGAAATTATTTTAACAACAGAATGGTGAATACATGGAATAAACTACCATCATCAATAGTGAATGCCCCATCTCTGAACTCCTTTAAGACAATGTTAGATAATCTGTGGAAAGAGTATAAATATTCTGTGCAATTAAGATGAATGTTTATAAGGAACAGCTGGCAAGTCTCAGGCCTAATATACTAGCTGGAAAGATATATATTATTATTATTATTATATTATTATTATTATTATTACTAGCAAATATATGCACCCTCCAGGTGCAAGTATTTAAGTTTAATGTAATAAAATATTAGATTAAATCAGAAAGGCTAATGAAACTAATTAAGAATTCAAATAAAAAGATTTGAAATGGAGGGGGTATAATTGGAAAATAGAACAACTGAAACTTACTCTTTCATCACTTCCGTTTTTCAATGCTAAATTTTCCTAATTTAACTATTTAGTTAAAATAGGAAGTAAAGAATAAAATTACAGTTATTTCTTCTTGTTAATGAATTTCTTTTAGGATTTATTGAAGAGATTTTTACTCATATTCATTAAGATAAAACCAAACAATTAGAAATCAATAATACCAAGCACATTTTTATTAAAATCAGTTTATTTAATATCAATATACAAATTAGCCTTACGTTTACACTGAAAACTGGTATTTTGTTGTATATATAAATACAATTGCATGTTATTAGTATTTAGGTAAGGCCAACAGTATTAATAATGTCAAACAGTTTTATTATTAATTGCGGTTTAAATAGAAATAGAATCATGGAGAATGTGATGTAAATAACTAAGGGAATTGTCACTTGAGTAGTAATATAGTTTCGGTTACAGACAGAAAAACACACAATCTCCATTATAATAAGATTATTATTATGTGTCTAACTCAACTGCTTCAAACTGTTATCCAGTCAAAATCGATGTCTTGACCACAGATAACTTTTTATGCCGTGCATTTATGGGGCAACCACCGTTACCGTGTTTGCAAACTCCCAGACAATGTTAGGTACTCAAATGGATAATCTCCTTCATCCAAAGGCCGAAAATTCTTGTTAAACATTAAAAATGAATCCATTTTTATCCAGGATCTTTGGAACTTTTGATAGGTTCATCCATTCTTATATCACAACCCACCATCAAGACAAACAAATACATATACTTTACGTATGTTCATACACACATACAGATATGTTGAAGTCAGCACACACACACACACAGATATGTCTAACTCCACACACACACACACACACACACACAGATGTTTAACTCCATACCAACACACACACAGATGTTTAACTCTACACACACACACACGTCTAACTGCACACACACACACACGTCTAACTGCACACACACACACGTCTAACTGCACACATACACAGATATGTTTAACTCCACACACACACAGATATGACTAACTCCACACACATACACACACACAAATAAGTCTAACTTTGCACACACACACACACAGATATTAACTGCACACACACACACACACGTCTAACTCCACACATACACACACAGATATGTCTAACTCCATATACACATTGGAGAGATATAAGTAAGTAAGTCGACGGACGGCCTAAAGTCGGTATCAGCCAGTCATGAGGGAGTCTATCCCCTTTTCAATAACGCTAGACCAAGGAGATTATTTTAGCATCTGAGGTGGAGCGCCACACCTACCATCAGCTCCTTACTTTACCGCACAGATCCCTGTGCTACTCATACACTGATTTGGCGAGGGCCAGTATCGAACTAGGAACCTTGTGGTCTCTAGCCGGACGCTCTACCGACTGAGCTAACCCGCTCCCCAAATAGATACATTTATATTTTGATATGGGAAGAACAAATTTATTCACTTCCAACCAACTCCATGGGGTAAGCACTAATGATGGCCACTCACCCGTTTCCGGTTAAAAGGAGGCAACTCCGGTAGATTAACAGGGACGGTTGGAGAGAGATAGATAGAAAGAGAGATAGATAGAAAGAGAGAGATAGAAAAAGAGAGAGATAGAAAAAGAGATAGATAGAAAGAGAGATAGATAGGTGGTTATCTGTGCTGTCAGCACGGCCTGATGATGAAGTCTAACATAAACAAAGGGGAACCACTCTTGACTGATAAATTATTTATTTTACCATTAAACTAACCCTAAACCTAATCCCGTCTTCTATTTTTCCTAGTAGATCAATGAATAAATAAATAATTAGTCAAGAGTGGTTCCCCTTTGTTTATGCTAGACTTATAGGAAATAACCACAAACAAAATCTTATGCCATGCAATGAGCATATAAAATGTATAGAACACTATAGGGCATATGTAATTTTATTAGTTGAACGTTATTTTTGCCAGATATGCAAACTAGGAAAAAAAAAAAAAAAAAATTACCTTTTTTATGCAATTGATTCATTCAAAATTTAAAATCAAATTCGGACGAGGAGCTGCCCTCTTTTATTCTGCAGTAAAACAAACAAAACCTTTTTAGTTTTTGATTTAGAAAGAATTTAGGGTTATTTCCTATAAGTCTAGCATAAACAAAGGGGAACCACTCTTGACCATTAAACTAACCCTAAACCAGTCTTCTTTTTTCCTAGCAGATCAATAAATAAATAAATAATTTATCAATCAAGAGTGGTTCCCCTTTGTTTATGTTAGACTTATAGGAAATAACCAAATTTGGGATTTGCTGAATGAAATTCAAATTCATTTACACCTTGATAACACGTACACTATGCGTGTAAATATTCCGACTGAAGCTTTAAATTTATTATCATTTTTTTACATGTGTGCACAGATCAACAACTTATATCATAAAGGAGGAGCTCATTGTGTAATGGTTATTGTTGCAGGAAATAGTACAAACCATATATGATAATCTTAAAATTAAGAATATAATGGAAAATACAAAAAGAAAAAGAAAAAGAAAAAGAAAGTTAGGCATGACATAACCCCAGATGGGTTGATATGCCGTTAATAACAATAAACCAACCCCCCCCCACCCCCACAAAAAAGGAGGGGCAGGGGAATGAGGAGAAATTCCAGGTTACTTACATGACATTTTTATTCCACTTGTGTCACCGCTACTGATACAGTTTTGGTTATTGTCGTATGGACGACTGTCTGGCTGAAAGAAGAAGATCCTTTCAGCCAAAGGTCAAGATGAATTGGACAGCGCAGAAGAGAGAGACAGACAGACAGACAGACTGGACAGTAAAAATAGCAGCCAAAAAAAGATCCTCTTAAATAGTCTTGAAGAAACACCAATCTGGAAGAAAAGAAAAGAAAAAAATCAAATTCATTCTGAATGTATCATTATATAAACAAGTTCATCAAATTTGTCGTTTTTATTATGAAATACATATACACCTTTTTTTTAGCTGTCATATAGTACCTAAATAAGGACAATGGAATAGTCTGTTTTTCCTATAAATAAACCCTGATAAAACCCCAGAAGAGTGAAACAAGATCTCACAGGACTTGTTAATTCAACCTAGCAATTGCTAATTACTGTTCACCTTGTATCTTTGCTTAGTAAACCTTTTCCCCTATCCTTAATACTCATTGTGTTTCTCCCTATTATTTCTTTGTTAACTCTGATAGAAGAGTTACAACAGTGATGCTTCTGAAATTGTGTGCAAAGCAATTCAATTGCTAATTACTGTTCACTGTATCTTTGCTTAGTAAACCTTTTCCCCTATCCTTAATACTCATTGTGTTTCTCCCTATTATTTCTTTTTAACTCTGATAGAAGAGTTACAACAGTGATGCTTCTGAAATTGTGTGCAAAGCAATTCAATTGCTAATTACTGTTCACCTTGTATCTTTGCTTAGTAAACCTTTTCCTCTATCCTTAATACTCATTGTGTTTCTCCCTATTATTTCTTTGTTAACTCTGATAGAAGAGTTACAACAGTGATGCTTCTGAAATTGTGTGCAAAAGCAATTCAATTGCTAATTACTTTTCACCTTGTATCTTTGCTTAATAAACCTTTTCCCCTATCCTTAATACATAATTACTAACGAGACTTGTTATACTTTGATCAAAGGTTTTATTTCTACATTGCCCGTTTTCTAACTCACCGCGGGGGAGTCAACAGCCCCAGGCAGAGAGACCCTCTTTGCCTGGTGTCTGGATGTCAACTGATTACCTAACTAAGTCTCAAGTGACTTGCGATATTCACGCCTTTGGGGGGTTAAAGTTCCCAAACGGTTTGTATTTTTCCATTTGGGCTCTTTGTATTCTCGCTACAGGGTGTTGTCAATAATGTACGCTACCCACAGATTATGCAACAATAGCTTTGTCAAACATTTGATCACTGTTTGCCGTGTTCATTGCTGATGACGATAACCATTACACAATGAGTGCTATATTGTTATTTATACATAAGTAAATAGATACCTTCATTCATTAAAAAAGGAACAGAGTGGAGTAGACGAAATAGATACCTTCATTCATTATAAAAGGAAAAGAGTGGAGTAGACGAAATAGAGCCGTCAATAATAATAATGATAACATCAGCCCAACCCTGTAAGTAAATAGTAATCTTATTTGTTAACCAAACAATAACTACAAAATGTTTCAGAGTTACTTTCATTCTATTATATGTTATAATTTGTCAAGGACAAAAATTTTGAGGAATCACAATGCCCTACGAAAATGTATTCAAACATATTTCATTGTATAGTTATCGCTATTTCCATAAGATAATTCCATAAGTAATAATAAGATAATTGTAACCAATTATTGCAAACATTTTTACATAAAATGAAACAATTTTACAGAAACATTTACAGAAATCAAAAAGAAATTATATATTTTATATATTATACTTTCAAAAACACAGGTTTAAATGAGTTAAGTGGTGAGTTTATTGGCCGACACTGCAGTGTTTCGATCTATTAATTAGATCATCTTCAGGGCATTTGTTGGTATATGGAAGGTAATAAGAAATTTTTATCACAGAATAACGAGAAAAGCGAGTGGTAGTCCTTGTTATTCAGTCTGTTTAAAATTTGAGGTTTGAAAAAAGGAGACTGCAGCGTCGGTCAATAAACTCACCACTTAACTCATTTAAACCTGTGTTTTTTCATTCTTTCTTAATATACTACATACTGTCGGATTCACTTCCTTTTCTTCACATATTATACGTTATATATTATTATAATATATATTATTATTTAATCTTAATAATAATAAGATAATTGTAAATTATAGTAAACATTTGTAACCATTTTTACAGAAAATGAAACATTGTTTCTTTTGTAAACATTTTTGTAAAAGAAAGTAATAAGATAATTCCATAAGATAATTGATTGTATATATATTTACCAACCCCTCCACGCGAGCAGGATGTGACACACAGTCAATTTCTTAAGCGGAGTTCAACAGGTTTGAATTCAGAGTTTTCCTTCTCCTAAACCGGTTGCCTAACCAAGGTTAGAGCCCAGTCTGCCCTACTATTTATTATCGATAGCTGGAGGGAGAGTAGGATTCATACCTTTCCCAAGGGTATTAGCGCTGAGTGAAATGCAATTACCACATCCAGGATTTGAACTCGGGGCGACGAGTCCATTTCTGATGACTTTAACCATTACACCACACGCTTGATTGTATAGTTATTTCCATATTCAAATAGTAATCTTATTTGTTAACCAAACAATAACTACAAAAAGTTTCAGAGTCATTTTCATTCTATTATATCTTATGATTTGTGAAGGACAAAGATTTTGAGGAATCACAATGCCCTACGAAAATGTATTCAAACATATTTCATTGTATAGTTATAGATGATTCCATAAGTAATAATAAGATAATTGTAAACAATTATTGCAAACATTTTTACATAAAATGAAACATTTTGTTTCTTTTGTAAACATTTTTGTAAAAAAAAGTAATAAGATAATTTGGACCATATGACCTTTAGGCATCCCTTTTGCGATCTCGATTCATAAGGACATTTTTTTCATTTACACCGTCAAAATCTGGTTGTTTGTTAACAGACGATTTTTAGAGGATTTTTTAAAACTATGAAACTAACCCCTAACACTAACCCCTAACAAACAAGCGGATTTTGACGGTGTAAATGAAAAAAAATTTCCTTACGAAACAAGATCGCAAAAGGGATGCCTAAAGGTCATATGATCCGATAATTCCATAAGATAATTGATTGTATAGTTATTTACCAACATAGTTCAAATAGTAATTTTATTTGTTAACCAAACAATAACTACAAAAGGTTTCAGAGTCATTTTCATTCTATTATATGTTATAATTGTCAAGGACAAAGATTTTGAGGAATCACAACATCCTATGCAAAGATTTGTAAATCTGGATCTTAAATAATCAGAACATAATTCATTAATGTCACTGCTTCCTTCAGGTTATCAGTGGTGCTGAAAGCCGGGAATGAACCAGGGACCTTCAGATTATCAGACAGTCGTAGTCGTTGTAATTGCTTTAGCTCTCCCAGCAGTTCTAGTCTTCTCACTAGCACAATCCAACTATATCCTCTTCCACTCATTTCGACAGCCAAAATGCTACTGCAGACTTTCTCCCCGATCTGGGAGGGCAGGTCCCTAAATATCCCATTGCTGTGTTTCATCCGGGCTCCTCACTCTGAATTGCACGTTCGACATTCATCAGCACGCGTCAATCCTCACGACGAGACTTCACATCCGGGCCACTCTGCACTGCTCGTGTGGAATTTCACTAGCATTTCAGCAACGAAGAGGTGACGAGTTCAATTTCGTGGTTACTTGCCACACTCCTCCCCCTTGCACAGGCCACACATATCCAGACTAGTTTTGTTCGTGGTGGCTGGGAATCTGCTCGTCCACAAAAAACAATTGCAAAATTCAAGTACACGTACACTAAACAAGAAATATCATTACCAGTGATGCTGATAGATTTTAATCGGTAATTTTCACCTTTAGTTGGCTAAATTCCTAGCAAATAAGGCAATTAGAGTAACCTCCCTTGACTTTCACTTTGAAACAAGCCGGTAGCCATTTTGAAAGTCTCTATGCAAAATTAACAAATCTTAGAAACTTTTTCTAAAACAATACAACTGCATGCTTTAACACAAAAATATCATAAAATGTGTTTTTAATAGCAATTAAGTTAATTTCAGAAATCTCAGGTGCTTTGGCATTGCCCCTTCCAGCTGGGAAAATTTGGCTCATTAGCGGCAGACTCTTCGTAGAGGACTGTTCATGTCAGAAGTCACCCTGACGCAACACCATGAAGCTAACAGGTCCAAAGAAAGAAGTGGCAACAAGGCACATCG
>CM042163.1:8078162-8080662 GCA_023376005.1 Doryteuthis pealeii
AATAGGGAAATAAATCCAACGTTATGTACAAATCAGAACAAAGTATTCCAAAAAGATGAATTTATTCTTGTTGTGGGGGTCTTACCCCTCTGCAGAGATGCATTCTAAACTAATAAAAGTAATTTCTATAATAGGATAGTGTTGATATTGTTCATTTGCCACAGTGTTCACAGTCTGGGAAAAGAAGGAGAGTAAGTGAATAGGGAGAGTAAATAGCAAGTACTGTACAGTGGTGCCCTTCCAGAATCCCAACGCCCTATTATTCAAACAAATTGAAATCCAAACAAATTTATTGAGAAAATTTTATGAACTTTCCCAACATCAGCAGGCACTTCTGGTAAAAATTGGCCAATTAGAGACGAGGACAGAAAGCATTTAAGATCGTTTGCAACTGTCCTCAAATCAACTACTGGCTGAACTTTCTGCCAGAACGATCTATCTTTTGGATTAACACCAGAAAAAAGACGAACAGATTTTCAGAAACTGAAAATAATGTAGAGTTCATTGTTGTTTGCATGTGTCTCCTTCACTTTTTTGACCCACATCTTCCAAACATTGTTTATGAGTTCATTGGTGGAAGAACCCATGAAAGCATCTCTTGTGGTTCTATCACTAGCTTCTTCCCTTGGGTTTTCACCTTGATTTGCACCATTTTTTTTTTGTTTTTTAAAATTTTCCACTAACTTTTTGCAATCCAAACAGCCTTCTGGAACGAATTAAATTCAGATTCTAAGGGCACTGTTAAAATCCTGGTCGCAGCTTGTATGGGTCAGAATCCAGATCTCTCTTTGGTAACCTAGTCTGTAGTGAGTAGGTAATCCTCTGTAACATATATAACTGTAGTGTTCCTTGTAAATTTTAATCCAAATCTGCAGTGTTCCTTGTACTATGTATCCAAATCTGCAGTGTTCCCTGTAGTATGTAAAAGTCCAAATCTGCAGTGTTCCTTGTAATATGTATCAAAATCTGCAGTGTTCCTTGTAATATATCTCTCTNCTATATGCTCTGCATGGATTTGAGTTGAGGACAAATAATATGGGCCGAAATGTACATACAGAGATTGATTTTCTCGATTTGTTTAGCCATACATTTAATAGGTATTCCGCCTAATTCATTATTAATTAATTAATTTTCAAAATTAGGTACGACTCCAATTAAGCACTTATTCTCCCCAAAAATTATCGGCAAAAGCCATTCTAAACAAACCTTGTTTACAATATATATATATGTATATATATATATATGTATGGTGTGTGTGTGTGTGTGTGTGTGTGTGTGTGTGTGTGAAATAAAAGGATATTTAATCCGACAATGTGAATTTGATATATTGAAAAAACAAATGATGTTTACAAATGCATGGGATCATCAGGAGAGAATGTGCACCGTTTCGGGGCCTTCCTCTCACGGTTTTAACTGCACATCGCCCCCCCTCACTGTTGTGAGATCCCTCGGAATATCTGTATCGACAGTATGTAACAGATCGGTCTTCAACTAGAGCAAATACGGGATGAAATGAACGTTAGAAGAAGAATGCGCAAACAGAACGCTGTTAGTCAATGTTGGAATTTTTCAAAATATGCGTTATCTGTATTAAAAATAAAATGAATTTTTATTTTTAATTATTAAAAATCAGAAGCATTACAGTTTATAATAAGACTCAAAAGAGCCTGATGTAAAATTGTATAAAAAGTGTATAATTGTATAAAAAGTGTATATTAAGATATCAAAATTGTTCATAATACACTCCAACTATTAAATAAGTAACCAAATAATTCCACAGCACAACTGAAAAAGATGTAAGGTTCCAGAAAGTTTGTGGTGTTGGTAAATCTGTGGTGTTTGAGGATAATTGTCTTCAGAGGAGTAAACAGAGGTGCAAATTCTTGGAACGAATTGGAACCAATAAAGCCAAGCAACATGGACATATACAACTAAGAAGACCTGAGGTGGTGGATTCCCGTTAATCCGGCATCGGTGCAAATTCTTGGAACGAATTGGAACCAATAAAGCCAAGCAACATGGACATATACAACTAAGAAGACCTGAGGTGATGGATTCCCGTTAATCCGGCATCGGTGCAAATTCTTGGAACGAATCCAATAAAGCCAAGCAACATGGACATATACAGATAGGAAACCTGAGGTGATGGATTCCCGTTAATCCGGCATCGGTGCAAATTCTTGGAACGAATTGGAACCAATAAAGCCAAGCAACATGGACATATACAAGCTAGGAAGACCTGAGGTGATGGATTCCCGTTAATCCGGCATCGGTGCAAATTCTTGGAACGAATTGGAACCAATAAAGCCAAGCAACATGGACATATACAAGCTAGGAAGACCTGAGGTGATGGATTCCGTTAATCCGGCATCGGTGCAAATTCTTGAACGAATTGGAACCAATAAAGCCAAGCAAGGACATATACAAGCTAGGAAGACCTGAGGTGATGGATTCCGTTAATCCGGCATCGGTGCAAATTCTTGGAACGAATTGGAACCAA
>CM042163.1:8085662-8103162 GCA_023376005.1 Doryteuthis pealeii
AACAAAATAAATATATATATATATACACATTCACTATCACCAGTTCTTTATTTGTGTTGAAAATTATGAAGATTTGATTTATATTTGAAGATATTTAAAAATGAAAATATACATAGAAATAGCATTGAAATTCTACTTAAAAATGTCCAGCATTTGTAAGTCTTAAAAGTAAATAAATCAATAGACCAGGGTTTTCTTTTCCCCCACCTCTACCCAGGTGATGTTGGGTAGCCACTTCCAGTAACTTATAAGCATTTATATTTGAAGATATTTAAAAATTAAAATATACATAGAAATAGCATTGAAATTCTACTTAAAAATGTCCAGCATTTGTAAATCTCAAAAGTAAATAAATCAATACACCAGGCTTCACCCAGGTGATGCTAGGTAGCTGCTTCTATTTAATAAATAAAAGATTAAATATTTTTCTTATAAAGAAAACTAGTAAATATATGCACCCTCCGGGCGCAAGTATCTAAGTTTTCATGTAATCAAATATCATATTAAATTAGAAAGGCTAATGAAACTAAATAAGAATGCAGATAAAAAGATTTAAAACAGAGGGGGGGAGAATAATCGAAAAACAGAACAACTTAAATTTACTCTTCCATTTCATTGCTAAATTTTCCTAATTTAACTATTTAGTTAAAATAGGAAGTAAAGAAAAAAAATTAGTTATTTCTTCTTGTTAATGGATTTCTTTTAAGATTTATTTCTGAGATTTTTGCTCATATTCATTAAGATAAAACCAAATAATTAGAAATCAATAATACCAAGCACATATTTATTAAAATCAAATTTTTAATATCAATATGCAAATTAGCGTTCCCGTTCACATTGTAAACCGCTATTTTGTTGTATATATAAAAATAATTGCATGTTATTAGTATGTAGATATTGTCAACAGTCTTAATGATGTAAAACAATTTTATTAATAATTGAGGTTTAAATAAAAATAAAATCATGGAGAATGTGATGTAAATAACAAAGGGATTTGTGACTTGAGTAGTAATATAGTTTCGGTTACAGACAGACAAACACACAATCTCCATTATAATAAAAGATGTGAATTAAACATTTTTAGAAAAAACAAACAAATGATGTTAAAATTCGCTGACAGAAATCTGTTTCGACCGTGGTTAGAATCCCGCCTGTCAGCTTGGCAGTCGAGGTTTCGAGTCACACACGGAGCAGTCTCCCATGTCTATAACCTTGCTGATGAGACCTAATAGGTCGAAATGTACATACAGGGATTGACATTTTCTCGATTTGTTTAGCCTTACATTTGAACATATATGCCCGCCCAAATTCATTGATTATTAACTAATTAATTTTCAAAATTAGGTATGACTTCAATTAAGCACATATCTCCGCAAAAATATTTGTTATATAGAGTGTGCTAACATTCCCCACCTAAATTTATAGATTGGGCGAGGTCATGAGGTTTATTCCTCTGCCAATCAGCAACTATAAACCTGACCAGATTGATTACTTAAATACTGATACTTTCCATAGTCCATTTGCAATCATTGACAAAAGAACTTACAATACTAAGGATTCTTTGCCAAAGGATTACCAAGGATTTCTGCTGGACAAGTGCTCTTGCTTGAAGGCTAAAGGATGGCCTATAAAAAAGTAACACAGAGAAACACGGTACCCATAATAGACTACTCTGCATACCTTACTTACTTTTTCAAATTGTGGTTTGCTTACTAAGAAGATATAAAAGGAACAAAAAAAAGAAAGATATTAAGTGACTTTTAAGGACCATCTGATGTAATATACAAGATCTATCCAAAAAGAAAAAAAAAAAAAAAAAAAAAATTATTGCTTTACCTACAACATAATAAGCCTTGACTCCTTAAAAAAATATCTCCTCCTTTCCTGTTGACTGACCCCCTCACCCCCCCAAAAAAAAACCAACAAAAAAACCAAACATAAAAAATATAAATACATTACGTACATTTTGTGTTTTCTTTACTTATTTATCACGTCATTAATCGTACTTTACTTATATATTTTTTCATTTTAGATTTTTCTCGAATTACTGTAACAGTTTTATCTTAAAAATCATTAATAACTTCTAATTAAGGTTTACCGGGAAATTATGTCGAAATATATTTTTATTTAGTTTCTTATAAATAATCTGTCTCTCAGTCTGTCCATATCTATCTAAGTCTGTCCGTATCTATCTATCTGTCTGTATCTGTATCTATCTATCTATCTAGTCTGTTCGTATCTATCTATCTATCTTAGTCTGTTCGTATCTATCTATCTATCTATCTAGTTATCTTCGTATCTATCTATCTATCTATCCCAGACTGTCTGCCTACAAAACAAAGCAAAAAAAAAACATCCTAATTTCTTATAGAAAATATAATAATAATTGAAAATTAATATAAAGAAAAGAAAAAAAGAAAAATTAGTTGCATTTTAATTAATTTTTCCCCCCACATGTTGTGTACTAAAAGTTACCCTAAATCCTCGAGTATAATCCACACTTTTCCCCAAAAATTTAAAGGTTAAAATCCCTAGTGCGTACTATATACAAGGTTAGAAAATGACAAATATTTTCTAAGCAATGTCCGAGTCTCTATTTGCTTTCCGGCAATGTTTATTCAGACACATTTTTTCAGAGCTACAGCCCCCTAAAAATCCCCCTGCGTATGATACTCAAGGGCGGATTCAAATTCAAATTTCAGCAAATGAGAGGCATATCTCAAAACTTGACTTTTGCACCAAATTAAACCCGAAACCTGCGACATAAATAACCTGGCAACTTTTAATTCTATAAATCAGTCGTCTTCAACTTGTTTGTTGCCAAAGGATATTTTTAATGTCAGAGGCAGGTTTTTCTGCTTAGCAAATATTTACAAAAATAGAATCTCTTTATTACACATTTAAAATTGGTTTTATTTTCATACAAATCAACTAATGTGCAAAATAGCAAATTAACTCTTAACATCCTGTTCAGAATTTGTCAAGTCCATATCCCCAATCCATATAAGGATTTATCAAAAAATGGCTAAAAATGGCCTTTTCATTTAAAGTTACCAGATTTATTTCCCTTAAATTAAAGTCTTATAAATGCTTAAAATTACATTTAACTCTTTCCCAACCCTATTGCCCTTATGGCAAGCCCCAACCCCTTTTTATCATATGGATGCTAGAAGGTGGTGGCTGCGGGTCTACATGTCCTGGGAATGATGTTAAACTCTATCTGATGGTGAGGTTCCAGTTTTGGAGGTTTGGGGAATGTGGAGCACCCCTTCATCACCATTGCTCCCTGGTCCACTCTGACCCGGAGTGGTAGTACCTGTTAGGGTCCCATCTATAGGTTAAATAGAAAAATGTATTTATAAAAAAATTGTATTTATAAAAAATTGTATTATCTATTGATTTATTTCAAAACTTTATCGGCATTAAATGACCCACTGAGGTTGATATGCCGTAAAACAAAACAAACATTTAACTCTTAACATCCTGTTGAGAATTTCAGAGCCCCATTCCTATAAGGATTAATAATTTAAAAAATGGCTTTTTCATTTAAAGTTACCAGAGTTATTTCCCTTGAATTAAAGACTTCTTATTATGTTTAGTATTACATTTAAACAAAGGCTATTGTTTGGGGTGGATTAGGAAAATGAATATGACTTCTGGCTGGGTGAGAATGAGGCAGTATATGACGTTAAGAGTTAAATCTTGTGGGTTATTTAATACCAAATCAAATTGTATATATGACTCAGTGATGCTGATAGCTTTTTGATTTAGTGAGTCCTGGGATGCACATATTTGCTTTGAATGAGTCCCCGGGAAAATTTATGGGTTCCAACTAAAGTTTCTTAATGAATTATAGGGTTTTTATTTATGATCTGGAGAAATAACTAAAGCCATCTAACCCCTACCTTGTAACCTATCCTGTGCAATCCATATCTAAGAAATTATTGAAACTAGCAAATATATGCACCCTCCGGGTGCAAGTATTTAAGTTTTAATGTAATGAAATATCGTATTAAATTAGAAAGTCTAATAAGAATGTAGATAAAAAGATTTGAAACAGTATAATAGAAAAATAGAAATGAAACTTACTCTTCTATCACTGCCGTCTTTCATTGCTGAATTTTACTTATTTAACTATTTAGTTAAAATAGGAAATAAAGAATAAAATGACAGTTATTTTTTCTTGTTAATGGATTTCATTAAAGATTCATTGAAGAGATTTTTGCTTATATTCATTAAAATAAAACCAAACAGTTAGAAATCAATTATACTAAGCACATATTTAATAAAATCACATTTTTAATATCAATATGCAAATTAGCCTTCCCGTTCACACTGCAAACCGCTATTTTTTGTATATATAAATACAATGGCATGTTATTAGTATATAGATATGGACAACACTAATAAAAAGGTGAAGCAATTTTATTAATAATTGAGGGTTAAATATAAATAAAATCATGAAGAATGTGATGTAAATAACTATGTGTGTTTTTCTGTCTGTAACCGAAACTATATTACTAATCGAGTCACAATTAACAATCTTTATAATAAGATATATTGAAATGATCTGACACATCATTTTGGTCAACCCTGTCCAAATGTGTCAAATCATTTTGGTCCACCCTGTATTATATATCATTATTATTATTACTAGCAAATATATGCACCCTCCGGGTGCAAGCATTTAAGTTTTATTGTAATAAAATGTTATGTTAACTTAGAAAGGCTAATGAAACTAAATAAGATGCCGATAAAAAGATTTGAAACAGAGGGGAAACAACTAAAACTTGCTTTTTCTTCACTTTAGTCTTTCATTGTTAAATTTTCATAATTTAACTATTTAGTTAAATTAGGAAGTAAAGAATAGAATTACTGTTAATATTGTTAATGGATTTCTTTTAAGATTTATTGGAGAGATTTTTGCTTATATTCATTATAATAAAACCAAACAGTTAGAAATCAATAATACTAAGCACATATTTATTAAAATCACATTTTTTATATCAATATGCAAATTAGCCTTCCCATTCACACTGCAATCCGCTATTTTTTGTATATATAAATACAATTGTATGTTATTAGTATGTAGATATAGTCAACAGTATTAATAATGTAAAACAATTTTATTAATAATTGAGGTTTAAATATAAATAAAATCATAGAGAATGTGATGTAGATAACTAAGGGAATTGTGACTTGAGTAGTAATATAGTTTCGGTTACAGACAAGAAAACACACAATCTCCATTATAATAAGATTACAGGGTGGACCAAATGAATTTGGACACATGGCATAAGAAGCTGCTGGTAGGTGTCGCACTCCACCTCAGATGCTAAAAACAACCTACTTGGTCTAGTGCTAGTGAAAAGGGAACAGACTCCCTTGCTGATTGGCTGATACCGACTTTAGGCCACCCCAACGACTTTACTTACTTATATATATATATATCACTATGACTTTATTAATTCTTTAGTCGTTGAACTCTATATTATAGAGTGGCCCATATATATATATATATCTATATTATAGAGTGGAACTCTATATTTTCTGTGGCCCATTTTGGGCCACAGAAAATTTCAGGTGGGCCAAGGAAATATTATAATTCTATATGATTTCTATTATATTGATAATAAATAGTCGTTAAATTGGAACTGAAAAGTACATGTAGTTTAGATACTTGAGATAAAGTTATGGTTGTATCTTGATTGAATAAATATCTTATGTAAAATGGAAATATTTTTTCTATTATAATAATTTCATGGGCCACAAAAAAAAAAATTCAGTGATGCTGATAGCTTTTTGATTTAATGCATCCTGGGATGCACATATTTGCTTTGAATGAGTATGACTATATGATTTCTATTATCTATTAATAATGGAGATTCGCTTCCGGTTTTTGTCTGTAACAAAAACTATATCACTGCTTATGTCACATTTACCCAAAATTGTCATAACATAGAATAAATACTCAAAATTTGAACATGCAACATTAGACAGTCCTCATTGTTTTTTAAAACAAGTTTTAATAAATACATGACTGGTATTATACATCTATATATAGTTTGTTTTATTTTAATACATATTTAAAGTTTACATTTCAAATTTTATTTTTTAATCCTTTACTTACTTAGGGTACAAACTCGTTGACATTGAATTTTTTTACTCCCACGCCTCAGGCAATATGTCTCAAAAATTTATTTTTACATCGCCCGGAGGGTGTTTTTTATTTTGCTAGTATTGATAATAAATAGACGTTAAATTGGAACTGAAAAGTACATGTACTTTAGATAAAGTGTGTGCGTCAATATGGTTGTATCTTGATTGAATAAATATCTTATGTAAAATGGAAATATTTTTTTCCTATTATAATAATTTCATGGGCCACAAAAAAATTTCTGGTTTCAAAGTGGGCCATGAGCTGAAAAAGGTTGGGAACCTCTGCTCTATAACACACACACTCTCTGAGATTTATTTATTTAAAAAAGCAATAAATCATTTGTAGAAGACCCATTGGGCATATTAGTTAGATCTCCAGAACAGAAAAAAAAAAAGTCATTTCCTTCCCAATTGTAAAACACGATATGAATAATTTAACAAGTTTATTCAGATGAAAATTTTTCATTGTCACTATTCTATTAGGGTGAGTCAAAAGTTTTGCAATATTTGTATATCTGCCAGTTTCTAGAATAAACTCCAGGAATTTGAGAGAATTGAATGGATGCCATACCCAATGCTAAGATCGGCTACAATAGAAATGTTTAGCCTATGATATTTTTATAATCTATTTAGATATATTTAGTGGTGCCTCCCAGTTTGTGATCTATGGAAGGTTGGAGATCTACTATTGATCTACTATTCATGGCATGTGATTTACTAGGAAAAAAGATGACAGGGCTAGGGTTAGTTTAGTGGGAAAATAATGGGTAGATCACATAGTGGAATGTAAACAACGTGGTAGATCACATATTGGATTAGAAACCATTCGGTAGATCACATATTAGAAGAGCACTGTTTAGTGAGGAAATAATGGACTGTTAATGGGTAGATCACATAGTGGAATGTAAACATCTCGGTAGATCACATATTGGAAGAGTACCGAAAATTGCTTCTGTAGCAATGTCTACAATATCTTGTTCATCTTATTCTATCTAAAATCATGCTCCCTGGTTCACTCTGATCCGGAGTGGTAGTACCTGTTAGGGTCCCATCTATGGGTTAAATGGAAAAATGTGTTTATAAAAAAAATTGAGTATCCATTAAGAATGAATTTATTTCAAAACTTTATCAAAACTTTAAATGACCCACTGAGGTTGATATGCCGTAAAACCAAAACAAACCCAAGTGTATTGTCATGATTTGCAAGGGAGATAACTAATTAAAAGTAATCTTAAAACAAACTCTGAATTCAAACCTGTTAAAAATTCTGCTTGGTGTCATCACTACTAGAATAGGCTCAGTCCTAATTAGTGATCTATTTCACTATACAACTTGGTTAGTATACATTGATATTGTTTTTTTTTTTTTTTTTTGTTTTCTTTCTACTATTGATCTACTATTCATGGCATGTGATCCACTAGGAAAAAAGATTTGAACATGTGAATTAAACATTTTTAGAAAAAACAAACAAATGATGTTATAGTTCGCTGACAGAAATCTGTTTCGACCTTTTTTTTAAAGCGGTCTTCATCAAGAGCGAAATATTTATGATAGAGAGATGGAATAAGTAAACCGTTACAAACAGGAGGGGTACAAACGAACGTTCATCTTCGGAGCCGGAATTTTTTAAATTAAGGTTTAGGGTTAGTTTAATGGGTAGTTAATGGGTAACTAACCCTAACCCTAATGGGTAGAACACATATTGAAATGTAAACAACTTGGTAGATCACATATTGGATTAGAAACCATTCGGTAGATCACGTATTGGAAGAACACCTATTTATTTACCGACCCCTCCACACGAACAGGATGCAACACAAGGTCAATTTCTTAAGCAGAGACTTTTCTTTCTCTAAGATTGGTTGCCTAACCAAGGTTAAAGAGCCCAGTCTGCCCTATTATTTAATTATAGCTGGAGGGAGAATAGTTGGATTCATACCTTTCCCAGCAGTGTCCCGCGTGTCTTGTCCGTCTTACTTGGATGGTTTAAGATGATTATAGATGGGAATGATTATAATGATTTAATATCTTAGTAATGTTAAAAATAAATAAATAAGAATACTATATTACTACTACTACTACTACTACAACAACAACAATGTCTGTAAACACTTTTCTTATGCAAATAATGATGTCACCCAATCAAATTTGATCTACAATAATCAGGAGGTTGCGCCATTGACTGCCCTGTCTTTGTAGTCAAATGGATTAGAGTTCACGTCGGACTAGACGCACCCTACATATGCAGTGCATGACTCGTCTCTTTGAACGACAAAGACGAGCTGACTCATCGACGATAGCTGGCTGTTCACCATGCCGGTCATTTCTGCTACATTAATTACACTAGCAAATATATGCACCCTCCGGGTGCAAGTATTTAAGTTTTAATGTAATAAAATATTGTATTAAATTAGAAAGGCTAATGAAACTAAATAAGAATACAGATAAAAAGATTTGAAACAGAGGGAGTATAATAAAAGATTTGAAACAGAGGGAATATATTAACAAATGGAACAACTGAAACTTACTCTTCCATCATTCTCGTCTTTCATTGTTATTTTTTCTAATTTAAGTATTTAGTTATAAGAGGAAGTAAAGAATAAAATGACAGTTATTTTATCTTGTTAATGGATTTCATTTAAGATTCCTTGAAGAGATTTTTGCTTATATTTATTAAAATAAAACCAAACAGTTAGAAATCAATAATACTAAGCACATATTTATTAAATTCGATTTTTTAATATTAATATGCAAATTAGCCTTTCCGTTCACACTGTAAACTGCTGTTTTGTTGTATATATAAATATAATTGCATGTTGTCAGTATGTAGACATAGTTAACAGTATTAATAATGTAAGACAATTTTATTAATAATTGAGGTTTAGATAGAAATAAAATCATGGAGAATGTGATGTCAATAACTAAGAGAATTGTGACTTGAGTAGGAATATAGTTTCGGTTACAGACAGAAAAACACACAATCTCCATTATAATAAGATGTCAACCTGTATAGGGTTATTATATGCCAAGAGGTTAGGTAATCTCATTCTTTTGTGTAGTAGTTTCTAATGAGTTTTTTTTTTCTGCACACAGTCAATAATTTTTTTAACAGATCTATTTAACCTATAGATAGAGCCCAAACAGGTACTACCACCCTGAGTCCGAGTGGACCTAGTCAGTAATAGCAATGAAGGAGTACTTCACACTCCCCAGATGCCCAGAACAGGAGTCTCACCATAAGATGCAGTTTAGTATCATAATCAGGGCACTACATTTTTAGTGGGGGAGGAGGCTAGCCTTACTGGAGTCTCACCATAAGATGCAGTTTAGTATCATAATTAGGGCACTCCTTTTTTGGGGGGGGAGGGGAGATGTTCTTACCCCACTGCAGGGGATACAGTCAGTGTATTCTACCCAATCCCCAACCATCTTCGATGAGGCTGGCCAAATCACAGCATTTTTGTTTTGGCATTTTTCCATGTTGTCCATGCAAGCTTTCTATGGTTGGTTCGTGGCTCTACCACACTGGCATTACACTTTTTTGGCTAGATTTGTCGAGGTCGGACCCATATCCAGTAGTCTCTGCCACCCCCCACCCACCCCAAGGCCTTTTTTTTTAATTTTTTTTTTAGTCAGATTACATCACATCTGATTATTTTAGTTTGAAACATATCGGCTTTCTCTGTTGTCTGGGAAACATTCCATTTTTTTTTTTCTTTGGTAATCTTCATACTGAAAGTTGTAAAATCACAAGATATTCTTAGTCTCATAACATCTAGCAGAGTTCACTTTCACAAGACTGAAGGGTTTGTTTATGTGTGTGTGTGTGTGTGTGTGTGTGTGAGAGAGAGAGAGAGGGGGTGAGAGAGAGAGAGACAAAGAGAGTCTGTGAATAAATAGACAAGTATAGTTGTATAAGAGAGAGTGTAGGAAGACATGCAGAATTGTATATCTATGTGGATGAGAGAGAGTGAACATGCGCACATGTGAGAGAGAGAGAGAGAGAGAGAGAGAGAGAGAGAGAGACAGAGAGAGTTTGTGAATGAATAGACAAGTATAGTTGTGTAAGAGAGAGTGTAGGAAGACATGCAGTTGTATGTCTATGTGTGAGAGAGAGAGAGAGAGTGAATATGCGCACGTGTATGTGTGTGAGAGAGAGAAAGTGAACATGCGCACGTGTATGTGTGAGAGAGAGAGAGAATGCGTGTGTGTGTGTGTGTGAAAACAAGCAGAGCTGAGAGAGAGAGTAGGAAGGCATGCAGAGTTGTGTATGTGTGTGAGAGAGAGAGAGAGAGACAGAGAGAGTCTATGTGTGAAGACACAAGCAGTGTTGTGCAAGAGACAAGGAAGAGAGAGAGAGAGAGAGAGAAAGAGAGAGAGAGTGTGTGTGTGTGTGTAAAGACAAATAGTGTTGTGTGTGAGAGGGAGAGAGTAAGAGAGAGAGAGAGTAGAGAGAGAGAGAGAGAGAGAGAGAGAGAGAGAGAGTGTATGTGTGTGTAAAGACAAATAGTGTTGTGTGTGAGAGGGAGAGGGAGAGAGTAAGAGAGAGAGAGAGAGAGAAAGAGAGAGAGAGTGTATGTGTGTGTAAAGACAAATAGTGTTGTGTGTGAGAGGGAGAGAGTAAGAGAGAGAGAGAAAGAGAGAGAGAGAGAGAGAGCAGAGGTGACCTTTATAATAGTTTACATTATGTGTAGAAATGTTCCTATCACCTATTTTGTTTTATAAATAGAGACTGAATTTCACTGTATAAAAAAAAAAATATATTTTTAAATGCTGGAAACTTTTGCCCCCCCCCACACACACACTCAGCACATGGTTAATCACAACACCAAACAACGAAATGGAATTCATTAACAGTTAAAGCCAAAGAATATACTAATATAATCAACCGGTTCGATAGCCTGAATAAATGTCTATAACCTGTCATCCATCTTGAGCAGTCCCATTACTCAAGCCAGAACATACCAAGCTGATACCACCCACACCTTCAGCAAAGACCTGCAGGGGGTAACAAATCAGTCACTGCTAACTTTGATCTGTCAACTGATATCTCCACCGAGTGATATATATGTCAGTGGGGGTAATGAGTAGCCTTTTCTTTTTCTTTTAGAAGTCTGTCGCAGACGATGATGTCACTCCATGTCTTCAACAGTTGTCAACCCTCTGGTGGCAGGGTTAGTCCAATTCTGGACTTGCAGATGCGGTCACACACATTGCAAGGGAAATTCCCATCTGCATTTGGTGGTTCAAATCTGCAGATATCTCCACCTAGTGATATATATATATATATATATATATATTACCAACTCCTCCGCACTAGCAGGATGCGATACAAAGTCAATTTCTTAAGGGGAGCTCAACAGGTTTGAATTCAAAGTTTTCTTTTTCCTAGACTCATTATCTAGTCACTAAAGAGCCCAGTCTTCCCTGCAATTTACTCATAGCTGGAGGGAGAATTGGATTCATACCTTTCCCAAGGGTATTAGCACCATGTGAAATGCAAACAGCTTTAACCAGGAATTGAACTTGGGTAGAAGAGTCCATTTCCCATGGCTTTAACCATTACACCACGCACTTCCTCCACCGAGTGATATATATATTTACCAACCCCTCTGCACGAGCAGGATGCGACACAAGGTCAATTTCTTAAGCGGAGCTCAACAGCTTTGAATTCAGAGTTTTCTTTCTCCTAGACTGGTTACCTAGCCAAGGTTAAAGAGCCCAGTCTTCCCTGCAATTTACTCATAGCTGGAGGGAGAATTGGATTCATACCTTTCCCAAGGGTATTAGCACCATGTGAAATGCAAACAGCTTCGTCCAGGAATTGAACTTGGGTAGAAGAGTCCATTTCCCATGGCTTTAACCATTACACCACGCGCTTCCTCCACCGAGTGATATATATATTTACCAACCCCTCTGCACGAGCAGGATGCGACACAAGGTCAATTTCTTAAGCGGAGCTCAACAGCTTTGAATTCAGAGTTTTCTTTCTCCTAGACTGGTTACCTAGCCAAGGTTAAAGAGCCCAGTCTTCCCTGCAATTTACTCATAGCTGGAGGGAGAATTGGATTCATACCTTTCCCAAGGGTATTAGCACCATGTGAAATGCAAACAGCTTCGTCCAGGAATTGAACTTAGGTAGAGGAGTCCATTTCCCATGACTTTAACCATTACACCACACGCTTCCTCCACCGAGTGATATATGTCAGTGGGGGTAATGAGTAGCCTTTTCTTTTCCTTTGAGAAGTCCGTCGCAGACGACGATGACGTCACTCCATGTCTTCAACAGTTGTCAACCCTCTGGTGGCAGGGGTAGTCCAATTCTGGACTTACAGATGCGGTCACATACATTGCAAGGGAAATTCCCATCTGCATTTGGTAGTTCAAATCTGCAGATATCTCCACTCAGTCCTGTAAGTAACCTTGATAGCCCCAGAGTAAAAAAAAAAAAAAAAAGATCCTGAGAATGTCTCTTTCAATAGCCGCTTTCACATATCATTTGTTAATTAAAATGGTATTAAAACTGAAATACTTGCACTCTGTTTCAAATCTTTTTATCTGTATTCTTATTTAGTTTCATTAGCCTTTCTAATTTAATATAATATTTAATTCCATTAAAACTTAAATACTTGCACTCGATTTCAAATCTTTTTATCTGTATTCTTATTTAGTTTCATTAGCCTTTCTAATTCAATATAATATTTTATTACATTAAAACTGAAATACTTGCACTCTGTTTCAAATCTTTTTATCTGTATTCTTATTTAGTTTCATGTGTGTGAAAACAAGTTGTTTTCCTCCATAAATTAGAGATGTGTGTATTCTAAGCCTGAATGAACTTCTACCATTCCGTTTGAACTTAAACAATGCATTGGAAATAATCTTTATTATTTTGCATTGGACAATGATTTTTACTATAAAAATGCATTGGACAATGATTTTTACTATAAAAATGCATTGGACAATGATTTTTACTATAAAAATGCATTGGAAATGATTTTTACTATAAAAATGCATTGGAAATGATTTTACTATAAAATGCATTGGAAATGCATTGAAATATTTTTACTATAAAAATGCATTGGAAATGATTTTACTATAAAATGCATTGAAATTTTTTACTATAAAAATGCATTGGAAATGATTTTTACTATAAAAATGCATTGGAAATGATTTTTACTATAAAAATGCATTGGAAATGATTTTTACTATAAAATGCATTGAAATGATTTTTACTATAAAAATGCATTGAAATCTATAAAATGCATTGGAAATGATTTTTACTATAAAAATGCATTGGAAATGATTTTTACTATAAAAATGCATTGGAAATGATTTTTTACTATAAAATGCATTGGAAATGATTTTTACTATAAAATGCATTGGAAATGATTTTTACTATAAAAATGCATTGGAAATGATTTTTACTATAAAAATGCATTGGAAATGATTTTTACATATCAACTCAATGAAATTGGCAAAGTCTTCAATAAACCACCAAAATAAGAGACAGGAGACCTCAGCTGTTTCCCCAGTCATGTGTGCTATATCAGGAATATCTTGTTACACTTAGCACACTAGATATTTACCACATACCCCACGTGTACGGGTTAGGCACAAGGGTCTATTAATGTGGGACTACCCACGAACTGAAGCTCATGGGTGGTGGTCACACACATTGCAGGAAAAATTCCCATTTGCAGATATCTCCACTCAGTGATATATAGCAGTGGGGGGTAATGAATAGCCACTGCTTAAAACTCCCACCATCCACTGAATGATTCTTGCAAGAGTTTGAGTCAATCCTCCACATTAGTCAAAATACTTATCTCAAAATTAATTCTAATTGCTGCAGAATTCTACAATTGCTTCGATATAATAGAATGTAGTATAGGCATACTGTAATATAGGTATACTATATTGTCCAGTTATCTAGTAAAGGTAAACTATTCTCATTAAAAAAAAAAAAAATTTTTATAAGATTTTGCCTGGAAGTTTAAAGTCAGAGACTTTGTATCATAAGTAAGTAAAAATCATCAGATTTATTAAAGGAGTAAAAAAAACAAAAAAACAAAAAAAAAAATTCCATTATTAATAGGTGGCCTAGAGTCAGTATCAGCCAGACATTGAGGGAGTCTATCCACTTATCCCCCTATAAATATATAGGGCTGGGTTAGCTCAGTCGGTAGCGTTCGGTTAGAAACCACAAGGTTCCTAGTTTGATACCCACCCTTGCCAACTCAGCGTATGAGTAGCACAGGGATCTGTGCAGTAAAGTAAGGAGCTGATGGCAGGTGTGGCGCTCCACCTCAGACACTAAAATAATCTCGTTGGTCTAGTGCTAATGAAAAGGGGATAGACTCCCTCACTGCATGGCTGATACCGACATTAGGCCACCCCGATAACTGATCCCCTTATCACTAGTGCTAGACAAAGATTGTTTTTGCATCTGAGGTGAAGTGCCACGCCTACCAGCAGCTCCTTATGCCATGTGTCCAATACTGTTATATAGTTATACTATAATGTGCTATTATATAGTAAAGGTATACTGTTCTCATTATAAAAAAAAATTTATAAGATTTTGCCAGAGTTGGTGGAAGGTTAAAGTCAGACACTTTGTATCATAAATAACTAAAAATCATCAGATTTATTAAAGGAGTACAAAAATAAAATTAAAATAAAAAAAATTTCCATTATTAATAGATATAAAATTACACTTGTTAAATATCTCTGAAGTTTTGAGATGAGGCTTGATAATTCTGATTATTCGGACCATTGTCCTCATCTTTATTGTTATCTGTACAACGTTTCGTCCGATGTGCCCACCGACCTTCTTCAGGTATTTATTGTCAATCCCTTGAACTGGGATTGAACCAGCATCTTAGAGATAACTGTCATTTAGAACTGTTTTAACTAATTCATTTCATTCAGTTCAAACCGTTCAAAGATTTTATGTTTATATTCAACATCATAAAAAAAGCAAAGTCGTCGGGGTGGCCTAGAGTCGGTATCTGCCAGACAGTGAGGGAGTCTATCCCCTTTTTTCACTAGTGCTAGACAAAAATTGTTTTTGCTTCTAAGGCGGAGTGCTACACTTACCAGCAGCTCCTTATGCCATGTGTCCAATTGGACACATGGCCTAGCGGCTATAGGAGTCGAGTTAAGCGACGGTTATCTCTAGGCAGCTGGTTCAATTCTGGTCAAGGGTGACAGCAACATAGAATAATAATTAACACAGCTTAACACTTGTACCCAGTTATAGTTAGTAGAATGAGAACAGTATACCCCCATGGATTAAATAAAGGGTTAGGGTTAGAGTTTTGTGAAGGCTCCCAATTCTGACAAGAAATATCTGAAGGAAGCCAGTGGGCACATCGGCTGAAGCATTGTACAGATAACAATAAAGATGAGGACAATAATCCGAATAATCCAAATTATCAAGCCTCATCTCAAAACTTCAGGGAGATTAAACAATTGTAATTTTATATCTATTAATATCAAAGATTTTATTTTTGTACTCCTTTAATAAATCTGAAGATTTTTACTTATTTATGATACAAAGTCTTTGACTTTAAATTTCTACCCACTCAGGCAAAATTTTTTTTTTTTGCTAGTTTACTCTTAATAAAGTTAATATTGTTTTGTGAAAATTTCCATTGAGTTTTGAGGAGAGTTCTGAAGTCTTAATAATCCAAATTATCAAGCCTCATCTCAAAAATTCAGAGAAATAGTGTAGATAACAATAAAGATGAGGACAATGGTCCGAATAATCCAAATTATCAAGCCTCATCTCAAAAATTCAGAGAGATTTAACAATTGTAATTTTATATCTATTAATAATGGAGTTTGTTTTGTTTTTTGTTTCTGCTAGTTAACTTTTAATAAAGTTAATATTGTTTTGAATATTTCCATTGAGTTTTGAAGAGAATTATGTTTTAATTTATGTGATGTTTTGTTTTAGTTCAGATGGTTAGTTCTAACTCAGCAATGAACCTATTATTTGATATCATCAGCTTGAAGAATGAACTATAAAACTAATTAGTAATTTTTCAATTAAATATAATTATCTTAGACAAATAAGTCACTAATTAATTTTTCTTTTGAAGTCTGGAAATTTAAATTCTGAACTATTTGTTACATTTTGTAGCAAGATGGCTTCCTGTTGATATTCATTGTTAGAGATCCCCACCTCTTGATAAGAGCCTACTTTTCCCCATGAGAATAAAAAAAAAAAAGAAAAAAAAAAAATTTTGTTTTACATAAAAAATTTTCAGGTTCAATAAGGATACATATTAATTTGTAGTTCTACATCAAGGTTTGGTTTGGTTTCTTTGTTTAATGGCATATCAACCTTAATGGGTTATTTAATGCCAAATCGATCCTTGCAGAAGAACAATAGTGGTGATATTTAACCAATAGCTAGGGGAATAAGGGGTTCATACTTTTCCCAAGAGTAATAGGTTTGGTTTGGTTTCTTTGTTTAATGGCATATCAACCTTAATGGGTTATTTAATGCCAAAGCCATCCTTGCAGAAGAACAGTAGTGGTGATATTTAAACAATAGCTGGGGAAATAAAGGGTTCATACTTTTCCCAAGAGTAATAGGTTTGGTTTGGTTTCTTTGTTTAATGGCATATCAACTTTAATGGGTTATTTAATGCCAAAGCCATCCTTGCAGAAGAACAGTAGTGGTGATATTTAACCAATAGCTAGGGGAATAAAGTGTTCATACTTTTCATAAGAGTATTAGATTTTGTTTGGTTTCTTTGTTTAATGGCATATCAACCATAATGGGTTATATAATGCCAAAGCCATCCTTGCAGAAGACGAGTATTAGTACTATTTAACACATAGCTGGTGGGATGAGAGGGTTCATACCTTTCATATGAGTCTGTAGCAGAGATTGAACTTGTAACCTCCTGATTGTAAGTTGTGGCTTGAAGTCAACACAAAAACTGGGGAGTTGGTTTTTATGCTCTTTGGGAGGGGGTCTTACCCCTCTGCAGAGGTGCAGTCGGTGTATTCTAAAGCCTCAGTTGACAGGTCTGTGACGGAGAACGAGTACAATCGTACTCTTTAAGAAAAAGAGCAAGACATTGTCTTGTCTGCTGGGATCGAACCCGCGTCCTCCCGCATGCAAAAACAAATGCAATTTAGGCACTGGACGGACGAGAGGTTTGACTGATGTGCCCAGATGTTTGGGTAATATGCCCATAAATAACCAAAGTGAGTAGAGCGTGCGGTGACAAGAGAGAAGCATTTGGCTTACGTGAGACGGCAGTATGAAAAGATTATTTTGACGACGACGGATTTTCAGCTGCTGGTTGAAGACGGTGTTAAC
>CM042163.1:8108162-8133162 GCA_023376005.1 Doryteuthis pealeii
CTCGGTTTTGAAATGTCATTTTAACATAGAATTTGTTGTTTATTTCAGGTGAATTTTTGCATATATAATAGTTAATGTGTGCTCAAAAATGATCATCCCATCAACATTAAATTCCCAATGAAATACAATATCAGAGTCTTTAAAATTTAATTTATTTTCAGATAGAAAGTATTTTTGAAAAATAGGGGCCTTCAAAGATGAACATGCCTAAACATAAAAAATGATAAAAATAAAAAAATAAAATAAATAAAAATTAAAATAAGAATAAAAAATAAAAATTAGGTAATCAATTTCTCAACTGCAAAAAAATAAAATTAAAATTAAAAATTAAAATAAAATTAAAATAAAGAAATAAAAATAAATAAAAATCAAATAAATAAAGATTTTTTTTTTAATTTAAATAAATTAGGTAATCAATTTCCCAACAGCAAAAATCTACCAACAAAGTCTTTCCTTCTATTATTTCCCCCATAGCGCATAAGAATATTACAGCAGTTTTCAACCACATTCCCTAAGTCTCTCACAACCTTCGCTGCTTACCACTTTTAAAAAAAAGCAGGCAGTCATACTCTATCTGGGTGTTTCAATTCTCAGCTTCAAACATCCGGGTCCTTCATGCTACAACAAAACCAACCGCCAACCACACAAAATCTTAACACCGAACATGCATCCAGGAAATACCAATTAGACATGCCAGGCAAAGTTGACACTTCAAATTGGGTGAATGTCTATTGTTACATTTTTATAAGAATATTTTCAACTTTAGTGTAATCATCCCATCAACATTAAATTCCCAATGAAATACAATATCAGAATCTTTAGAATATGTTTTACTTAGTCATTGGGTTATTTACTCCTGCGATGGAGAACGAGTACCACCGTACTCATTTGGAAAAAGAGTGAGTGTCTAACCTGCCAGAGTCGAACCTGCACCTTCTGGAATGTAAAGAAATGAGATTTAGGCGCTGGATGGACGCGAGGTGCAATTCAGGTGCCCAGATGTTGGGGCCTACACGCGTCCATCTGAATGCATGAAAATTGTGCACGGGCGAGAGGTTCGACTGATGTGCCTGGATGATAAGGGGAAACGGCAGTATAAGTAGAAGTGGGGTGATGGCAGTAAGAGTGTTGCGACTTCAGCTGCTGGTAGACGACGACAGTGTTGTAGCCAGCGAATAAGGCATTTTTGCCCGCCTCAACAAAGAACATTTACTTGAAACCCCATAATTGTGCAAAGAAACCAAACCAATCTTAAATAGACTGGAGATCGAAAGACTGATCATAAGCAGAACAAACAAATATTTATTTCCCCCCTCTATTTTTTTCCTTCTATAACTCCTTTAGGAAAAGGAAAAATAAAATCATCAGCAGTGATTTATGTTGGACGAAACACATCTCTAAAATTGTCAAAAAGACGAAGGTGTCCTGGCGTCACTCAGCAAGACCTTTGTCAGCCGCACAAAGCTATGGTGCAGCCACACTTGGAATTTGCATCACCAGTCTGGAACCCCTATCTCGATCAGAACATTAACGTCCTATAAACTTGTACAGAGACGTGCAACCAAACTAATACCCTCCATCAGGCATCTGCCATATTCTGAATGTCTTGCCTTCCCTGGGAATGGATTCGTTGAATCTCTGACATCTGGCAGCTGACCTGGTAAACACTCATAAGGTCATTAATCATCTTAACAACAGCAACCTTGAGCACCTTTTTGATCTCCATGTTTCTAACACATGTGGGCATGCCTACAAAGTCAGAAAACAGCATTGCTCACATGACTTTTGGAAACATTTTTTCATGCACAGAATTACCGAGGCATGGAATAAGCTGCCTGCGTCTGTTGTGGGCTTCCAAAACACTGCATCTTTCAAAGCCTCCATGTTTCCTGTAGTCTGACAACACTAAACACCACACCTCTCTCTACACGCATATCCACGCACGTGCATACATATATATCATTACTGTACACTAATACATTATTCTGTGTACTAGACATGAGACTTTGATGAGTTGTGGTGCACTGTACATAATACATTTCATTATTATTATTATTATTATTATTATAAAAGAAATTCTTATTTTTAAGCTAATGGGTTTAAATCTTATATTAAGCATGAAGTTTTTAAAAGCACTCCTTCCATTTATCTATACATATATAAAGGGCAGTTGGTGTGTATGTATGTCCAAATGAAACTATGAAAAATTTACAACAAAGAAAATACACATTAAATATAACCGGATCTTGCTTTTTGTGCAAAAGTCATGAAGATTTGATTTATATTCGAAAATATTTAAAAATTAAAATATACATAGAAATAGCGTTGAAATTCTACTTAGAAATGTCCAGCATTTGTAAATCTCAAAAGTAAATAAATCAATATACCAGGGTTTTCTTTTTCCCCCACCTCTACCCAGGTGATGTTGGGTAGCCACTTCCAGTAACTTATAAGCATTTATATTTGAAGATATTTGAAAATTAAAATATACATAGAAATAGCATTGAAATTCTACTTAAAAATGTCCAGCATTTGTAAATCTCAAAAATAAACAAATCAATACATCCAGCTTTTTTTTGATCCACCTCCTCTACCCAGGCGATGCTGGGTAGCCAATTCTTTACAACAATAAATTCCTAATGAAATGCAATATCAGAGCCTTTAGTATATGTTTTACTTAGTCATTGTGTTATTTATTTCTTAAGAAAAAGGAAAAATAAAACCATAAAATATATTCTTACTTTCAACCTAATGGGTTTTAAATAATTTAAATCTTACATTAAGCACTCCTTGAAGTAAAAAGGAAAATATGGTATTTCTTTTATTTCTTTTTATTTTTTTGGACTGATGATAAAAAACGCTATTTAAAGTTTGTGGGTCGGTGCCTAAATGCCATTCAGGATATAAATGTTCATAAATAACTAAAGATTTAAAGGCAAGAAGCAGGCGATATCCCGCACAGAAAGTCACAGATGCAGACTACGTTGATGACCATGCACTCCTTGCAGATACACCACCATAGGCCAAGTCACTACTGCATTAGCCTAGAGAAGGCAGCAAATAATATTGGCCTTTATGTAAACTCCGATAAAACCGAGTACATATGTTTCAAAAGAAAAGGAGACATAAACACACTCAACGGTAAGCCCCTTAAGCCAGTAGAACAATTCACATACCTAGGTAGTAATATCTCATCCACAGAAACCGATGTAAATGCACGAATAGGAAAAGCGTGGTCGGCCACAAACAAATTATCAGTAATATGGAAATCCAATCTCACTGACAAGCTAAAGCAACATTTCTTCCAAGCGGTGGTTATATCAGTGTTGCTGTACGGATGCACCACTTGGACCCTAACGAGGCGCCTTAAGAATAAGCTGGACGGGAGCTGCACAAGAATGCTGTGTGCAGTCCTGAATAAATCGTGGAAGCAGCACCCCACGAGGAAACAGCTATATGGCCACCTGCCCGCCATCTCACAAACCATTCAAGTGAGACGGACAAGGCATGCCGGGCACTGCTGGAGAAGCAAGGAGGAGCTCATAAGTGACGTTCTCCTGTGGAAGCCAACACACGGACATGCTAGTGTGGGCCGCCCATCAAGGACCTACATTGACCAACTAAGCAAAGATGCAGGTTGCTGCGCAGAGGACCTCCCTGGGAAAATGAATGATAGGAAAGGTTGGCGAGAGATTGTCATGGATATCCATGCTAATAGCGCGACATGATGATTATATATATATATATATATATATATATATATATATATATATATATATATATACATACATTGGTCAATTGACTGTCAATTTGTCTGATTTTGAAAACATGCCTGCACGTGGGCACACATACACACAACATAGAAAGATGTGCATGCATATACGCATCAGTGTGTGTATGTAAGGCTTACGTAGCACATATAGTAGCATGTGTGTGCATATCGGTATGTATGTATTGTTTTGTATGCGTGTATGAGTACCGTTTGTACAAGTGTTTACGCACGCATAGACATATGTACTTATGCGTGCACGTCTTCTTATGTCGTGTGTATGTGTGCCCATGTGCAGGCATGTTTGGTTGACATTACGACCTCATGCATACTCGCAACATTTAGCCAGCCCCATCGTTCTATAATCCCCCACCCTGCCCATAATATACAACATTTGTAATCTTAAAATTAATATTATTCAACCCCCCTCCTCAATTAACTCAACCCAACAATATACATCCCCTCCTCCCCCGCATCACAACACACGCTGCCCACATCCAGACATGCAAAAAAAAAAACCATACACACCCACACAGACATGTACACAAACAAACACAAACGCCCGCACGTAAGCATTGATCAAATGTCACACATTCACAGAACAATGTATGTGACCAGTTACTCCGCGTACGCAACCTTTATTTTGTCCATAAACACTTTCATACATTCAAATTACCACCACATACATACGCACATCATTTTATCCAATCATACACATCCCATGTCTATTGAATTTTCTGAAATGTTTTGAAATTTTTTTTTGATTTTCCTTGCATTTGAAACATCTTCACCTGATGATTGCATCGCATGAAACCAATATGGTCATGAATGTTGCTTTGTCACCTAATAAATAGATATGTAAAACCTTTATATACTTATCTTATTATATTATATAACAGCTCTATTTTATATTGAGCACTCTACCAATAATACTGCCTTTGGTACACCATTCCAGCAAAAGCTGAAACAGTGACCATCTCACACTATATATATATATATATATATATATATATATATATATATATATGTGTGTGAGGTGCGTGGTGTAATGGTTGAAGTCATGGGAAATGGACCCATCACCCTGAATTCAAATCCTGGATGTGGTAACTTCATTTCACTTAGCGCTAATACCCTTGGGAAAGGTATGAATCCTACTCTCCCTCCAGCAATGGATAAATAGTAGAGCAGACTGGGCTCTTTAACCTTGCTTAGGCAACCGGTCTAGGAGAAGGAAAACTCTGAATTCAAACCTGTTAAACTTTGCTTAAAAGATGACCTTGTGTCACATCCTACTCGTGCAGAGGAGTTGGTATATATATATATATATATATATTATAAAAGTATAGATAAAAGGATATGAAAACACCACAAAATGCTGTTAAAGTGAAAACATTTTATAACATGTGTGTGTGTATATATATATATATGTGTGTGTGCATCAGTCGGTAGAGCGTTCGGCTAGAAACCACAAGGTTCCTAGTTCGATACCGGAACCCGCCAACTCAGCGTATGAGTAGCACAGGGATCTGTGCGGTAAAGTAGGGAGCTGATGGTAGGTGTGGCGCTCCACCTCAGATGCTAAAAACAATCTCCTTGGTCTAGCGCTATTGAAAAGGGGATAGACTCCCTCGCTGACTGGCTGATACCAACTTTAGGCCGCCCCATCGACTTTACTTTACTTTTACTTTAATATATATATATATATATATATATATATATATATATAATTATACCACAACACACCTTAAAAATCAATAGCATTAAAGTCAGACTTGTGAGTCTTATCTTTTAACATTGTGATATTCTCTGTTACACTTTTCATACATTAGTAAAACTTACACTGTTTTATTGTTCTATTGATTTTACAGCCATTTAGATTTTATCTAAAAGTCAGTGGTGTAGTTTTAATTGTATGTGTGTGCGTGTGTGTGTGTATGTATATATATATATATATATATATATATTATATACACACAATATAATATATAATATATATATATAATATAACACACACACACACACTCACACATATATACACACATAGAGATGTGGAAGGTAAGTCCCCACGGTAAGTAACTAAAATGCTGGACTGCGACATCAAATAATAAGCAAGTTTGAACTCCATTTGCACTATTATGCTCACGTTCGATCTAATACCCTGGGAAAGGTATGAATCCCCCTCATCCTCCCATATATGGGTTAAATAGTACCACTACTATTTCTCTGAATGTTTGAGATGAGGCTTGATGATTAGTATTATCTGCGTTATTCGACTATTGTCCTCATCTTCATTGTTTATCCTGCACAACGTTTTCGGCACGGACGTGCTCCGGCCTGTCTTCAGAGGTATTTCTTGTTCGGACACCTTCAATAGAACACATGGCCTAAGTGGATAAAGAGAGTTAAATCTATAAGAAACACGCTTCAAAGTGACAAATTATCTCTGGACTGCAAGGTTCAATCCCTGGGTCAAGGGCCAGCAGCGTTAACATAGAATAATAATGTAATAAAACGCTTAAACTTCTTCTACCCAGCTTATGGTTTTTGGGGAAAATGAAGAACAGGAAATACCCCTTGGAACCTGAAATAAATGTTTTTTAGGTTTCAAAGTTCCCGTGGATGGCCCCCCTCACGATTAACGAACAGAGGTTTTCCGATTACAAAAAAGAAGTTCCTGAAAAGGTCCCAAACAAGAAATACTGAAGAAGGGCCGGAGGGCACATACGGAGCCGAAAAACCATTGTTACCAAGAAATACAATGAGATGAGGACAATAACAAGATATACCGTAAACCACTTACTGTTTCTTCTAATAAGGAGGAGCCTTTGCATTCTAAAAAGACCAACCCACATAATGTATTTGGAGGATAATATATATAAATGTATATATCAAAGGTTCCCTAGTTCCGATAACCAGTCCCCGCCAACTCCCAAGCCGTAATGATAGCACAGGAATCTGTGCGGTACAGTCAGGAGCTGATGGTAAGGTGTGGCCGCTCACCTCCAGACCTTAAAAAATTAATCTCTACTGTGGATCTCAGCGCAAAGTGGAAAAAGGGGAATAAGCACACTCCCTCGCTGAATTGGCTGATCCATCAGACTTTAGGGCCGCCCCGACGAACTTTACTTAACTTTTTTTTTACTTATATATATATACTATATATATATATATATATATATGATTTTAAAAACATTTTTAGAAAACAATCGAATGTTAAATTTGTTTGCTGACAGAATTTTTGACGCTTTTAATAGCAGCGGTCTTCATCAAGAGCAAACATATGAAGCGAATAAATAACTGTTAGATAGGAGGTACAAACTATATATATATATATATATATCATATATATACTTGTAAGCAACACACACCATTATTATACACAACACCCCGTCACATTTAAGGTAACATCCTTTCTTTGGGTCAATTGTCTTAAATATAAAAATGGTGAAAAATATATCTGTAATGCTTTTACAGCAAAATTATATATCCATTTGATAAAGCACTTAAAACAACAAATCAATGACTTCAAAAATATTTTAAGTGAAACGGTTTTTAAAATGGCACTTGAATGACCTTACATTTCATTCAGATGAACTTATTAAGTCACAAAGTGACAAATTTAAATTTTGTTTATCTAAAAAAAAGAAAAAAAAAAAAAAAAAATATGGTGAATTCACAAATCTAATCTACATATACCTTATATGATATTCATCGCGGATGAGGCTTGATATGAAATATTTTTGATAATTCGGACTGTTGTCCTCAATCTGTATGTGTATAAACACACATGTTCAGCGCCACAGTTACTGTCGGGCTCTGTTCAGATGGGTTTTTTTTTAAATTACTTTAAAATAAAGTAATACTTCAATATTACGCTATGAATTCAAAATGATTTTGAGTCGAAACCAATGTTTACATCGAGGATGAGCAATAATGGTTAGAGTCGGTGGGAAATTGGATTTGTCGACAGACGAATTTCAAATCTAGAGCTAAGGCGTTGCATTTCCCATAGTCGCTTAATAACCTTGGAAAAGGTCTGAATCCCATATACTCTCCTCCCTCCAGCTATGGTAAAATAGTAGGGCAGACTGGGCTCCTTTAACCCTTGTGTAGGTACCACAGTCCTCGGAGAGACGAAAACTCTGAATTACAAATTCCATGAGGTCAGTCGTTGATTGGTTTGTCGGCATTCCTTGCATGGCAGCCATTCCTTTCCTATCGACTGTGCAAAAAAGTGCGGAATGGTCCGACAAAGCCTTCCCATATAAACAAATTTTCTGTGTTGGTTGTTCGACCGAATGAACAGCTCATCGATTATCGACAAATCGACCTAGAGGAGGTCTTTTTGTTTTTTTTTTTTTTCTTTAAAAATGAGATGAGGATTGAATATGAATAAATTTTGATATTCCGGACTGTTTGTCTCTCATCTTTCAAGCGTATAAACACAATGTTTTCAGGGCCACAGTTACTTCGGGCTCTGAGGATGACTTATTTTAAGGTAATCTTTTAAAAAATATTTGAACAGTGCCAATGTTACTGTGGCCTGAACAATTGTTGTTTATCAATCTAGTCTATACATATATAAAGGGGCAGTTTATTGTAATGATACTGTTTTTTGTCTATTTCATGTTAAAACAGGGTCAGTGTTTTTTGTCTTATTTATGTTAACAATAGGGTTCAGTGTGTTTTTTTTTTTGTCTATTTTATATTAAAACAGGTTCAGTATTTTTTTCTATTTTAAATATAGAACAGGGTTCAGTGGTTTTTTTTTTTAGTCTATGTTTACGTAGACAGGTTCAGAGTTTTTTTTTGTCTCATTTTATGTTAGGATAAAGGGTTCAGTTGTTTTTTTTTTTGTTCTATTTTATGTTTAGACCGGGTTCAGTGTTTTTTTTTTTGTCTATTTATAGTGTTAGAAAACAGGGTTCAGGTGTTTTTGTCTATTTTATTGTTAGAACAGGGTTCAGTGTTTTTTTTGTCTATTTTTATGTTAGAACAGGGTTAGCTGTTTTTTTTGTCTATTTTTATGTTAGAACAGGGTTCAGTCTGTTTTTTTCTGTCTATTTTTATGATAGTACACAGGGTTCCAGTGTTTTTTTTGTCCTATTTTTATGTTAGAACAGGGTTCAGTGTTTCTTTTTTTTGTCTATTTTATCGTTAGAACAGGGTTTCACGTGTTTTTTTCTGTCTATTTTATGCTTAGAACAGGTTCAAGTGTTTTTTTTGTCTATTTTCATGTTAAGAAAGGGTTCAGTGTTTTTTTTGTCTATTTGTTGTTAGAACAGGTTCAGTGTTTTTATTTTGTCTATTTATATTAGAACAGGGTTCAGTGTTTTTTTTTGTCTTTTTATGGTTAGAACAGGGTTTTCAGTGTTTTTTTTTTGTCCTATTTTAATGTTAAGAACAGGGTTCCAGTGTTTTTTTGTTATTTTATGTTAGAACAGGGTTCAGTGTTTTTTTTTTTTGGTCTATTTCATGTAGAACAGGGGTTCAGTTGTTTTTTTTGTCTATTTTATGTTAGAACAGGTTCAGTGTTTTTTTTGTCTATTTCATGTTAGAACAGGGTTCAGTGTTTTTTGTCTATTTAGTGTTAGAACAGGGTTCAGTGGTTTTTTTTTGTCTATTTCAATATTAGAACAGGGTTCATGGTTTTGTTATGTCTATTTTTCTTATGTTTAGAAACAGGGTTCAAGTGTTTTTTTTTGATCTAATTTTATGTTAGAAGCAGGGTTCGCTGTTTTTTTTTGTCTATTTGTATGTTAGAACAGGGTTCGTGTTTTTTTGTTCTATTTTATGTTAGAAAGGGTTCAGTGTTTTTTTTGTCTAATTTTATGTTAGAACAAGGGTTAATGTTTTGTTTTTGTCTATTTTATGTTAGAACAGGGTTCAGTGTTTTTTTTTTTGTCTATTTTATGTTAGACAGGGTTAGTGTTTTTTTTTTGTCCTACGTTTTATGTTAGAACAGGGTCTCAGTGTTTTTTTTGTCTATTTCATATTAAACATGGTTCAGCTATTTTTTTTGTCTATTTCATATTAAAACATGGTTTCGTATTCTTTGTCTATTTCGTTTAAAACATGGTTTCAGTATTTTTTGTCAATTTCATATTAAAACAGGGTTCAGTGTATTTTTTGTCTATATGTATGTTAAAACACGGTTCCAGTGCTTTTTTTGTCTATTTATGATTAAACGGGTTCAGCTGTTTTTTTTAAATCTATTTTACGTTAAAACAGGGTTAATTTTTTTTTTTGTATATTGTAATATTTTACCACATAACAAATGGATTTACGCCTTAAACATGGTTACTTATATCCAATAGGACTCTAAGGTTGGTTAGGTCAACCCTTAACGAGTTATTTTATACGCAAATAACGTTTTGTTTAATTCTTGATGGGTAACTTAACAATTTTTTGTTTCAAACCATTTTATTAAAACTCATAGCTTTCTAGATTAACCCATAGAATGGGACCATAACAGGTACTCACCAACTCTGGGTCAGAGTGGACCTGGGAGTAATGGTGATAAGTGGTATCGCACATTCCCAGGGCTCCAGAATTGTAATCACATAAAATAAAGTTTAAATGTCATAACCCCAGGACAATAAGAACCTCGGCACCACCACATTTAGCACATATCTTATTAATAATGGAGATTGTGGGTTTGTATGCTCTGTAACCGAACTATATTTACTACTCACAAGTCACAATATCTTTGTTATTGTACATCACATTCTCCACCTGATTTTTTTTATTTTAAACCTCAATTATATAAAATTGACTTCAACTTTTTATNAGAAACCAAATCAAAACCTAATACTTTGGAAAAGTATGAACCCTTATCCCTAGCTATTGGTAAATATCACCACTATGTTTCTTTCTGCAAGGATGGATTTGGCATTAATCAACCCATTTAAGGTTGATATGCATTGAACAAGAAACCAAATCCAAACCTTTGATGTAAACTTACCACAATTTAATAGTATCCTTATTGACCTGAAAAATTTTTTATGTTAAAACAAAAATATTTTTTTTTTTTTTTTTTTATTCTCATGGGGAAAAGTTAGGCTCTTATCAAAGAGGTGGGGATCTCTAACAATAATATCAACAGGAAGCCATCTTGCTACAAAATCTAACAACATAGTTCAGAATTTAAAATTTCCAGACTTCAAAAGCAAAATAATTCAGTGACTATATTGTCAAATTAATTATATTTAATTGAAAAATTACTAATTAGTTTATGTGTCTTCTTTCAAGCTGAATAGATATCAATAATAGGTTCATTGCTGAGTAAACTAACCATTGAAACTAAACAAAACATCAATAAATTAAAACATAATTCTCTTCAAAACTCAAATGAGAAATATTCAAAACAATATTACTTTATTAAAAGTTAAACTAGCAGAAACAAAAAAACAAACAAAACTCATTATTAATAGATATAAAATTACAGATTGTAAATCTCTTCTGAATTTTTGAGATGAGGCTTGATCATTTGGATTATTCGGACCAGTCTCCATCTACTTGCTTTCTACACAATATATATAGAATTTTTGAGATGAGGCTCTGGATTAAATTGGATTATTAAGACTTCAGAACCTCTCCTCAAAACTCAATGGAAATTTTCACAACAAACAATATTAACTTTATTAAGCAGTAACACCTTAGCAAAAAAAAAAATTTCTGCCTTGAGTGGGTAGAAGCTTTAAAGTCAGAGACTTTTATCATAAATAAGTAAAAAATCTTCAATTCATTAAAGGAGTACAAAATAAAATCTTTGATATATAGACTATAAAATTACAATTGTATCTAATCTCCTGGAAGTTTTGAGATGAGGCTGTAATTTGGATTATTTGGTTATTGTCCTATTCTTATTATTCTGTAAACAATGCTTCAGCCGATGGCCCACTGGCTTATCTTCAGATATTTTCTTGTCAGTAATGGAGCCCTTCACAAAACTCATGAACCCTAACCCTTTATTTATCCATTGGGGGTAACTCTCATCTCTACTACACTATGATGAGTACAAGTGTTAAGCTGTGCTTAAATTATTATCTATAGTTGCTGTCACCCTTGACCAGAATGAACCAGCTGCCTAGAGATAAACCGTCGTTAACTGACTCCTATTACCATAGGCCATGTGTCCAATTGGACACATGGATTAAGGAGCTGCATGGTATGTAGCACTACCGCCTATAGAAGCAAAAAATTTATGATCTAGCACGAGTTGAAAAAAGGGGATAGACTCCCTCACTGTCTGACAGATACCGGACTCTCAGGCCACCCCCGACGACTTTGCTTTTTTTATATGTTGACAGATAACATTAAAATTCTTTGAACGGATGTTGAATCGAATGAAATGAATCCTAGTTAAAACAGTTCTAAATGAGTAGTTATCTCAAGATGCTGTTCAATCCCAGTTCAAGGATAGACAATAAATACCTGAAGAGGCCGCGGTGGCACAGTCGGACGCAAAACGTTGTAACAGCATACAATAAAGATGAGGACAATGTCCGAATAATCCAAATACTCCAAACGCTCATCATTCCAAAACTCTTCCACGAGAATTAAGCAATTGAATTTATATCTTTAATATGGAACATTTTTCTTATTTTTATTTGATTTTGTACTCGCTTTAATAAATCTGATGATTTTTAGTATTTATGATACAAAGTGTCTCGACTCTTAACCTTCACCAATCTGGCAAAATCTTTATAAATTTTTTTTTTTTAATGGAACAGTTATACCTTACTATATAATACACATTAATAGTATAACTATCATACAGTATTCGACACATGGCATAGAGCTGCCTGGTAAGCCGTGGCACATTCACCTACAATGCAAAAAACATTTTGTCTAGCACTATGATAGGGTGATCAGTCACGGGTGGCTTAATGCGGTATCAGCCATGCAGCGAAAGGAGATCATTCCTTTTCCATTAGCGACTAGCCGAATTATTTTAGTCTGAGTGGAGCGCCACACCCGCCATCGCTCCTTACTTACTGCACAGATCCTGTGTACTCATGCGAGTTCAAGGCGTGGATCAAACTAGGAACCTTGTGGTTTCTACGCCGAACGGTCTACTGATGAGGCTAACCCAGAATATATTTATAGGGTGATAAGTGGATCAGACTCCCCAATGTCTGGCATGATACTGACTCGTAGGGCCCACCTCATATAATAATGGAATTTTTTTTTTTTTTTTTTTTTTTTTTACTCCTTAATAATCTGTATGATTTTAAACTACTTATGATACAAGTTCTCTTAGACCTTTAAAACTGCCAGGCAAAATCCTTATAAAAGATTTTTTTTTTTTTTTAATGAGAAATAGTTGTACCTTTACTAGATAAGGACATATAGTATACCATATTACAGTATGCCTATATACACTTTCTGAATATATCGACAGCAAATTGTAGAATTCATGCAGCAGATTTAGCAATTTAATTCTGAGATAAGTATTTGACTTAATGTGGAGGAATTGACTCAAACTCGTGCAAGAACATTCCAGTGTGGTGGGAGTTGAAGCAGGTGCGGCTATTTCATTACCCCCCATGTACTATACACTGAGTGGAATAATCCTGCAGATGAATTTTATCCTGCAATGTTGTTGACCGCCACCATGAGCTTCAGGTTCGTGTAGTCCAATTAAAGACCCCTTGTGCCTAACCCGACACGTGGAGTCATGTTAAATATCTAGTGTGCTAAGTGTACAAGATATTCCTGATAATACAGCACATGACCTGGAAACAGCTAGACTGTCTCCTGTCTCTTAATTTTGTGGTATTGAAGCTTTGCCAGTTTCCTTGAGGTTGATAAAATGTAAAAATATTTCAATGATTTTATAGTAAAAAATCATTCCAATGCATTATTTTATAGATAAAAATCCATTTCCCAATGCATTTTTATAGTAAAATCATTTCAATGCATTTTATTAGTTAAAAATCATTTCCCACATGCATTCTTTCTAGTAAAAATCATTCTCCAATTCATTTTTATAGTAAAATATTTCAGAATGCTTTTTATAGTGTAAAAATTATTCAATGCATTTTATAGTATAAAAAGTCATTTCCAATGCATTTTTATAGTAAAATTCATTCAATGCATTTCTATAGTAAAAATCATTTCTCCCAATGCATTTATAGTAAAAATCATTTCCAATGCTTGTTTATAGTAAAATCATTTCCAATGCAGTTTTTTAAGTAAAAATTCATTTCCAATGCATTTATAGTAAAAATTATTTCAATGCATCTTTTAGTAAAACATCATTTCCAATGCATTTTTTAATACGTAAAAATCATATTCCAATGCTTTTATAGTAAAACATCATTCCAATCGATCTTTATAGGTAAAAAATCATTTCCAAATGCATTTTTATAGTAAAAATCTTTCCAATGCATTTTTATAGTAAAAAATCATTTTCAACCTGCATTATTTATAAGTGAAAAATCAGTTATCCAATGCAATTTATTAGTAAAAGATCATTTCCAATGCACTTTTTCATAGCCGTAAAATCATTTTCCAATGCAAAATGCAAAATAATAAAGATATTGCCAATTGCATTGTTCTAAGGTTCAAACGGAATGGTAGAAACGATTCATTCAGGCTTAAATACACACACTTAATTTATGGAGAGAAAACGAACTCTGTTTTGCACACACGATTGAAACTAAATAAGAATTACAGATAACAAGATTTGAAACAGAGAGTCGCAAGTATTTCAGTTTTTACAATGTAATAAAATATTATATTGAATATAGAAAAGGCTAATGAAACTAAATAAGAATACAGGATAAAACAGATTTGAACCGGAGTGCAGTCATTATAAGTTTTAACTGGAATAAAATATTATATAAATATAGAAAGGCTAATTGAAACTAAATAAACATACAGATAAAAGATTTGAAACAGGTGCAAGTATTCAGTTTTAATGGAATTAAAATATTATATTAATTAGACAAGGCTAATGAAACTAAATAAGAATACAAGATAAAAATTAGAAACAGAGTGCAGATTTCAGTGTTTAATACCATTTAAATTAACAAAAATGATAGTGAACAGCGGCTATGAAAGAGACATTCTCGCGATCTGTTTTTTTTTTTTTTTTTACTCTGGGGCTATTCAGGTTACAGGACTGAGATGAGATGATCTGCAGAATCTTGAACTACCAATGCAGATGGGAATTTCCCTTGCAATGTGATCGGTGACCGCATCTGTAAAGTCTCAGACTTGGAATCCCCTGCCACCAGAGGGTTGAACAACTGTGAAACCCTGGAGTACGCATCGTCGTCTGCCGACGGACTTCTCAAAGGAAAGAAAGGGCTACTCTATTCCTGAATCTATCACGTCGGTGTGTATAATTGTTGAATGTGTAAGCCATGGGAATTGGACTCTTCTACCCAAGTTCATTCCTGGACGAAACGTTTGCATTTCCATCGTGCTAATACCTGGGAAAGGTATGAAATCCAATTTCCTCCATGCTATGAGTAGATGCATGGGAGCTGGGCTCTTTAACCTTGGCTAGGGGTAACCAAGTCTAGGAGAAAGAAAACTTCTGACATTCAAAGCTGTTTAGCTCCGCTTAAGAAACTTGACCTTGTGTCGCATCCTGCTCGTGACCAGAGGGGTTTCGTAACTAATAATATACTCACCGTGGAGGGAAGCGCGTGGTGTAAGGTTAAAGTCATGGGAAATGGACTTCTTCTACCCAGTTCAATTCCTGAACGAGCTGTATTGCAAATTCACATGTGCTAACTACCCTTGGGAAAGGTATGAAATCCAATTCTCCCTCCAGCTACTGAGTAAATTGCAGGGAAGACTGGGCTCTTTAACCTTGGCTAGGTAAAAAACCCAAAGGGGGGGTTTCTAAGGGGGAGAAAGGAAACTCTGAATTCAAAGCTATTGAGCTCCCCTGTTAAGAAAATTGACTTTGTGTCGTTCCTGGCTGTGCAGAGGAGTGGTAAGTATAATATAAATATATCCACTAGGTGGAGATATCTGCAGATTTGAACCACCGAATGGCACGATGGGAATTATTCCCTTGCCAATGTGTATGACCACATCTGCAAGTCCAGAATTGGACTACCCCTGCCACAGAGGGTTCCACAGCTATTGAAGACACTGGTGTGACAGCATCTGCAAGTCAAAGAATTGGACTACCCCTTGCCACCAGAGGGTCCACAGCTATTGAAGTGACATCATCGTCTGCGACGACTTCTAAAAGGAAAAGAAAATGCTTACTCATTACCACTGACATATTACTCGGTGGAGATATCAGTTGACAGATTCAAAGTTAGCATGACTATTTGTTACCCCCTGCAGCGTCTCTTGCTGAAGGTGTTGTGGTATCAAGCTGGCGTATGTTCTGGTTGAGTACATGACGCTCAAATGGATGACAGTTATAGACATTTTATTCAGGCTATCGAACCGTTGAATTTATTTAGTAATATTCTTTGGTTTAACTGTTAATGAATCTCGCATTTCGTTGTTTTGGTGTTGTTGATTTTAACCAGTTTGTAAGTGTGTGTGTGTGGGGGGGGGCAAAAGTCCAGCACTTTAAAAATATATCATTTTTTATACAGTGAATTCAGTCTCTATTTATAAAACAAAATAGTGATAGGAACATTTCGTACACATAATGTAAACTATTATAAAGGTCACCTCTGCTTCTCCGGTCTCTTTCTCTCTCTCTTACTCTCTCCTCTCCCTCTCACTCACAACACTATTGTTCTTACACACACTAACATCTCTCTCTCTCTTTCTCCTTCTCTGCATATCTTCTTCCTTGTCTCTTGCACAACACTGCTGTGTCTTCACACATGAGACTCTCTCTGTCTCTCTCTCTCTCACACACATACCACAACTCTGCATGCTTCCTACTCTTCTCTCAGCTCTGCTTGTTTTCAACAACAGACACACACAACGCATTCTCTCTCTCCTCTCTCTTCTCACACACATACACCGTGCGCATGTTCACTTTCTCTCTCTTCACACACATACACGTGCGCATATTACTCTTCTCTTACACAATAACATATAACTCGCATGTCTTCATACCTCTCTCTTACACAACTATACTTGTCTATTCATTTCACAAACTCTCTCTTCTCTCTCTCTCTCTCTCTCACATGTGCGCATGTTCACTCTCTCTCATCCAACATAGACTATACAATTCGCATGTCTTCTACACTTCTCTCTTATAAACTATTACTTGTCTATTCATTCACAGACTCTTCCTCTGTCTCTTCTTTCACCCTCTCTCTTCTCACACACACACACACAACCGACCCACACAACACAAAAACCAAACCCTTCATCTTGGTGAAAGTTTGAACTCTGCGTAGATGTATGAGACTAAGAATATCTTGTGATTTTACAGACTTTCAGTATTGAAGATTACCAAAGAAGAACAAAAATGAATGTTCCCAGACAAAGAGGACAAGACCGGATATGTTTCAAATAAGAATAATCAGATGTGATGTAATCTGACTAAAAAAAAAAAAAAACAAAAAAGGCCTTGGGTGGACATGTGGGGTGCAGAGGACTACTTGGATTCTGGGTCCGCCTCGACAAATCAGGCCAAAAAAGTGTAATTGCCACGTGTGGATAGAGCCACGCAACCAACCATAGAAACGCTTGCATGAGACAACATGGATAAAATGCAAAACAAAAATGCTGTGATTTGCGCCAGCCTCATCGAAGATGGTGGGGATTGGGTAGAATAACTCGACTGTATTCCCCCCCCCCCCCCCCCCCCCCCGCCCTCGCAGAGGGTAAGGGATATCTCCCCCCCCCCCAAAAAAGGGTACTTCACACTCCCAGATGCCAGAACAGGAGTCTCACGCATAAGATGCAGTTTAGTGTCATAATCAGGGCACTCCTTTTCTTGTGGGGGAGGGCGCTGGCCTTACTGGAGTCTCACCATAAGATGCAGTTTAGTATCATAATCAGGGCACTCCTTTTTTTTTGGGGGGGGGGGAGATAGTCTTACCCCTCTGCAGGGGATACAGTCAGTGTATTCTACCCAATCCCCAACCATCTTCGATGAGGCTGGCCAAATCACAGCATTTTTGTTTTGGCATTTTTTCCATGTTGTCCATGCAAGCTTTCTATGGTTGGTTCGTGGCTCTACCACACTGGCATTACACTTTTTTGGCTAGATTTGTCGAGGTCGGACCCATATCCAGTAGTCTCTGCCACCCCCACCCACCCCAAGGCCTTTTTTTTTTTTTTTTTTAGTCAGATTACATCACATCTGATTATTTTAGTTTGAAACATATCGGCTTTCTCTGTTGTCTGGGAAACATTCCATTTTTTTCTTCTTTGGTAATCTTCATACTGAAAGTTGTAAAATCACAAGATATTCTTAGTCTCATAACATCTAGCAGAGTTCACTTTCACAAGACTGAAGGGTTTGTTTATGTGTGTGTGTGTGTGTGTGTGTGTGTGTGTGAGAGAGAGAGAGGGTGAGAGAGAGACAGAGAGAGAGTCTGTGAATGAATAGACAAGTATAGTTGTATAAGAGAGAGTGTAGGAAGACATGCAGAATTGTATATCTATGTGGATGAGAGAGAGTGAACATGCGCACATGTGAGAGAGAGAGAGAGAGAGAGAGAGAGAGTTTGTGAATGAATAGACAAGTATAGTTGTGTAAGAGAGAGTGTAGGAAGACATGCAGAGTTATATGTCTATGTGTGAGAGAGAGAGTGAATATGCGCACGTGTATGTGTGTGAGAGAGAGAAAGTGAACATGCGCACGTGTATGTGTGTGAGAGAGAGAGAGAGAGAGAGAATGCGTGTGTGTGTGTGTGTGTGAAAACAAGCAGAGCTGAGAGAGAGAGTAGGAAGGCATGCAGAGTTGTGTATGTGTGTGAGAGAGAGAGAGACAGAGAGAGTCTATGTGTGAAGACACAAGCAGTGTTGTGCAAGAGACAAGGAAGAAAGATATGCAGAGAGAGAGAAAGAGAGAGAGAGAGTGTATGTGTGTGTAAAGACAAATAGTGTTGTGAGTGAGAGGGAGAGGGAGAGAGTAAGAGAGAGAGAAAGAGAGAGAGAGCAGAGGTGACCTTTATAATAGTTTACATTATGTGTAGAAATGTTCCTATCACCTATTTTGTTTTATAAATAGAGACTGAATTTCACTGTATAAAAAAAATATATATTTTTAAATGCTGGAAACTTTTGCCCCCCCCCCCACACACACACACTTAGCACATGGTTAATCACAACACCAAACAACGAAATGGAATTCATTAACAGTTAAAGCCAAAGAATATACTAATATAATCAACCGGTTCGATAGCCTGAATAAATGTCTATAACCTGTCATCCATCTTGAGCAGTCCCATTACTCAAGCCAGAACATACCAAGCTGATACCACCCACACCTTCAGCAAAGACCTGCAGGGGGTAACAAATCAGTCACTGCTAACTTTGATCTGTCAACTGATATCTCCACCGAGTGATATATATGTCAGTGGGGGTAATGAGTAGCATTTTCTTTTCCTTTTAGAAGTCCGTCGCAGACGATGATGTCACTTCAATAGCTGTGGACCCTCTGGTGGCAGGGGTAGTCCAATTCTTGACTTGCAGATGCGGTCACACCATGTCTTCAATAGCTGTGGACCCTCTGGTGGCAGGGGTAGTCCAATTCTGGACTTGCAGATGTGGTCACACACATTGCAAGGGAAATTCCCATCTGCATTCGGTGGTTCAAATCTGCAGATATCTCCACCTAGTGATATATATATATATTACCAACTCCTCTGCACTAGCAGGATGCGACACAAAGTCAATTTCTTAAGGGGAGCTCAACAGCTTTGAATTCAGAGTTTTCTTTCTCCTAGACTGGTTACCTAGCCAAGGTTAAAGAGCCCAGTCTTCCCTGCAATTTACTCATAGCTGGAGGGAGAATTGGATTCATACCTTTCCCAAGGGTATTAGCACCATGTGATATGCAAACAGCTTCGTCCAGGAATTGAACTTGGGTAGAAGAGTCCATTTCCCATGACTTTAACCATTACACCACGCGCTTCCTCCACCGAGTGATATATATATTTACCAACCCCTCTGCACGAGCAGGATGCGACACAAGGTCAATTTCTTAAGCGGAGCTAAACAGCTTTGAATTCAGAGTTTTCTTTCTCCTAGACTGGTTACCTAGCCAAGGTTAAAGAGCCCAGTCTTCCCTGCAATTTACTCATAGCTGGAGGGAGAATTGGATTCATACCTTTCCCAAGGGTATTAGCACCATGTGAAATGCAAACAGTTTCGTCCAGGAATTGAACTTGGGTAGAAGAGTCCATTTCCCATGGCTTTAACCATTACACCACACGCTTCCTCCACCGAGTGATATATGTCAGTGGGGGTAATGAGTAGCCTTTTCTTTTCCTTTGAGAAGTCCGTCGCAGACGACGATGACGTCACTCCAGGTCTTCAACAGTTGTCAACCCTCTGGTGGCAGGGGTAGTCCAATTCTGAACTTACAGATGCGGTCACACACATTGCAAGGGAATTCCCATCTGCATTTGGTAGTTCAAATCTGCAGATATCTCCACTCAGTCCTGTAACCTTGATAGCCCCAGAGTAAAAAAAAAAAAAAAAAAGATCCTGAGAATGTCTCTTTCAATAGCCGCTTTCACATATCATTTGTTAATTAAAATGGTATTAAAACTGAAATACTTGCACTCTGTTTCAAATCTTTTTATCTGTATTCTTATTTAGTTTCATTAGCCTTTCTAATTTAATATAATATTTTATTCCATTAAAACTGAAATACTTGCACTCTGTTTCAAATCTTTTTATCTGTATTCTTATTTAGTTTCATTAGCCTTTCTAATTTAATATAATATTTTATTCCATTAAAACTTAAATACTTGCACTCGGTTTCAAATCTTTTTATCTGTATTCTTATTTAGTTTCATTAGCCTTTCTAATTCAATATAATATTTTATTACATTAAAACTGAAATACTTGCACTCTGTTTCAAATCTTTTTATCTGTATTCTTATTTAGTTTCATGTGTGTGAAAACAAGTTGTTTTCCTCCATAAATTAGAGATGTGTGTATTCTAAGCCTGAATGAACTTCTACCATTCCGTTTGAACTTAAACAATGCATTGGAAATAATCTTTATTATTTTGCATTTTGCATTGGAAATGATTTTTACTATAAAAATGCATTGGACAATGATTTTTACTATAAAAATGCATTGGAAATGATTATTACTATAAAAAATGCATTGGAAATGATTTTTACTATAAAAATGCATTGGAAATGATTTTTACTATAAAAATGCATTGAAATGATTTTTACTATAAAAATGCATTGAAATGATTTTTAATAAAAATGCATTGGAAATGATTTACTATAAAAATGCATTGGAAATGATTTTTACTATAAAAATGCATTGGAAATGATTTTTACTATAAAAATGCATTGGAAATGATTTTTACTATAAAAATGCATTGAAATAATTTTTACTATAAAATGCATTGAAATGATTTTTACTATAAAAATGCATTGGAAATGATTTTACTATAAAAATGCATTGGAAATGATTTTTACTATAAAATGCATTGAAATGATTTTTACTATAAAAATGCATTGGAAATGATTTTTACTATAAAAATGCATTGGAAATGATTTTTACTATAAAAATGCATTGAAATAATTTTTACATATCAACTCAATGAAACTGGCAAAGTCTTCAATAAACCACCAAAATAAGAGACAGGAGACCTCAGCTGTTTCCAGTCATGTGTGCTATATCAGGAATATCTTGTTACACTTAGCACACTAGATATTTATCACATACCCCACGTGTACGGGTTAGGCACAAGGGTCTATTAATGTGGGACTACCCACGAACTGAAGCTCATGGGTGGCGGTCACACACATTGCAGGAAAAATTCCCATCTGCAGATATCTCCACTCAGTGATATATAGCAGTGGGGGGTAATGAATAGCCACTGCTTACAACTCCCACCATCCACTGAATGATTCTTGCAAGAGTTTGAGTCAATCCTCCACATTAGTCAAAATACTTATCTCAGAATTAATTCTAATTGCTGCAGAATTCTACAATTGCTTCGATATATTAGAATGTAGTATAGGCATACTGTAATATAGGTATACTATATTGTCCAGTTATCTAGTAAAGGTAAACTATTCTCATTAAAAAAAAAAAAAAATTTTTATAAGATTTTGCCTGGAAGTTTAAAGTCAGAGACTTTGTATCATAAGTAAGTAAAAATCATCAGATTTATTAAAGGAGTAAAAAAAAAAAAAAAAAAAAAAAAAAAAAAATCCATTATTAATAGGTGGCCTAGAGTCAGTATCAGCCAGACATTGAGGGAGTCTATCCACTTATCCCCCTATAAATATATAGGTCTGGGTTAGCTCAGTCAGTAGACCGTTCGGCTAGAAACCACAAGGTTCCTAGTTTGATACCCACCCTTGCCAACTCAGCGTATGAGTAGCACAGGGATCTGTGCAGTAAAGTAAGGAGCTGATGGCGGGTGTGGCGCTCCACCTCAGACACTAAAATAATCTCGTTGGTCTAGTGCTAATGAAAAGGGGATAGACTCCTTCGCTGCATGGCTGATACCGACATTAGGCCACCCCGATGACTGATCCCCTTATCACTAGTGCTAGACAAAGATTGTTTTTGCATCTGAGGTGAAGTGCCACGCCTACCAGCAGCTCCTTATGCCATGTGTCCAATACTGTTATATAGTTATACTATAATGTGCTATTATATAGTAAAGGTATACTGTTCTCATTAAAAAAAAAAATTTATAAGATTTTGCCAGAGTTGGTGGAAGGTTAAAGTCAGACACTTTGTATCATAAATAACTAAAAATCATCAGATTTATTAAAGGAGTACAAAAATAAAATAAAAATAAAAAAAATTTCCATTATTAATAGATATAAAATTACAATTGTTAAATATCTCTGAAGTTTTGAGATGATGAGGTTTGATAATTTGGATTATTCGGACCATTGTCCTCATCTTTATTGTTATCTGTACAACGTTTCGTCCGATGTGCCCACCGGCCTTCTTCAGGTATTTATTGTCAATCCCTTGAACTGGGATTGAACCAGCATCTTAGAGATAACTATCATTTAGAACTGTTTTAACTAATTCATTTCATTCAGTTCAAACCGTTCAAAGATTTTATGTTTATATTCAACATCATAAAAAAAGCAAAGTCGTCGGGGTGGCCTAGAGTCGGTATCTGTCAGACAGTGAGGGAGTCTATCCCCTTTTTTCACTAGTGCTAGACAAAAATTGTTTTTGCTTCTAAGGCGGAGTGCTACACTTACCAGCAGCTCCTTATGCCATGTGTCCAATTGGACACATGGCCTAGTGGCTATAGGAGTCGAGTTAAGCGACGGTTATCTCTAGGCAGCTGGTTCAATTCTGGTCAAGGGTGACAGCAACATAGAATAATAATTAACACAGCTTAACACTTGTACTCAGTCATAGTTAGTAGAATGAGAACAGTATACCCCCATGGATTAAATAAAGGGTTAGGGTCAGAGTTTTGTGAAGGCTCCCAATTCTGACAAGAAATATCTGAAGGAAGCCAGTGGGCACATCGGCTGAAGCATTGTACAGATAACAATAAAGATGAGGACAATAATCCAAATAATCCAAATTATCAAGCCTCATCTCAAAACTTCAGGGAGATTAAACAATTGTAATTTTATATCTATTAATATCAAAGATTTTATTTTTGTACTCCTTTAATAAATCTGAAGATTTTTACTTATTTATGATACAAAGTCTCTGACTTTAAACTTCTACCCACTCAGGCAAAATTTTTTTTTTTTTGCTAGTTTACTCTTAATAAAGTTAATATTGTTTTGTGAAAATTTCCATTGAGTTTTGAGGAGAGTTCTGAAGTCTTAATAATCCAAATTATCAAGCCTCATCTCAAAAATTCAGAGAAATAGTGTAGATAACAATAAAGATGAGGACTGGTCCGAATAATCCAAATTATCAAGCCTCATCTCAAAAATTCAGAGAGATTTAACAATTGTAATTTTATATCTATTAATAATGGAGTTTGTTTTGTTTTTTGTTTCTGCTAGTTAACTTTTAATAAAGTTAATATTGTTTTGAATATTTCCATTGAGTTTTGAAGAGAATTATGTTTTAATTTATGTGATGTTTTGTTTTAGTTCAGATGGTTAGTTCTAACTCAGCAATGAACCTATTATTTGATATCATCAGCTTGAAGAATGAACTATAAAACTAATTAGTAATTTTTCAATTAAATATAATTATCTTAGACAAATAAGTCACTAATTAATTTTTCTTTTGAAGTCTGGAAATTTAAATTCTGAACTATTTGTTACATTTTGTAGCAAGATGGCTTCCTGTTGATATTCATTGTTAGAGATCCCCACCTCTTGATAAGAGCCTACTTTTCCCCATGAGAATAAAAAAAAAAAAGAAAAAAAAAAAAATTTTTGTTTTACATAAAAAATTTTTCAGGTTCAATAAGGATACATATTAAATTTGGTAGTTCTACATCAAGGTTTGGTTTGGTTTCTTTGTTTAATGGCATATCAACCTTAATGGGTTATTTAATGCCAAATCCATCCTTGCAGAAGAACAATAGTGGTGATATTTAACCAATAGCTAGGGGAATAAGGGGTTCATACTTTTCCCAAGAGTATTAGGTTTGGTTTGGTTTCTTTGTTTAATGGTATATCAACCTTAATGGGTTATTTAATGCCAAAGCCATCCTTGTAGAAGAATAGTAGTGGTGATATTTAACCAATAGCAAGGGGAATAAGGGTTTCATACTTTTCCCAAGAGTATTAGGTTTGGTTTGGTTTGGTTTCTTTGTTTAATGGCATATCAACCTTAATGGGTTATTTAATGCCAAATCCATCCTTGTAGAAGACGAGTATTAGTACTATTTAACACATAGCTGGTGGGATGAGAGGGTTCATACCTTTCATATGAGTCTGTAGCAGAGATTGAACTTGTAACCTCCTGATTGTAAGTTGTGGCTTGAAGTCAACACAAAAACTGGGGAGTTGGTTTTTATGCTCTTTGGGAGGGGGTCTTACCCCTCTGCAGAGGTGCAGTCGGTGTATTCTAAAGCCTCAGTTGACAGGTCTGTGACAGAGAACGAGTACAATCGTACTCTTTAAGAAAAAGAGCAAGACATTGTCTTGCCTGCCGGGATCAAACCCGCATCCTCCCGCATGCAAAAAC
>CM042163.1:8135662-8140662 GCA_023376005.1 Doryteuthis pealeii
TGTGCTGTAATCATGGCATGATGATGATGAAGAATGATAGCTAGAATCTCCAGAGATCTGTTAAGAATGGGAAAGATTCTTGCTATTGTTCTTCATCATGCTATGCTTACAGTTACGGATTCCCATGACTCTCTCTTGAGGTCTTCTGTGCGGCATCCAGAACCCATACACACCTGCCAGGAGCAATAGGGACAGGTAGCAAGAGAGAGTCGTGTAAAACCATGATGTAAGTATGATGATGATGATGAAGAATGATAGCTAGAATCTTCCCATTCTAAGTGGATCTCTGGAGATTCTCCATACTCATGACTCATCAGTTCTTGTAGCCCTTGAGATTTGTTTTGTCGGTACATAGAAACATACAGCTCTAATAAAAAAAATTATAAATTAAAAAGAAAAAAGAAAAAAGAAAAAAGAAAAAAGAAAAAAGTAAAAAGAAAAAAGAAAAAAGAAAAAAGTAAAAAGAAAAAAGTAAAAAGAAAAAAGAGAGACTTTGTTACAGTTTGACTATTGATATACATGTTATATTTATCATTAGTCAGGAATGTCTGTAGTCAATTTCATTCTTTCTTTTATATAGTCAAGTCTTGTGACTTGACTTCTTTTCCTTGTTGAGATGACAAAGCAAATAAAAAAAACCCTAAAAAAACTGACACATTTCTTTCATCTAAGAAAATAAAAGGTTATGTATTCAATTTTTCTATCTTACAAGTACTAAACGTTAAGATCATGTGTTTAACTATTAGCTTGTTACAAAAATAATGGCCAATTGAAGTGCTCGGTTTGATATGTCATTTTAATATAGAACTTGTTGTTATTTTCAGGTGAATTTTTGCATATATAATAATTAATGTGTGCTCAAAATAAAATCTAATTTATTTTCAGATAGAAAGTATTTTTTGAAAAATAGGGGCCTTCAAAGATGAACATGCCTAAACATGACCTTCACTAATGATAGTGAGGGCTGATCTTGAACAAAATATTGGCCCTTGTGTCTACGGATTGCAGTGCTGGAACAGTGATGGCTGCTGATCAGCCATTCGCTCACATCGGATCGCCTTCATGAGTGACACAGGAAATTCTATAGATGGATCAAGCATCCTGGATGAATGTTGCCACAACAATGAGAGTAATGCTTGTATTAAGGTTGTTACAAAAATAATGGCCGATTGAAGAGCTCGGTTTTTGAAATGTCATTTTAACATAGAATTTGTTGTTTATTTCAGGTGAATTTTTTACATATATAATAGTTAATGTGTGCTCAAAAATGATCATCCCATCAACATTAAATTCCCAATGAAATACAATATCAGAGTCTTTAAAATTTAATTTATTTTCAGATAGAAAGTATTTTTGAAAAATAGGGGCCTTCAAAGATGAACATGCCTAAACATAAAAAATGAAAAAATAAAAAAATAAAATAAATTAAAATTAAAATAAGAATAAAAAATAAAAATTAGGTAATCAATTTCTCAACTGCAAAAAAATAAAATTAAAATTAAAAATTAAAATAAAATTAAAATAAAGAAATAAAAATAAATAAAAATCAAATAAATAAAGATTTTTAAAAAAATTTAAATAAATTAGGTAATCAATTTCCCAACAGCAAAAATCTACCAACAAAGTCTTTCCTTCTATTATTTCCCCCATAGCGCATAAGAATATTACAGCAGTTTTCAACCACATTCCCTAAGTCTCTCACAACCTTCGCTGCTTACCACTTTTAAAAAAAGCAGGCAGTCTTACTCTATCTGGGTGTTTCAATTCTCAGCTTCAAACATCCGGGCCCTTCATGCTACAACAAAACCAACCGCCAACCACACAAAATCTTAACACCGAGCATGCATCCAGGATATACCAATTAGACATGCCAGGCAAAGTTGACACTTCAAATTGGGTGAATGTCTATTGTTACATTTTTATAAGAATATTTTCAACTTTAGTGTAATCATCCCATCAACATTAAATTCCCAATGAAATACAATATCAGAATCTTTAGAATATGTTTTACTTAGTCATTGGGTTATTTACTCCTGTGATGGAGAACGAGTACCACCGTACTCATTTGGAAAAAGAGTGAGTGTCTAACCTGCCAGAGTCGAACCTGCACCTTCTGGAATGTAAAGAAATGAGATTTAGGCGCTGGATGGACGCGAGGTGCAATTCAGGTGCCCGGATGTTGGGGCCTACACGCGTCCATCTGAATGCATGAGAATTGTGCACGGGCGAGAGGTTCGACTGATGTGCCCGGATGATAAGGGGAAACGGCAGTATAAGTAGAAGTGGGGTGACGGCAGTATAAGTAGAAGTGGGGTGACGGCAGTAAGAGTGTTGCGACTTCAGCTGCTGGTAGACGACGACAGTGTTGTAGCCAGCGAATAAGGCGTTTTTGCCTGCCTCAACAAAGAACATTTACTTGAAACCCCATAATTGTGCAAAGAAACCAAACCAATCTTAAATAGACTGGAGATCGAAAGACTGATCATAAGCAGAACAAACAAATATTTATTTCCCCCCTCTATTTTTTTCCTTCTATAACTCCTTTAGAAAAAGGAAAAATAAAATCATCAGCAGTGATTTACGTTGGACGAAACACATCTCTAAAATTGTCAAAATGACTGAAGGTGTCCTGGCGTCACTCAGCAAGACCTTTGTCAGCCGCACAAAGCTATGGTGCAGCCACACTTGGAATTTGCATCACCAGTCTGGAACCCCTATCTCGATCAGAACATTAACGTCCTATAAACTTGTACAGAGACGTGCAACCAAACTAATACCCTCCATCAGGCATCTGCCATATTCTGAATGTCTTGCCTTCCCTGGGAATGGATTCGTTGAATCTCCGACATCTGGCAGCTGACCTGGTAAACACTCATAAGGTCATTAATCATCTTAACAACAGCAACCTTGAGCACCTTTTTGATCTCCATGTTTCTAACACATGTGGGCATGCCTACAAAGTCAGAAAACAGCATTGCTCACATGACTTTTGGAAACATTTTTTCATGCACAGAATTACCGAGGCATGGAATAAGCTGCCTGCGTCTGTTGTGGGCTTCTAAAACACTGCATCTTTCAAAGCCTCCATGCTTCCTGTAGTCTGCCAACACTAAACACCACACGCATATCCACGCACGTGCATACATATATATCATTACTGTACACTAATACATTATTCTGTGTACTAGACATGAGACTTTGATGAGTTGTGGTGCACTGTACACAATAAATTTCATTATTATTATTATTATTATTATTATTATTATTATTATAAAAGAAATTCTTATTTTTAAGCTAATGGGTTTAAATCTTATATTAAGCATGAAGTTTTTAAAAGCACTCCTTCCATCTATCTATACATATATAAAGGGCAGTTGGTGTGTATGTATGTCCAAATGAAACTATGAAAAATTAACAAAGAAAATACACATTAAATATAACCGGATCTTGCTTTTTGTGCAAAAGTCATGAAGATTTGATTTATATTTGAAAATATTTAAAAATTAAAATATACATAGAAATAGCGTTGAAATTCTACTTAGAAATGTCCAGCATTTGTAAATCTAAAAAATAAACAACTCAATATACCAGGGTTTTCTTTTTCCCCACCTCTACCCAAGCGATGCTGGGTAGCCACTTCCAGTAACTTATAAGCATTTATATTTTAAGATATTTGAAAATTAAAATATACATAGAAATAGCATTGAAATTCTACCTAAAAATGTCCAGCATTTGTAAATTATGAAGATTTGATTTATATTTGAAGATATTTAAAAATTAAAATATACATAGAAATAGCATTGAAATTCTACTTAAAAATGTCCAACTTTTGTAAATCTCAAAAGTAAATAAATCAATACACCAGGGTTTTCTTTTCCCCCACCTCTACCCAGGCGATGTTGGGTAGCCACTTCCAGTAACTTATAAGCATTTATATTTGAAGATATTTGAAAATTAAAATATACATAGAAATAGCGTTGAAATTCTTAGAAATGTCCAGCATTTGTAAATCTCAAAAATAAACAAATCAATACACCCAGCTTTTTTTTGCTCCACCCCCTCTACCCAGGCGATGCTGGGTAGCCAATTCTTTTCAACAATAAATTCCTAATGAAATGCAATATCAGAGCCTTTAGTATATGTTTTACTTAGTCATTGCGTTATTTATTTCTTAAGAAAAAGGAAAAATAAAACCATAAAATATATTCTTACTTTCAACCTAATGGGTTTTAAATAGTTTAAATCTTACATTAAGCACTCCTTGGAGTAAAAAGGAAAATATGGTATTTCTTTTATTTATTTTTATTTTTTGGACTGATGATAAAAAACGCTATTTAAAGTTTGTGGGTCGGTGCCTAAATGCCATTCAGGATATAAATGTTCATAAATAACTAAAGATTTAAAGGCAAGAAGCAGGCGATATCCCGCACAGAAAGTCACAGATGCAGACTACGCTGATGACCTTGCACTCCTTGCAGATACACCACCACAGGCCGAGTCACTACTGCATAGCCTAGAGAAGGCAGCAAATAATATTGGCCTTTATGTAAACTCCGATAAAACCGAGTACATAAGGCGCCTTGAGAATAAGCTGGACGGGAGCTGCACAAGAATGCTGCGTGCAGTCCTGAACAAATCGTGGAAGCAGCACCCCACGAGGAAACATTTATATGGCCACCGCCCCCCCCATCTCACAAACCATTCGAGTGAGACGGACAAGGCATGCCGGGCACTGCTGGAGAAGCAAGGATGAGCTCATAAGTGACGTTCTCCTCAACACACGGACATGCTAGTGTGGGCCGCCCATCAAGGACCTACATTGACCAACTAAGCAAAGATGCAGGTTGCTGCGCAGAGGACCTCCCTGGGAAAATGAATGATAGGAAAGGTTGGCGAGAGATTGTCATGGATATCCGTGCTAATAGCGCGACATGATTATATATATATATATATATATATATATATATACATACATACATAGGTCAATTGACTGTCAATTT
>CM042163.1:8145662-8148745 GCA_023376005.1 Doryteuthis pealeii
TATTTTATGTTAGAACAGGGTTCAGTATTTTTTGTCTATTTCATATTAAAACAGGCTTCAGTGTTTTTTGTCAATTTTATATTAAAACAGGGTTCAGTGTTTTTTATCTATTTTATATTAAAACATGGATCAGTGTTTTTTGTCTATTTTATGTTAAAACAGGGTTCCGTGTTTTTCAAAATCTATTTTACGTTAAAACAGGGTTAAGTTTTTTTTTGTATATTGTATACTTTTTACCACATAACAAATGGATAGCTTAAAACATGTTTAACCTGTATATCCAACGGTTGGTTAGTTGGATTTTACGACAGGTCAACCCTTAACGAGTTATTTTTACCACATAACAAATGGATAGCTTAAAACATGTTTAACCTGTATATCCAACGGTTGGTTAGTTGGATTTTACGACAGGTCAACCCTTAACGAGTTATTTTATACCAAATACGTTTTTTTTAATTCTTGATGGGTACTCAATTTTTTTTCAAACACATTTTTTATAAACTCATGTTTTTCTATTTAACCCATAGATGGGACCCTAACAGGTACTACCACTCTGGGTCAGAGTGGACCTGGCAGTAATGGTACTCCACATTCCCCAGGGCTCCAGAATTGTAACTTCACCATAAAATAAAGTTTAATGTCATACCCAGGAGAATAAGACCCTCAGCCAGCACATTATAGCACATATCTTATTATAATCGAGATTGTGGGTTTGTATGTCTGTAACCGAAACTATATTACTACTCAAGTCACAATTCCCTTTGTTATTTACATCACATTCTCCATGATTTTATTTTTATTTTAACCTCAATTATTAATAAAATTGCTTCACCTTTTTATTAGTGTTGTCCATATCTACATGATATTTACCGCGTACCCCACATGTACGGGTCAGGCACAAAGTCCCTATTAACGTGTGACCACCCACAAGCCGAAGCTCATGGAGTGGCAGGTGAAAAATTGCGTCGATCCCGTCGGCATTCCCCCTCAAGGGGGGCGCCTCAGGCACTGGGCAATAAACCCAGCCCTGCCCCTTTAAATCAAGGGGGCAGGTGTTGCCTGGGGGGATAGCCCCCTGGGATCGACGCTATTAACTCGTAAAGATCCAGGGCCGAAACCACTGGACCCCCGGCGTGGGCCGGAGCTACATACAAATAACATGCAATTGTATTCATATATACAAAAAATAGCGGTTTACAGTGTGAATGGGAAGGCTAATTTGCATATTGATATTAAAAATGTGATTTTATTAAATATGTGCTTAGTATTATTGATTTCTAATTGTTTGGTTTTATTTTAATGAATATAAGCAAAAATCTCTTCAATGAATCTTAAATAAAATCCATTAACAAGAAAAAATAACTGTCATTTTATTCTTTATTTCCTAATTTAACTAAATAGTTAAATTAGGAAAATTTACCAATGAAAGACGGGAGTAAGGGAAAATGATGGAAGAGTTAGTTCCAAAGTTGTTCTATTTTTCAATCATACCCCCTCTGTTCCAAATCTTCTAATCTGCATTCTTATTCAGTTTCATTAGCCTTTCAAATTTAACATGATATTTTATTATATTAAAACTTAAATACTTGCACCCGGAGGGTGCATATATTTGCTAGTATGATAAAAAAATGTTGGCGGCTTGCCATAACGCTAAGAGGGTAGAGGACAAATATAAGTGCTAGGGGCTGATTGATCGGAGAGGGCCTGCCCATCTAGCCTAAGTAAGGGCTAAAGTGGAGTGTTGCATGTTATGGTCTGATCAGCCACCCTTAAGCATCAAATGTCACTACTCCAGGCCAACAGGTGGCTCCTTTGGGGGTGGGGAAGTGCAGTTGGTGTATCCTACAGCCTCAGCTGACAGGGCGGTGGTGTATGTGGGGCGAGGCATATCCTTTATATACTGTTTCAGTGAAAAATGTCAAGTATGTACTTACCTAGCCCATCAGCCACGTGCAGGATGTAAACGCAAGGTCGATTTCTTTTAAGTGGAGTAAAGCTGGTCTGAATTCAGAGTTTTCCTTCTCCTAGACTGGTTTCCTAAGCACAACTAAAGATTCAAATCTACCCTATTATTTGCTCATAACTAAGGGGAGGAGAGATGGATTCATCCAGGATTTGAACTCGGGTCGCCAATCCCATTTTCTAGGATGATAAACGCTACACTAAGAGTAAAACAGCCATGTCAGCTGGGGCTTTAGAATACACCGAATGCACCTCTGCAGAGGGGTTATACTCTCCCCCCCCCAATGGAGCCATCTGTTCGCCATTTGTGGTGACCCATAATGCTTAAGGATGGAATCCTGGTGGCTGAGAGGCCACCTCAAATCAATTCTGGAGCTCTGGGAAATGTGGAGTACCCCTTCATCACCATTATTCTCAGGTCCACTCTGACCCAGAGTCGTACTACCTGTTAGGGTCCCATCCGTGGGTTAAATAGAAAAAAAATGTGTTTTAAAAAAAAAAAAATTTGATTTGTTTTGTTTTGTTAATGCCGATAAAGTTTTGAAATAATCAATTCTTAATGGATAATACAATTTTTTAATAAATACATTTGTTCTATTTAACCCATAGATGGGACCCTAACAGGTACTACCACTCCGGGTCAGACTGGACCAGGGAGCAATATTTTTTAAATTGAGTTCCCATCAAGAATGAATAACACAAAATGTCTTTGGCATAAAATAACCCAACAGGGGTTGACATGCTGTTAAAAAAAAAAATCTCAAATAACCATTTAAAATTCAGGTCACTTCAGTCAGACATAAAGTAGAAAGTTGAGATGGATTTAATGATGTAAATGTATTGTTCATGACCTACAATTTTCCTTCTCCTAGACTGGTTGCCTAAGCAAGGCAAAGAATCAAATCTACCCAACTATTTGCTCATAACTAGGGGGAGGAGAGACAGATTCATGCCTTTCTCAAAGGTATTAGAGCAAAGTGAAATGCAAATATATATTTACCAACCCCTCCGCACGAGCAGGATGCGACACAAGGAGTTCAACAGGTTTGAATTCAGAAGTTTTCCTTCTCCTAGACTGGTTACCTAGCCATGGTTAAAGAGTCCAGTCTGCCCTGCTATTT
>CM042163.1:8148845-8175355 GCA_023376005.1 Doryteuthis pealeii
AAATGCTATGTGAGATAGTATGTATGAGACATAATGTTTTGATAAAATAATTTTTCTTCCATCAATTTAGTAAATATGTATTTGTTCAACCCCTCCACCATGAGAAGAATGTAACACAAGGCTAATTGATTTAAACAGAGTACAGCTAGTTTGAATACAAAGTTTTCCTTCTCCTAGACTGGTTGGAAATTGATGAAATTTTTGTCAGACTATTTGACAATTTCTGGAGATTTTTTTCTTTAAAGTTCGAATTTTTTTTAATGTGTCTCTTTATATATGCACACAATAATTGAGAACTTTGTTTTCCTCTGATACTTATATCATCATTCTCTTTATTTTCTGGGCACAGATGATTTTCCTGACCCTTTTAGCACTTATGGCAACCCCCAAACATTAGTATCCTATATGTGCTAGAAGGCGGTGACAGAGGGGCTTAATGTCCTAGGTATGACGTTACATTCTGATGGTGTTCCAATCTTAGAGCTCTGAGGAATGTGGAGTACCCCTTTATCACTATTACTCCCAGGCCCACTCTGACCTGGAGTGGTAGTACCACTCAGCTGGTCATGTCAAGCCTTACACCTGACTGTCCCAAATGTATTGTGCTTATTGCAAACTCCCAACCCTTTTTATCATATATGTGCTAGAAAGCTGTGACTGAAGGTCTTAGTGTTTTAGGTATGATATTAAACTGCATCTAGTGGTGAGTTTCTAATTGTGGCATACCGTTTCATCACCATTACTCCCAGGTCCACTCTGACCCGGAGTGGTAGTACCTGTTAGGGTCCCATCTATGGGTTAAATAAAAAATGGGTTTAAAAAAGAAAACTGAGTACCCATCAAGGATGAATAAAACAAAATGTCTTTGGCATAAAATAACTAAATTTTATAATGTTAATTTGGATCCTTTACATACAAATACACATCTTGCATTTCTGACACAGAAAAATCTAAAAGGACAAAAAACAAATAGAAAACAAAAAAAAACAAAAAAACTGTGTGTAGTAAGTTAAATTTGGTGGCGTTATCGTAAGTAGTCCAGATTAAAAAGATGGTTAGAGTAACTTTAAGCCAAACTTTTTTAGACCTTATTTTTCCAATGCAAGTATCATTGGGGAATGAGAAAAGTTTTGGTAAACACACTTTTAAACTGAACTAGTAAATCATTGATTGTGAGTTAATTTCTCAATAGATATTTTACTTTGGTGACCTCCTGATAAAATTGGTTTCATCAAAATAGGAAATAAAAATCTAAAAAAAAAAAAAAAAAAAAAAAAAAAATGGTCTCAGGTATTCCTATCTAACCTTATCATAATGGAGATTGTGTGTTTGTCTGTCTGTAACCGAAACTATATTACTACTCAAGTCACAATTCCCTTCGTTATTGACATCACATTCTCCATGATTTTATTTTAATTTCAATAATACTGTTGGCCATACCTACATACTAAAAACATACAATTGCATTTATATATACAACAAAATAGTGGTGTAGCATAATGGACCCGGGAACACCTATATTTGTGGCCTTGTGCCAGACACAGAGAAACCTTAAAAAAATGTAGTACGGATTCTCTGATATTACTGGGTGGTCTTTATACGATTGAGTGGCGTGAAAAGACAAACCTCAATACGTAACAGCGGTTTACAGTGGGAACAGAAAGGCTAATTTGCATATTGATATTAAATATTTGATTTTAATAAATATGTGTTTAGTATTATTGATTTCTAATTTATTTTCTTTTTACTTCCTATTTTAACTAAAAAGTTAAATTAGGAAAATTTAGCAAATGAAAGACAGGAGTGATGGAAAGTAAATCAAAATTATTATACTTTCTACATATTGAACTATTTTGCAATAGCTCATAATAATTAAATTATCATACTGTGGTATATCCACAGGTCCTGCTAATAAGTTAAAATAATTTTCTTCATCCAGGCACAAGGTCACAATTATTGAGCACCCATCAAGGAATGAATGCAATGAAGCAGTAATGTTTATTTACTAAAATTAGGTTACTTTTGGTACAAGGCTGAAAGTATTGAGCACTCATCAAAGCATGAACATACTACAGTAGTGATTTACTAAGCTTAGACTTGTACAAGACTAGAAACATGGGGCGTCTATTGAGAACTGAATTCGGAAGAGTCCATTAGTCTAGTTCAATAACTGTGTAATAGTTATTGAACTAGACTAATGGACTCTTCCGATGCTGATGATGATGATGGAAGAATAAGTTTCAGTTGTTCTATTTTTCGATTATACCTCCCCTCTGTTTCAAATCTTTTTATTTGCATTCTTATTTATTTTAACTAGCAAATATATGCACCCTCCGGGTGCAAGTATTTAAATTTTAATGTAATAAAATATTGATTTAAATTAGAAAGGCTAATGAAACTAAATAAGAATACAGATAAAAAGATTTGAAACAGAGGGGGGTATAATAAAAGATTTGAAACAGAGGGAGTATAATAAAAAATAGAACAACTGAAACTTACTCTTCCATCACTCTCTTTCATTGTTATTTTTTTTCTAATTTAAGTATTTAGTTAAAAGAGGAAGTAAAGAATAAAATGACAGTTATTTTATCTTGTTAATGGATTTCATTTAAGATTTATTCAAGAGACTTTTCCTTATATTCATTAAAATAAAACCAAACAGTTAGAAATCAATAATACTAAGCACATATTTATTAAATTCGATTTTTTAATATTAATATGCAAATTAGCCTTCCCGTTCACACTGTAAACCGCTATTTTGTTGTATATATAAATATAATTGCATGTTGTCTGTATGTAGACATAGTTAACAGTATTAATAATGTAAGACAATTTTATTAATAATTGAGGTTTAGATAAAAATAAAATCATGGAGAATGTGATGTCAATAACTAAGAGAATTGTGACTTGAGTAGGAATATAGTTTCGGTTACAGACAGAAAAACACACAATCTCCATTATAAGATTAGCTTTTCTAATTTAATCTAATATTTTATTACATTAAAACTTAAATACTTGCACCTGGAGGGTGCATATATTTGCTAGTACTTATAATTTTCACTGTTATATGGTTTCAAGTATTTATAATATCATAAGTACTGCTAGTTTTGACCCATTTTGGAATTTCAGAAAAGTGGTTGGGGAAGGCTATGCCTTGGACTTTCCAATATACATAACACTAAGAAATATTTTTTTTTTAAAAATTACCCAAAGAATGTGAGCAAAAGTCATTGATTTCAATGTCAGTTCTGGAACTTGACTGTGATTGGATACATTCGGTCATGAGATCAAAAAAAGTTATTGCATTCTGAAAAATAGTTTTGAACATTAATCATTTGGTTACGAGATATTAAGTTGAATCACATGTTACACTACAGTACCTTAAGGTATTATAAGGTTTATAAATTTTTGTGGGGGTACAGAATTTTATTAATGCTTTAAAAAGACCTCCTAAAAGATTCATTGTATGGAAAAAAAATTGTTTTTTTGGGTTTTTTTTACAATAGAAGGGGGGGGGGGTAAAGGGAAAATAAAAATTAGTTTACCCCCCCCCCTTCTATTGTAAAAACAAAACAAAAAAAACATTTTTTTTCTCCATACAATGAATCTTTTAGGAGGTCTTTTTAAAGCATCAGTACCTTAAGGGTATGACACAATGAATTCTTTTGTTGACGTCAACTAATTTTTAAGGAAAAAGGAAACTGTAAAAGTTTATTTTTCTTCAGTTATTGAAGTCAGTAAGTCTACTGTTGGTTTAAATAACAGCAGCTAACTAAGTACAACTGGAGCAGTGTCCAAGACAGTTGGTATATATAGAAATCAAGAATGATCCATTCATGAATTTGGGTGATTTGGGTCATTCCATTCCTTGAGTTCTGATTGGCTGCTTGATTTGAATGATAGTGTAGTTTTATAAATACCCTTCTGCAGTAGACATGCGACTATTCAGGTTTGTATTGGGTTACAACCGTTTGTTGCCATGTCTTCCCAATTCGACGGTAATTGGAACTTTCATTATTCTTCACACTACAGTACCTTAAGGGTATGACACGATGAGTTCTCTTCAACTAATTTTTAAGGAAAAAGGAAACTGTAGAAGTTTATATTTCTTTACTTAACGTAAATGATTGTATTGAATAGGCAAAAATGCAAAGACCAAAATATCATATACATTCTGATTTTATGTATTGTTTATACATAGAAGAAAAGGTTACAGTACTGACCTAAAGTTTTCCAAATGCAGTCGGGTTATGTAAAAGATGACTTAGTTAAGCAATAAAGAAGCGTGCACATAAAAAATGTCTTAGAGTATATACTTCCTGACTGGAGATGACTTCGTGATCGGGCGTAACATTCAACGCAACATGGGATTCTAAGTGGACATTGAAGTAGTAAAGGAAATGGGCCAGCCGGAACAAAATACAGCAGAGGGCTATTAAACACACACAAAGCCAAAAATATGGGGCAACCAGTGAGAACTGAATGCACTAACTATGATCTGCTAAACCCTTGCATGATGCAAGGCACCCTGAAAAAACTTACCACAGCTGGTCATATAATTTCCAAAGGTTATGGTGTAATGAATATGCATATACCTGGGTTCCCTCTCATAGTAATATGATTGGCTGATGTCAGCTATAAATACTGAACAATGTAGAGGTACAATTGCCTACTATTACCCCTATCTACTACTACACCCACTACTACTATGAAAATTGTCCACCAGCTTCTCTTTCTCTTCTTCTTCCTCCGCTCTCTCAACACTGTTACTGAAGAACAAAAATGCAGTGCACCGTTCAAGCCAAAATGGGTCGCTTTTATAGCCAAATAAAAGTTGCAATGCACCATGGGTAGTCACCCATAATGCCTCGCAACCTCTATAAAAAGTCCATTCTGCCCCCTCCAATTTCTTGACACTTCTTACTCAGAGTGGGTACAATGGCGTACCACATTCCTTTTTCTGCCATGGATAGTTTCGCAGGCCAGGCATCGAGGACGCTTTGAGTCAGGTAAGTTCGATTTGTTACTACATACTATGACGACGTCGCACCAGCTTACTGTTTACCTGCTCGAGTGTACCACATGTTACGTTCCATCAAACCATGGAACATTTAGAACATTCTGATAGACGTGATGACGCTGGGAGAGGGGGGGAAGTCACAGAACTTGACCTCAAAAACTGCTTACCCATGCCTGTAGTGACCCTAAAAAGAGGAAGATACGAAATGAACGCCTGATACTACCTCGCTGCTTGCCTACGTCGGCAAAACGTATGGATACAGGTTACAGGAAGGGGCAAGGGGTCACTGTTATCAGCTTTGGACACAGTGTATACCAGAGGGCCGACTAGTGAACACCTCGTGGGGGAAGGGAAGACGAAGAATGTCTCCCGAAACAAAATTACCAAAATGACAATGCCGGATAAAGGAACAATACCAAAACAAAATATCCATGGAAAAGGAATAACCCGTACAAAGGAAAGATAAGTGTAACCTCTTTCATATATGCCTTATATATATATATATATTATATATATATATATATATATCGATTTTGAATGAGCATTTCCACCAACGAACACTGAAAGACTCTAGCCTGTCGGCGGCTGCATTTCTATTCCAAAGGACTTTAAACATTGAAGTAAATGTTATGTGTTAAAATAATACCACGTTTTGTTATTGTTATTGCTATATTTCTATGTGCATGCCTTTTAATCCCTTCATGAGTATAAAGTAAGGTTTGCATTAAATAGATATTTATTTCTCGAAACTAAAAATATAACATTTTAAACTTAATATCAAGAGTCACATATTTTAAAACAATTAAACTGATTTTCAATATAAAACCATAATGTTAGAACATTAATTGTATGGAAGACAATTAAGACCAAATACATAAAACATAAAATATCTTCCTCTCTATTCAGGAGAGTTAATGTTTGTGTCAGTAATTTAACCGAAAGATTCAATATCTAATAAGTTAAGCTAAGTTCATTTCATTATTACTGTTTCTTGTGAGGTTTTAAGGGGTCAATGATGGAAACGCCGTACGGCGTCGGGCGATAGGCGTACGTAACACACATTACTACTTCTACTAATACTGTTTACCTGCTCGAGTGTACCACATTACTACTTCTACTAATATATCCCTTACTTGGATATATCAGTTATACTAGTTGACAAACCCAATTGACAATACAGGAATTTTTCTCTTTTTAAGTCAAAGACATGTTTCTCTATTTTGGTTTAAGTACAAACTGAAGATCATTCCTGTGAACTCATTTTGGTTGGTTGTTTTATGTCATATCAACACTCTTTGGGGTCATTTAATGCAGAATCAAGTCATTTTGTTTACAATACCTACTGTTGCTCAAGTGGTCCCCCAAATAAGCATTGAACAGGCTCAAGTAAAGAAGTGGATTGCGATGAGCAGTGATGCTGATAGCTTTTTGATTTAGTGCATCTCTATTTTGGTTTAAGTACAAACCGAAGATCATTCCTGTGAACTCATTTTGGTTGGTTGTTTTATGTCATATCAACACTCTTTGGGGTCATTTAATGCGGAATCAAGTCATTTTGATAAATGATTTATTTAATTTTATGTGTATTTGCTTAGATATGGCACACAGGCTTCAATTTGTTTACAATACCTACTGTTGCTCAAGTGGTCCCCTGAATAAGCATTGACCAGGCTCAAGTAAAGAAGTGGTTTGCGATGAGCAGTGATGCTGATAGCTTTTTGATTTAGTGCATCCTGGGACGCACATATTTTCTTTGAATAAGTTCCCGGGAAATTTATGATCTGGGGAAACAACTAAAGCCTTCTAACTCCTACCTTGTAACCTATCCTGTGTAATTCATTTCTAAGAAACTATTGAAATATAGTTACAGTTAGCTTAAAATGGTGAGGGAAGAAAAAGAAAAAAATTGGGAAGCTTGGATATGATTTTACTGCATCCTTTTAGATTTTTGTGCGTCAGGGATGTAGGATTGTGTACCTATCAGCATCTCTGGATGAGACTGAAAAACTTGTATCCCCAATTTTGTGAAGAGCTCATCTATCTATCTATCTATACATATATAAAGGGCAGTTGTGTGAATCTGTATATCCGGAAGAAAATTTGAAAATAAAACAATTAACGACGAATTAAATATATATACACATTAAATATCACCAGAGCTTGGTTTTTGAACAAAAATAATGAAGATTTGATTTATATTTGCAGAGATAATTAGAAAAATAAAATTTAAATAATAACGGCATGGATTTTTTTTGCATTTACTTTTTTAAATAGGAGACATAAATTTTTACTTTCAGAGTGTCTGGATCAACACAAGGTCTTTTTTTTTTTACATAGGGGATTTTAATGGGGCATCCTGCAAGGATCCAACAATAATGGATCTGCAAGACTACCTTTTTAACCCCCTCTACCCAGGCGACGGCGGTTAGCCGCTGCTAGTCTTATATAAATGACAGCTTAACCAATTTGGCCAAAGAAGCTTTTATAATCAGACAAAGCAACACTTCTCTCTTTTCTCTCTCTCTCTCTCTCTCTCTCTCTCACCCTCAGTTCTTCTGCTATCCAATTCCTGTCAATTTGACTTTGCTATTTTATTAACAACTTTGACAACTAAAGAATGGATCAGGATATAAAATACTCTGTTAATAAGACACAAAAGATTAAGAGAACAAAATAATAATAATAATAATAATAATAATAATAATACTCTCAGTTATTTTGGTAAAACTAATAAACTGATTCTAGTATGATTCTTAGAAACAGGTTTGTTCCCTCCCCCACATATAATATATACATATAAGTCAACAGGGTGGCCTAATGTTGGTATCAGCCAGACAGCAATAGTGTCTATTCCCTTTTCACTAGCACTAAACCAAGGAGGCTGTTTTTGCATCTGAGGTGGAATGCCACACCTACCATCAGCGCCCCACTTTACCGCACATATTCCTCTGCTATTCATACGCTGAGTTGGCAAAGGTCAGTATTGAACCCACAACCTTGTGGTTCTGAGTCAGATGCTCTACCGACTGAGCTAAAATAAATTATATAATAAATGTCATATTTCACTCCTGAGAAAATAGTTAAACAAATAAGAATTGATAATTATTTAAACTGCCCTGTCAGCTTGTGCGTTAGAATGCACCAACTGCACCTCTGCAGAGGGGTAAAACTCCCCCAATGGGGTCACCTGCTGGCCGTGGGTGACGACCCGTGATGCTTAAGGATAGAACACAGGTGGTTGAGCAGTCCATGACTTGCAACACTACTTTGGCCCTTTCTTAGGTAAGCGGGCTGTCAAAGAGGCCCTAACACCTATATGAGTTTCCCAACCCTATTGCCCTTATGCAAAGCCTTAATTCTTTTTATCATGTGGGTACTAGAAGACGGTAGCTGCGGGTCTACATGTCCTGGGAATGATGTTAAACTCTATCTGATGGTGAGGTTCCAGTTTTAGAGGTTTGGGGAATGTAGAGCACCCCCTTCATCACCATTGCTCCCTGGTCCACTCTGACCCGGGATGGTAGTACCTATTAGGGTCCCATCTATGGGTTAACTCTTAAAGTCCTATACCACCTCATTCCACCCGGCTGGAAGTCACATTCGTTTTGACTAATCAGACCCAAACAATAGCCTTGGTTTAAATTTAATATTAAACATATGTAGAAATCTTTGATTTAAGGGAAATAATAGGTAACTTTAGATGCAAAGGTCATTTTTAGCCATTTTTTTTATATATCCTTATAGGAATGCTAAATAGAAAAATGTATTTATAAAAAAAATTGTATTATCCATTAAGAATTGATTTATTTCAAAACTTTATCGGCATTAAATGACCCACTGAGGTTGATATGCCGTAAAACAAAACAAACAAAAACGGAATGGCATTTCTCAGATTAGTGATGTTACTTGGTGATGGTACCCCCCTCATCACTTCTTTAAGTAACTGTAATGGAGGCACAGGCACATAGTACCTAGGCACATAGTACATAGGCACATAGTACATAGGCACATAGTACCTAGGCACATAGTATGGAGGCACATAGTGTAATGGTTAGAATCGTATGCAAATGAGAAGTTATGAATTTGCATATTTATGTACAATGCACTGCAATATGAAATTCTAATTTTTATTTATAGGGAACAAGACTATCCTTTTCTCAAATGTATAAATTTAAGAGAGAGAGAGAGAGAGAGAGAGAGAGAGAGAGAGAGAGAGAGAGAGAGAGACAGGTGTGTTATTTCCTACTACTTGATATGCACACAGATTATAAGTAGTCGAAGTACCTGGACTGACAATTGCATCATAAAAACATATCCACACTTCCACTTAGGCTGCCTGTACGAACAAATCACCAAAATATTGATTGGGTATATATATTTGTAATTTTGGCAGAGACGCAAGTTTCTTTTCTCCCCCAATGTCAACTCAACCTCCTTTTCTTGGTATTATACAACTAAAACTTCAATAATATAGAACATGACTCAAATAGGGGGTATCTATTTTGGATACAATACTATATTCAAATTTTTAAGAGTAATTTTTAATTATATCAACTGGCAAAATAAAAAAAACAATGTAAAAATAGATTTTTGAAATATATTGCCTGATGGGTGCAAATTAAAAATTCAATGTCAGCGAGTTTGTACCCTAAGTAAGTAAAATCATCAAATTCATTAAAGGATTAAAAAATAAAACAATTTGAAATGTAAACTTTAAATATATATTAAAATAAAACAAACTACATTCATACTATATTCAAATTTTTAGGAGTAACTTTTAATTATATCAACTAGCAAAATAAAACAAACACCCTCCGGGCGATGTAAAAATAGATTTTTTGAAACATATTGCCTAAGAGGTGGGAGTTAAAAATTCAATGTCAGCGAGTTTGTACCCTAAGTAAGTAAAATCATCAAATTCATTAAACGATTAAAAAATAAAACATTTGAAATGTAAACTTTAAATATATATTATGTAAACTTTAAATATATATTAAAATAAAACAAACTATATATAGATATAGAATACCAGTCATGTATTTATTAAAACTTGATTTAAAAAAACAATGAGGACTGTCTAATGTTGCATGTTCAAATTTTGAGTGTATTTATTCTATGTTATGATGATTTTGGGTAATATGACGTAAGCAGTGACGTAGTTTTTGTTACAGACAAAAACCAGAAGCGAATCTCCATTATTAATAGATATTAATACTCATGTTCCTTAAAAATACAACCGTTATCATCTTACAACACCCTCTGGTTAAAAATGAGACCATCCAAATAATCCAAGATGAAATGCAAAAATGTAAATCCTGATTATCTGGTGTTGCTTATCTGCTGAATTCTGATTACTTATGAGTGTTTAATAATGGACCATTCCGTTTTTATTATAAAGAAAGGAAAGAAAAAGGACATGCTACAAAGATAAAAGCAGAGAAAGAAAGTAGGGGAAAGACAGAGAGAGGGGGTGAGCGCATAGAAGTGATAATGCTAATCTGTTTCAATCGAACATAATGAAAAGAAGGAAAGAAAGAAAAAGAGTGAGAGAGAGTTAAATCAAGATTATCATAATTTTTACATATTGAACTATATAGCAATAGTTCTTAAGTAAGCATATCAAATGTAATAATTAAATTATCATACTGTGGTATATCTATAGGCTGTGCAAGTTATTTTATTACTACTAGCAAATATATGCACCCTCCGGGTGCAAGTATTTAAGTTTTAATATAATAAAATATCATATTAGATTAGAAAGGCTAATGAAACTGAATAAGAATGCAGATAAAAAGATTTGGAACAGAGGGGGTATGATTGAAAAATAGAACAACTTTGAAAGTAACTCTTCCACCATTTTCCGTTACTCCCGTCTTTCATTGGTAAATTTTCCTAATTTAACTATTTAGTTAAAATAGGAAGTAAAGAATAATATTAGTTATTTCTTCTTGTTAATAGATTTCTTTTAAGATTTATCCCCCAGATTTTTGCTCATATTCAAAATGATAAAACCAAACAATTAAAAGTCAATAATAATAAGCATATATTTATTAAAATCAAATGTTTAATATCAATATGCAAATTAGCCTTCCCATTCACACTGTAAACCGCTATTTTATTGTATATATAAATACAATTGCATTTTCTGTGTATGTAGATATGGTCAACAGTCTTAATGATGTAAAACAATTTTATCAATAATTGAGGTTTAAATAAAAAATAAAATAGCACGGAGAATGTGATCTAAATAACTTAGGGAATTGTGACTTGTATAGTAACATAGTTTCGGTTACAGACAGACAAACACACAATCTCCATTATAATAAGATTATTTATATTTTGGCAGAGATGCAAGTTTCTTTCCCCCAATGTCAAGTCAACCTCTTTTCTTGCTATTATACAACAAGCGGCCTGCACATGGGGTGGAAGCGAACTATCTTGTCCAAACAAGTATCACCATAAACAGCGACAAGTTGCCCAGGTCAACAATTATTGGTTGGTTGGTTTTATGGTACATGAACTCTTTTCGGGTTATTTAATGTCGAATCAAATCATTTTTAGGTAATTTATGAGGAAGTGTGTCCCGGTCTCCTGCCTCAGAAATTGCTACCCGGTGACTATTAAAATAACGTCCCCAGCTATGTCGTCTCAGATTTTCTTTTATTCATGTTTATTTAATGTCTTGTTTTTAGTTTAAATAAACAAGAATTACGACAAAAATCTATCTATATTATTTTGTTTATCTATCTATCTCAGTCTATTCCAAACTATATATCCATCTTCATATCTAAACAAGAATTACAACAAATTACGATAAATAAACAAGAATTACGACAAATTACGATAAATAAACAAGAATTACGACACATTTCTATAAACACTTCTTCATAAATTACCCATTTTGATAAACAAAGGACTCAGTTTTCTTACAGAACATACTATTGAGAGCCTTCATGGAACTTCAAACCGAACCCTCTTATCAATCCATAGGGGTAGACTGTTCTCATTCTGTTAGAAGAGAAGGTTTCAGTCTGACAAGAAATACCTGAATATAGAAGGCTGGAAGGTACATCGGCCGAAACGTTGTGTAAATAACAATAAAGAAGTGAACAATAGTCCAAATAATACAAATAATCCAAATTATCAAGCCTCATCTCAAAAATTCAGAGAAATAATTTATATTATTTGTCTAAATTTTTGAGATGAGGCTTGATAATTTGTACTATTTAGATTTTTTCGGACTGCTGTCCAAATCTTTATTGTTATACACCTGAAGGAGGCCAGAAGGTTCCTGATTACGAAAAGAAGTTTTCCGAGTCCGAAAAGAAGGTTCCTGAGTTCGAACCTTCTTGTCGTAATCGGGAGCCATCACAGAACTTTGAACCTAACCCTTTATTCAGTCCATGGGGGTATCCTGTTCTCATTCCACCAACCAAAGCTGGGGTAGGACGTTAAGCTGTGTTAATTATTATTCTATGTTACTGCTGCCCTTGACCAGGATTGAACCAGAGATTGTAGTCCAGAGAAAACTGTCACTTAGAACTATCTTAACCTAACTCCTTTATGCCCTAGGCCATGTGTCCAATTGAAGGTTCCCGAGTCTGACAAGAAATACCTGAAGAAGGCCGGAGGGCACATTGGCCGAAACGTTGTACAGATAACAATGAAGGGGAGGACAATAGTCCGAATAACGCAGATAATACTAAAAAAATTTCAATATGAAAAACCAGAAGGGAAAAAAAAAATGTTATCAAGCTTGTTCTATTAATCTGGATTATTTAAGCAGACCAGATCATTACAACAAAAGTAGCATAATACCTGTCAAAAATGATGCGATTATTTATGTATCGATCAGTACTTCTACCTAAAAAATCAGTATCTGTAGAGGATGAGAACATTGCTAGCTAGCCTCAAGGCTCGGATTCAAATACAACTATTTGTTTCTCTAAAAATAGATTTCTTGTCTTTGGGTGGCACAATCATGGAGATTCCAACCCAAGAGCAGTACCTCCCCATTCAAATATAAGAAGAGAGATGAAGTAGTCTGATGCTTTTGTGACATACATTGTAAGAACAAGGTAAGTTTTGTTATGGGACTCATTTTAAAATCATCTTGTGTCAAACTTGCCTTTCTGAAAATAAATAGTAGATCCAGAGGATTGAAATGTATTTACAGTTGGCTTGAAATGGTGAGGGAAGAAAAAAGAAAAACACTGGGACATATGGGTATGATTTTACTGCTTTGTTTTAGATTTTTATGCATCAGGGATGCAGGACACGTACCTATCAGCATATCAGTATATGGTTTCAAGTAATTATTTCTATTTAATAATAATCATTTGATTGCACACAGTTTTTATTTATCTTAACACCATGTCAACCCAACGGGACTATTTCATGCCTAGAGGTTAGGGAATCACATACATTGTACAACTAGTAATTACATTTTTTTGTGCAGTTATTTCTTAAGAAAGTATTCTGATCTAATACAAATAATTTGCACAGTTATAGGGTTTCATGTAGGAAGCACGTGGTGTAATGGTTAAAGTCATGGGAAATGGACATGTCGCCCCCTGAGTTCAAATCCTGGGTGTGGTAATTGCATTTCACTTAGCGCTAATACCCTTGGGAAAGGTATGAATCATACTCTCCCTGGGTAAATAGTATATTTACATAAATAATAATAAATGTTAAACTCCACTTAATAAATTGACCTTGCGTCACATCCAGCTCGTGCGGAGGGGTTAGTAAAATATATATATGCTGTGAAAAGTTAAAGTGCTGCAGCCTAACCATGCAGTTACTAGGTCTCCTCTAACGAACAAACTGTAACAGATTAAATAGTTACTGCCACTACTGCCAGGGACAGTCCATTAAGTTGAGAAGGTGTTCGACTGTTCCACTGCCCAATAGTTAACAATCTGTGACAGTCATTTCCAGGCTGCAGGTTCTGGTGGCCTAAAGTTGGTATCAGCCAATCAGAAAGGGAGTCTATCCCCCTTTTCACTGGAAGCTTCGTGAAGGAGTTCTTGAAGAAAAAAAACTAGTATCATCGTGGGATCAAAGAACTGACAGGAAGGTGGCTTCAAACCCAGCTCCCTTGGATTATTACACTAAACCAGGGAGATTGTTTTTGCATCTGAAGTGGAGTGCCACACTTACCATCAACTCCTCACTTCACTGCACAGATCCCTGTGCTACTCATATGCAAAATTGGTCAATTGTGAGTGTAACATAGAATAATAATTAATCAACATGCTGGGTGTGGAAGCATGTATGCAAATATTGAAAAATCTTTGGGTCATTCTAGTCTCATCTACCAATCATATCCATTGCCTTTCCTAAGTTGAGAGAATTTCAGAAATTAATACTAAAAACCTGGAAGGTTATCAAATTTGAAAGACGGCCAATGAAGGTCAGAAGATACAACAGACAAAAACATTGCAATGAAAGTAACAAAAGAAAAGGAAATTGGTATAAACCAGTGGTTCTCAACAGGGGTCCATATGGATCCCCAGGACCATACAACATTTTTTTGGAACCCAGGCAAGCAAAATGTATTTAACTATAAAATTACAATAGGATTTTTAAACATTTTTTTTTAAATGGCTATTGGGGGGGGGGGTCCACCAGAGTAGAATAGATTAAAAGGGTCCATAGGTAAAAAAAAAAAAAAAAAAGGTTGAGAACCACTGGTATAAACGAATACATTATCTTAACATTTATAAAACTAGAATAAAGGGACATTATTTTCCTCCCAGTTTAGTTCAGTTAGAGCCTCCGTCTAGGAACCTGAAGGTTTCGATACTGGTCCTCGCCAACTCAGCGTACGAGGAGCACAGCTTGGGTGATCTGTGCTTTCCGGTAAAGTGTGGAAATGATGGTAGGTGTGGCACTCCACCTAAAAAAAATGCATAAAAAAAAACAATTTCCCTGGTCTAGTGCTAACGAAAAGGGATAGACTCCCTTGCTGGCAATAGGCAATTCTGCCAACTTTACTTTCCTACCAAATTAAAATGTTGGTAGCTGAAAACTTTCCCTATGAAGAAAAATCTACAAGATTAATGAGGTAGAAAAGTTCAGTATTTTGGACCTAGTAATTTACTATATATATATATATATATAATATATATATGGTTGAGAATAGTGGAAAATGTAGATATAACAAATATATCCACATTGTTATATCCACATTTTCCTATATTCGAAATTTTGTCAGATTTATTCAAATCCTTCACTCCTCATATATATATATATATATATATATATCCTTAAACAAAATTAATTTCCAATGCAGTACACACATTTTAAAATGCCTATAAACACCTTTCTCATCAATTCTTCTCCTTCCAGCCTCCACATTAATATGATTTTAAAAAACTGGAACACATCACCCCTGATGATGGCACTTCGAAGTACAGAAAGTACTTGGGACCTGAACTTTGGTGGACTTATCCACAAATTCCACCCAAATATTAAAAAGTTGGCCAGAAAACTCGAAAAGATCAAAAATAAAATTGTTAAACAGGAGATGTGTCTTTTGTTTAATTCTACATGTATATATATATATTGTTGTTCTGGGTATGACATTAAACTGCATCAAGTAGTGAAGTACCCCTTTATCACCATTACTCCCAGGTCCATCCTGACCTGGAGTGGTAATACCTGTTAGGGTCCCATCTATAGGCTTAAATAGATCAAAATGTGAGTTTGAAAAAAGAAAAAAAAATGAATATCCAATAAGAATGAATAAAACAAAATACCTTTGGCATAAAATTACCCAATAAGGGTTGACATGCCGTAAAATCCAACTATATATATATATATATATATATATATATATATATATATATAAGTTAAGAGAAAGGAAATGAATCCGACAGTATGAGTATAGATAAAAGGATATGAAAACAACACAATATGCTGTTAAAGTGAAAAGATTTTATAAACATATTCATAGCTAATATTGAACAATATTTCGATTTATAAAAATCATCTTCAGAGCTTGTTTATACTCCAGACTTATCAATAGTGGAGACGAAAATAATATGAATATAAAACGAAAACATTGATGTTGCAAAAAAGACTTCCCAACAAATTTAAATTTCACATTATCCCAAAAACCTTACAATCATTCATACTTTTTGCTTTATACATAAGAAAAAACAAAAATAGAAAAATACAAATTTAAATACAAAAATAAAAATTATTTTCTAAAATTCCGTTGCGGGCCTACAGTCAATGGGTTAATACTCATCCTGTTTGAAAAAGAGAATTTGTCTATCATCGAGTTTGGAATATCTCTTCTCTTTTCAAAAACTGTTACAATAAGAGATACATAACTGTCGCGGATCGAGAAAAGCGTTGGTGGATGTGCTTATATTTGAAACTTACGCATATCTTTTTTGCAACATCAATTAAATTTTTTCAGGTCAAACATGTATGTTTCTGAATCTGTGTTACGACTCAAAGATACGTGGTTCAAAGTTAACTGACCTGAGAAAATGTTTTCAAATAAAATAACTGGTGGATTATATTGTTTATTCATTAATGTATCAACACTGAAAATTTCATTAAATTCAGTTAATTTCTTTGATTTTTAGTATTTTTTTAATCTAGACTTTGTTGGTTTCAGTCACATCCTGGTATTGTCAGATCAAAGGACAGCCTTATTGGAGTATCTATGGTATAAGATGTATGCCAAATTACCACAACTTTTTATGAACTTTCCCAAGATCAGCAGCAGGTACTTCCAGTAAAACTTGGCCAATGACAAATGGGTTAAATCCTACTTAACAGACATAAATTCCACCATCATATGTCACCCCGCCGAAAGAAAAAAAAATATACTAAAAATCAAGGAATTAACCGAATTTAATGAAATTTTCAATGTTAATACATTAATGAATAAAAGATCAGCAGCAGGTACTTCCGGTAAAACTTGGCCAATGACAAATGGGTTGTGACGGAGAACGAAAAAGAGCAAGACTTTGTCTTGCCTGCCGGAATTGAACCCACGTCCACCCGCATGCAAAAACAAATGCAATCTAGGTACTGGACGGACGCGAGGTTCGACATGTGCCCGGATGTTTGGTTTTTGTGTGTATTTAAAATAACCAAAGCGAGTGAGTAGAGAGGGTGTTCTTTTAGAAGAGAAGATTGAAAGCTGGGGACTGAGATTATTTGAAGTTTTCCTTACAGTTGGGAGAGAATTAGAGTAATAGAACTTTTGAATTTTTTTGGCCCCCCTTTCGAAAGATGGGTTAAATCCTACTTAACAGACATAAATTCCACCATCATTGAATTCAGGTAAAAGAAAAGTAAAATGATTTTTTTTTTTTTTTTTGTAAATAAATTAGAAAAGCTTTTAGTTGTCAATAAACTAAACTGTTTTGTTTTTTAAATTGATTTGATCTCTCTCTGTCTCTCTCTAGTTAGGTTTTAGTACATTTAAATTGATCAATTCTTCATCATTGTTAAAGACGAACCATGCGAGCTGCACAAGAATGCTCCGTGCGTTATTAAACAAATCATGGACACAGCACCCTACAAGAAAGCAGCTGTATGGCCACTTGCCCCCTATCATACAAACTACCCAAGTGAGATGAACAAGACATGCTGGAGAAGCAAGAACAAACTCATAAGTGATGTTCTTCTATGGAAACCAGCACATGGGAATGCCAGTGTAGGCTGTCCAGTAAAGACCAGTTCTGCATGGATACTGGATGCTGTGCAGAGGACCTACTGAGAGCAATGAATGATAGGGATATATATTTACCAACTCCTCTGCACGAGCAGGATACGACACAAGGTCAATTTCTTAAGCGGGGTTCAACAGGTTTGAATTCAGAGTTTTCCTTCTCCTAGACTGGTTACCTAGCCATGGTTAAAGAACCCAGTCTGCCCTGCTATTTACCCATAGCTGGAGGGAGATTTGGATTCATACCTTTCCCAAGGGCATTAGCGCTAAGTGAAAATGCAATTACCATGTCCAGGATTTGAACTCGGGGCGACGAGTCCATTTCCCATGACTTTAACCATTACACCACGCACTTCCTACTGAATGATAGGGATAGTTGGTGAGAGAGTGTCATGGATATCCGTGCTACTAGCGCAACATGATGATGATGATAATATACTGGACGACGTATGGGCACCTCACGTGGTGTAATGGTTTGCAAGCTAGATTTGCATATCATTGTTAGTTCGATTCTCATTGGGCACCCCATACTTCTGGCCTTGTGCCACATCTAAACTAAGCTTAGTAAATAACTATACTGGACAATGATTTAATTCTTTGCCAATTAAATAAATTGGCAAATAATCCTTTCAACTGGTTCCCAAACTGCAAAAGGATCAAGTACCAGTCTCAGTGTTGGTTCACAGACAAAAACCGAAAAATGGCAAGGGTGTTCACATAGGGATTTTTCAGGGAATCGTTTACTCACTTCCTAAATAGAAGCATCAATATCATCATGAACAGCTGGGTCATTCCATGTCAAAACACCAGCAAAAAAAATCTGCACATCAAACGTCAAGCTCTAGCACCTATTATGATTTTCCCAACCCTATTGCCCTTATGGCAAGGCCTAACCCCTTTTTATCATATGGGTGCTAGAAGGCGGTGACTGAGGGTCTACGTGTCCTGGGAATGACGTTAAACTCTATCTGATGGTGAGGTTCCAGTTTTGAAGGTTTGGGGAATGTGGAGCACTCCTTCATCACCATTGCTCCCTGGTCCACTCTGATCTGGAGTGGTAGTACCTGTTAGGGTCCCATCAATGGGTTAAATAGAAAAACCTGAGTTTATAAACAAAATTGTATTATGCATTAACAATGAATTTATTTCACAACTTTGTCGGCATTAAATGACCCACCGAGGTTGATATGCCGTAAAACAAACCAAACCACACCTGAGCTAAACGATGAGCTTACTTATCGTCATAAAGTGTTATTTGCATTAAGTCCACCTGTTGTTTATTGCGACTTCATTGATTTTGATATTTTTATTTATTTAAAGAACTGGGTCACATTTTTTTTATACTTAATAGAATAGAGAGTTCTTTTCTCATAGAGATATTTATTCAGTAAACAAGACGATATATACAAGATAGATGGAAGAGTGTGGTGTAATGATTAAAGTCATGGGAAATGGACTCATCGCCCAGAGTTCAAATCCTGGATGTAGTAATTTCACTTAGCGCTAATACCCTTGGGAAAGGTATGAATCCAATGATACTTAGTAGAATTAGAGTTTTCTTTGCTCATAGAGATATTTATTCTGTTTTTCTTTTGAAACATTTAAACTGGGGAAAAAAACTTGTCAGAATTTGGTCTTTAATTATTAAATATTTCTAAACTCAACCAATTTCATAAAAAAAAAAGAATCTCAAATATTTTGTTGGTTGAATTTTTAACCAGAACTTTTGGTCGTAGATAAATTCAACCAGGACATTCTGATCAAAACTCTCCGATCACCCTGTACATTGAATAAGAATTATAATTTTATTTTAAATTAAATTCCTATATAAATTTCATCTTTAAAATCCTAACACTGCCAAATCCCATTCAATCATTTTAAGATAAGTTTATATGGGGGTCTGCAATTTGAGAAAGTATGAAGTGGAACTTTTTAAAACATTTTAGAATGTTAGTATTTATTTCACTCCCCACGAGGCAAAAATGTAACCCAAGGTCAATTTAATAAACAACTTTAATTAGGTAAACCTTCTTAAACTGGTTCCTTTCATTTTTTTCATTTATTTGTATTATAAATATTTTTTTTTAAGTTACTCGACACACTCAAAAATTTATATAATTTATTGTTAGCATATTTTTGAACAAAGTCTATTCTAAAAAAAAATTTTGCTGTTTTCAAACTTTGGTCTGCCATTTTTTAAATATTTCCTAAGTTTTCCCGTTGTTCAACTTCAACGTATCAATGAGTCTGAGAATGAAAAAAACACAAATTAGAAGGGTTACTTATTCTGAACCTCTACAAAAAACAAAAAAACTTTAGATCTGATAATATTTCAACACTCACTAAGTTCATATTAATGCTAAACAAAAAATCTGCATATGGGTGTTGGTGGGTAGGGAAAAATTTTTTAAAATCTTTTTATTCCTAGAATTATACTTAATAGAGAGTTCTTTTCTCATAGAGATATTTATTCAGTAAACAAGACCATATATACAAGATAGATGGAAGAGTGTGGTGTAATGGTTAAAGTCATGGGAAATGGACTCATCGCCCAGAGTTCAAATCCTGGATGTAGTAATTTCACATAGCACTAATACCCTTGGGAAAGGTATGAATCCAATTCTCCCTCCAGCTATGGGTAAATAGCAGGGCAGACTGGGCTCTTAACCATGGCTAGGTAACCAGTCTAGGAGAAGGAAAACTCTGAATTCAAACCTGTTAAACTCCGCTTAAGAAATTGACCTTGTGTCACATCCTGCTCGTGCGGAGGGGTTGGTAAATATATACATCACAAAATAATCCAACACAAAGAGATTACTTTGAAGAGGATAAAAGTATCATTGCCATAGGTAGGCTATTTTAAAACAATATTAAACTTTTTAAATGCCAGATTCAACAGCCCTTACACTCAACAAATCACATCCTAATTATTTCTCTGAATGTCTGAGATGAGGCTTGATGATTAGTATTATCTGCATTATTCGGACTATTGTCCCCATCTTCATTGTTATTTGTACAACGTTTCGGCGAATATGCCCTCCGGCCTTCTTCAGGTATTTCTTGTCGAAGTTCGAAGTTCCGTGATGGCTCCCGATTACAACAAGTATGAGTAGGTTCCCGAGTCCGACAAGAAATACCTGAAGAAGGCCAGAGGGCATATCGGCCGAAACGTTGTAAAATAACAATGAAGATGGGGACAATAGTCTGAATAATTCAGATAATACTAATACATCCTAATTAATTAGGTTACTGTCAAGTCACACTGAAAGTTCCTGGTAGATCACTGAAGTTAACTCTTAACATCCTGTTGAGAATTTCAGAGCATTCCTATAAGGATATATAAAAAAAATGGCTAAAAATGATCTTTGCATCTAAAGTTACCTGTTATTTCCCTTAAATCAAAGACTTCTAAATATGTTTAATATTACATTTAAACAAAGGCTATCATTTGGGTTAGATTAGGAAAATGAATGTGACTTCTGGCCGTGTGGAATGAGGTGGTATAGGACTTTAAGAGTTTTAAGCAGCAATGAGCCTCTTCAATGCTTATTTGGGAGACCACTTAAGCAACAGCAGGTACTGTAAGCAAATTTGGCCTGTGTGCCATATCTAGGTAAATACACATCAAGTTAAATAAATCATTTATCTAAATGACTTGAGTCGGCATTAAATGATCTGAAAAGAATTGATATACCACAAAATAACCAGCCAACCAACCTGAAGAATAAGTTCCAATTACCGTCGAACTGGGAAGACAAGGCAGCAAGCGATTGTAACTTAAATACAAACTCGAAATGCTACAAAGTCCACTGCAAAATGACAAGTATATATAAGACTCCGCAATGTCATTCAAATCAGGCAGTCAAGCAGCCAGCCAGTCGGAGCTCAAGGAGTGGAATGACCCAAATCACCCCTGTTTGAATGACATTGTCGGAGTCTTATATATACTTGTCATTTTGCAGTGACTTTGTAGCATTTCGAGTTTGTATTTAGTTACAATCGTTGCTGCCTGTCTTCCAGTTCGACGGTAATTGGAACTTAATTCTTCAGGTTGTTGGCTGTGTATTTTGTGTATATCAATTCTTTTCAGATCATTTAAAATGCGACTCAAGTCATTTAGATAAATGATTTTAACTTGATGTGTATTTACCTAGATATGGCACACAGGCCTCAATTTGCTTACAGTACCTGCTGTTGCTTAAGTGTCTCCCAATACGAGCATTGAAGAGGGCTCATTGCCTTGCTTAAAACTCATTAAGTCCTATACACCTCATCCACACGGCCAGAAAAGTCACATTCCATTTTCCTAATCTAACCCAAAGGATAGCCTTTGTTTAAATGTAATATTAAACATATTTAGAAGTCTTTGATTTTAGGGAAATAACAGGTAACTTTAGATCAAGATCATTTTTAGCCATTTTTTTTATATCCTTATAGAATGCTCTGAAATTTCTCAACAGGATGTTAAGAAGTTACTTCAGGATCTACAAGGAACTTTTCAGTGTGACTTGACAGTAACCTAATTAATAGGATGTATTAGTATTATCTGAATTATTCAGACTATTGTCGCCCATCTTGCATATGTTTTATTTTACAACGTTTCGGCCGATATGCCCTCTGGCCTTCTTCAGCGTATTTTCTTGTCGGACTCTGGGAACCTACTCAATACTCTGTTGTAATCGGGAGGCCAATCACAGGACTTCGAACTTCGACAAGAAATACCTGAAGAAGGCCGGAGGGCATATTCGCGACGAACGTTGTACAATAACAATGAAGATGGGGACAATAGTCCGAAATAATGCAGATAATACTAAATCAATCAAGCTCATCTCAGACATTCAGAGAATAATTAGGATGGTGATTTGTTGAGTGTAAAAAAAGGGGCCCCCCCCTTGTTGAATCTGCATTTAAAGTTTAATATTGTTTAAAATAGCCTTAACCTATGGCAATGATACTTTTATCCTCTTCAAAGTAATCTCTTTGTGTTGGATTATTTTGTGATGTATTATATTTACCAACCCCTCCGCACAGAGCAGATGTTTTGACACAAGAGGTCAATTTCTTAAGCGGAGTTATACCAGGTTTGAATTCAGAGTTTTCCTTCTCCTAGGACATGTTCCTAAGCCATGGTTAAGAGCCGTCTGCCCTGCTATTTACTCATAGCTGGAGGAGAATTGGTATTCAATACCTTTCCCAAGGGTATTAGTTGCTATGTGAATTACTATACATCCAGGAATTTGAAACTCTGGGGCGATGAGTCCATTTCCCCACATGGACTTTAACCATTACACCACACTCTTGCCATCTATCTTGTATAATGGTCCTTGTTTCTGAATAAATATCTACTCTATGAGAAAAGACTCTCTATTAATTTATAATCTAGGAATAAAAAGATTTTTAAAAAAGTTTTCCCTACCCACCAAACACCCATATGCAGATTTTTTGTTTAGCATTAATCATGAAGCTTAGTGAAGTGTTGAAATATTATCAGATCTAAAAGTTTTTTTTTGTTTTTTTGTAAGAGGTTCAGGAATAAGTAACCCTTCTAATTTGGTGTTTTTTCATTCTCAGACTCATTGATCGTTGAAGTTGAAACAACGGGAAAACATTTTAGGAAATATTTAAAAAATGGACAAGACTAAAGTTTGAAAACAGCAAAATTTTTTTTTAGAAATAGACTTTGTTCAAAAATATGCTAACAAATAAATTATATAAATTTTTTGAGTGTGTCGAGTAACTTAAAAAAAATATTTATAATACAAATAAATGAAAAAATGAAAGGAACCAGTTTTAAGAAGGTTTACTCCTAATTAAAGTTGTTTATTAAATTGACCTTGGGTTACATTTTTGCCTCGTGGGGAGTGAAAATAAATACTAACATTCTAAATGTTTTTAAAAAGTTCCACTTCATACTTTTCCTCAAATGCAGACCCCATATAACTTATCTTAAAATGTTGAATGGAATTTGGCAGTGTTAGGATTTTAAAGATGAAATTTATATAGGATTAATTTAAATAAAATTATAATTCTTATTCAATGTACAGGGTGATCGGAGAGTTTTTTGATTCAGAATGTCCTGTTGAATTTATCCTACGACAAAAGTTCTGGTAAAAATTCAACCAACCAAAATATTTGAGAATTCTTTTTTTTTATGATTGGTTGAGTTTAGAAATATTTAATAATTAAAGACCAAATTTCTGACAAGTTTTTTTCGCAACGAGTTTAAAAATTGTTTCAAAAAGAAAAAACAGAATAAATATCTCTATGAGCAAAGAAAACTCTAATTCTACTAGTAATATTGGATTCATTACCTTTCCCAAGTAATTAGCGCTAAGTGAAATTACTACATCCAGGATTTGAACTCTGGGCGCGTGATCCATTTCCCATGACTTTAAAATCATTACCACACTCTTCCATCTATCTTTATATATCGTCTTGTTACTGAATAATATCCTCTATGAGAAAAGAACTTCTATTCATTAAGTATAAAAAAATGTTGAACCGCAGTTCTTTAAATAAAATAAAAATATCAAAAATCAATGAAGTCGCAATAAACACAGGTGGGATTAATGCAAAATAACACTTTAGACGATAAGTAAGCTCAATCGTTTAGCTCAAGGTGGTGGTTTTGTTTGTTTTAACGGCATACAACCTGGTGGGTCATTTAATGCCGACAAAGTTTGTGAAATAAATTCATTGTTAAGCAATAATAAATTTTGTTTAAAACTCAGGTTTTTCTATTTAACCCATTATGGGACGCCTACAAGGTACTACCACGACTTCCAGAATCAGAGTGGACAGAGCATGGTGATAAGAGTGCTCCACATTCCCCAAAAACCTTCAAAAAAACTGGAACCTCATCCATCAGATAGAGTTTAACGTCATTCCCAAGGACACGTAGACCTCAGTCACGCAAGCTTCTAGCACCCATATGTAAAAAGGGGTTAGCCTTGCATAAGGCAAATATGGGGTTGGGAAAATCATAATAGGTGCTAAGCTTGGACGTTGATGTGCAAAGATTTTTTGCTGGTGGTTTTGACATGGAATGACCCAGCTGTTCATGATGATATTGAGCTTCTATTTAGGAAGTGAGTAAACGATTCCCTGAAAAATCCTAATGTGAACACCCTTGCCATTTTTGCGGTTTTTGTCTGTGACCAACATGAGACTGGTACTTGATCCTTTGCAGTTTGGGAAACAAGTTGAAAGGATTATTTGCCAATTTATTTAATTGGCAAAGAAATTAAATCATTGTCCAGTATAGTATATTTACCTAGCTTAGTTAGATGTGGCACAAGGCCAGAATATGGGGTGCCCAATGAGAATCGAACTACATGATATGCAAATATATGCTTGCAAACGCAATTACAAAACCAACGTGAGGTGCCCATAACGTCGTCCAGTAATAATTTATCATCATCATCATGTTGCGCTAGTAGCAAAGGATATCATGAACCTCTCACCAACTATCCCTATCATTCAGTAGGAAGCTGCGTGTGTAATTGGTAAAGTCATGGAAATGGAACTCGTCGCTCCGAGTTCAATCCTGGCATGGTAATGCATTTCATTAGCGCTAAATTGCCTTGGAAAAGGTAATGAATCCAAATTCCATCCAGCTTATGGGTAAATGCAGGGCAGAACTGGGTTCTTTAACCATGGCTAGGTAACCAGTCTAGGAGAAGGAAAACTCTGAATTCAAACCTGTTGACCGCCGCTTAAGAATTGACTTGTGTCGTATCCTGCTCGTGCAGAGGAGTTGGTAAATATATATCCTATCATTCATTGCTCTCAGTAGGATCCTTCTGCACAGCATCCAGTATCATGCAGAACTGGGTCTTGTACTGACAGCATACACTGGCATTTCCATGTGCTGGTTTCCATAGAGAACATCACTTTGAGTTTGTTCTTGAATCTCGCAGCATGTCCTTGTTCATCTCACTTGGGTAGTTTGTATGATAGGGGCAAGGTGGCCATAACAGCTGCTTTCTTGTAGGGTGCTGTGTCCATGATTTTGTTTTTAATAACGCAACGGAGCATTCTTGTGCAGCTCGCATGGTTGCGTCTTTAAGCAATGAGAAGAATTGATCAATTTAAATGTACTAAAACCTAACTAGAAGAGAGACAGAGAGAGATCAAATCAATTAAAAACAAAACAGTTTAGTTTATTGACAACTAAAAGCTTTTCTAATTTATTTACAAAAAAAAAAAAAATCATTTTCTTTTCTTTTACCTGAATTCAATGATGGTGGATTTATGTCTGTTAAGTAGGATTTAACCATTTTTCGAAAGGGGGGCCAAAAATTCAAAAGTTCTATTACTCTATTCTCTCCCAACTGTAAGGAAAACTTCAAATAATCTCAGTCCACTTTCAATCTTACTCTTCTAAAAAGAACACCCTCTCTAACTCACTCGCTTTGGTTATTTTAAATACACTACAAAAACACAAACTCCGGGCACATGTCGAACCTGCGCGTTCCGTCCAGTACCTAGATTGCATTTGTTTTTGCATGGGGCGGGTGGACGTGGGGTTCAATTTCCGGCAGGCATGACAAAGTCTTGCTCTTTTCGTTCTCCGTCCAGAAACCATTGTCATTGCCTAAAGTTTTACCGAAGTACCTGCTGCTGATCTTTATTCATTAATGTAATTTAACATTGAAATTTCATTAATTCGGTTAAATTCCTTGATTTTTAGTAATATTTTTTTTTTCTTTCGGCGGGGTGACATATGATGGTGGATTATTTATGTCTTTAGTGGATTTAACACCTTTGTCATTGGCCAAATTTTACTGG
>CM042163.1:8175455-8195455 GCA_023376005.1 Doryteuthis pealeii
AAGATACAAAAATAAAAATGCTAAACAGGAGATGTGTCTTTTGTTTAATTCTACATGTATATATATATTGTTGTTCTGGTATGACATTAAACTGCATCAAGTAGTGAAGTACCCCTTATCACCATTACTCCCAGGTCCATCCTGACCTGGAGTGGTAATACCTGTTAGGGTCCCATCTATAGGCTTAAATAGATCAAAATGTGAGTTTGAAAAAAGAAAAAAAAATGAATATCCAATAAGAATGAATAAAACAAAATACCTTTGGCATAAAATTACCCAATAAGGGTTGACATGCCGTAAAATCCAACTAATATATATATATATATATATATATATATATATATATATATATATATAGTTAAGAGAAAGGAAATGAATCCGACAGTATGAGTATAGATAAAAGGATATGAAAAACACACAATATGCTGTTAAAGTGAAAAGATTTTATAAACATATTCATAGCTAATATTGAACAATATTCGATTTATAAAAATCATCTTCAGGCTGTTTATACTCCAGACTTATCAATAGTGAGACGAAAAAATAATTGAATATAAAACGAAAACATTGATGTTGCAAAAAAGACTTCCCAACAAATTTAAATTTCACATTATCCAAAAACCTTACAATCATTCATACTTTTTGCTTTATACATAAGAAAAAACAAAAATAGAAAAATACAAATTTAAATACAAAAAATAAAAATTATTTTCTAAAAATCCGTTGCGGGCCTACAGTCAATGGTTAATACTCATCCTGTTTGAAAAAGAAATTTGTCTATCATCGAGTTTGGAATATCTCTCTCTCTTTCAAAAACTGTTACAATAAGAGATACATAACTGTCGCGGATCGAGAAAAGCGTTGGTGGATGTGCTTATATTTGAAACTTACGCATATCTTTTTTGCAACATCAATTAAATTTTTTCAGGTCAATTAACTTTGAAACATGTATGTTTCTGAATCTGTGTTACGACTCAAAGATACGTGTTCAAGTTAACTGACCTGAGAAAATGTTTTCAAATAAAATAACTGGTGGATTATATGTTTATTCATTAATGTATCAACACTGAAAATTTCATTAAATTCAGTTAATTTCTTTGATTTTTAGTATTTTTTGAATCTAGACTTTGTTGGTTTCAGTCACATCCTGGTATTGTCAGATCAAAGGACAGCCTTACTGGAGTATCTGTGGTATTAGATGTATGCCAAATCACCACAACTTTTTATGAACTTTCCCAAGATCAGCAGCAGGTACTTCCAGTAAAACTTGGCCAATGACAAATGGGTTGTGACGGAGAACAAAAAAGAGCAAGATTTTGTCTTGCCTGCTGGGATCGAACTCGCGTCTGTCCGCATGCAAAAACAAATGCAATCTAGGTACTGGACAGACGCGAGGTTCGACATGTGCCCGGATGTTTGGTTTTTGTGTGTACTTAAAATAACCAAAGCGAGTGAGTAGAGAGGGTGTTCTTTTAGAAGAAAGATTGAAAGCTGGGGACTGAGATTATTTCAAGTTTTCCTTACAGTTGGGAAGAATTAGAGTAATAGAACTTTCGAATTTTTTTGGCCCCCTTCGAAAGATGGGGTTAAATCCTACTTAACAGACATTAAATTCCACCATCATTGAATTCAGGTAAAAGAAAAGTAAAATTTTTTTTTTTTTTTTTTGTAAATAAATTAGAAAAGCTTTTAGTTGTCAATAACTAAACTGTTTTTTTTAATTGATTTGATCTCCTCTCTCTCTCTCTTCTCTCTCTCTAGTTAGGTTTTAGTACATTTAAATTGATCAATTCTTCATCATTGTTAAAGACGAACCATGTGAGCTGCACAAGAATGCTCTGTGCGTTATTAAACAAATCGTGGACACAGCACCCTACAAGAAAGCAGCTGTATGGCCACTTGCCCCCTATCATACAAACTACCCAAGTGAGATGAACAAGACATGCTGGAGAAGCAAGAACAAACTCATAAGTGATGTTCTTCTATGGAAACCAGCACATGGGAATGCCAGTGTAGGCTGTCCAGTAAAGACCAGTTCTGCATGGATACTGGATGCTGTGCAGAGGACCTACTGAGATAGGGTATATATATTTACCAACTCCTCTGCACGACCAGGATACGACACAAGGTCAATTTCTTAAGCAGGGTTCACAAGGTTTGAATTCAGAGTTTTCCTTCTCCTAGACTGGTTACCTAGCCATGGTTAAAGAACCCAGTCTGCCCTGCTATTTACCCATAGCTGGAGGGAGATTTGGATTCATACCTTTCCCAAGGGCATTAGCGCTAAGTGAAAATGCAATTACCACGTCCAGGATTTGAACTCGGGGCGATGAGTCCATTTCCCATGACTTTAACCATTATACCACGCACTTCCTACTAAATGATAGGGATAGTTGGTGAGAGAGTGTCATGGATATTCGTGCTACTAGCGCAACATGATGATGATGATAATATACTCATATACTGGACGATGTAGGGGCACCTCACGTGGTGTAATGATTTGCAAGCTAGATTTACATACTATTGTTAGTTCGATTCTCATTGGGCACCCCATACTTCTGGCCTTGTGCCACATCTAAACTAAGCTTAGTAAATAACTATACTGGACAATGATTTAATTCTTTGCCAATTAAATAAATTGGCAAATATTCCTTTCAACTGGTTCCCAAACTGCAAAAGGATCAAGTACCAGTCTCAGTGTTGGTTCACAGACAAAATGAAAATAGGCAAGGGTGTTCACATAGTGATTTTTTCATGGAATCGTTTACTCACTTCCTAAATAGAAGCATCAATATCATCATGAACAGCTGGGTCATTCCATGTCAAAACATCAGCAAAAAAAATCTGCACATTAAACGTCAAGCCCTAGCACCTATTATGATTTTCCCAACCCTATTGCCCTTATGGCAAGCCTCAACCCCTTTTTATCATATGGGTGCTAGAAGGCGGTGACTGAGGGTCTACGTGTCCTGGGAATGACGTTAAACTCTATCTGATGGTGAGGTTCCAGTTCTGGAGGTTTGGGGAATGTGGAGCACCCCTTCATCACCATTGCTCCCTGGTCCACTCTGACCCGGAGTGGTAGTACCTGTTAGGGTCCCATCTATGGGTTAAATAGAAAAACATGAGTTTATAAACAAAATTGTATTATGCATTAACAATGAATTTATTTCACAACTTTGTCGGCATTAAATGACCCACCGAGGTTGATATGCCGTAAAACAAACCAAACCACACCTGAGCTAAACGATGAGCTTACTTATCGTCATAAAGTGTTATTTGCATCAAGTCCACCTGTTGTATATTGCGACTTCATTGATTTTGATATTTTTATTTATTTAAAGAACTGGGTCACATTTTTTTTTATACTTAATAGAATTTTCTCATAGAGATATTTATTCAGTAAACAAGAACATATATACAAGATAGATGGGAGAGTGTGGTGTAATGGTTAAAGTCATGGGAAATGGACTCAGCGCCAAATCAGAGTTCAAATCCTGGATGTAGTAATTTCACTTAGCGCTAATACCCTTGGGAAAGGTATGAATCCAATGATACTTAGTAGAATTAGAGTTTTCTTTGCTCATAGAGATATTTATTCTGTTTTTCTTTTGAAACATTTAAACTGTGGAAAAAAATCTTGTCAGAATTCGGTCTTTAATTATTAAATATTTCTAAACTCAACCAATTTCATAAAAAAAAAAAAGAATCCCAAATATTTTGTTGGTTGCATTTTTAACCAGAACTTTTGGTCGTAGATAAATTCAACCAGGACATTCTGATCAAAACTCTCCGATCACCCTGTACATTGAATAAGAATTATAATTTTATTTTAAATTAAATTCATATATAAATTTCATCTTTAAAATCCTAACACTGCCAAATCCCATTCAATCATTAAAGATAAGTTTATATGGGGGTCTGCAATTTGAGAAAGTATGAAGTGGAACTTTTTAAAACATTTTAGAATGTTAGTATTTATTTCACTCCCCACGAGGCAAAAATGTAAACCAAGGTCAATTTAATAAACAACTTTAATTAGGTAAACCTTCTTAAACTGGTTCCTTTCATTTTTTTAATTTATTTGTATTAAAAAATTTTTTTTTTAAGTTACTCGACACACTCAAAAATTTATATAATTTATTGTTAGCATATTTTTTAACAAAGTCTATTCTAAAAAAATTTTTTGCTGTTTTCAAACTTTGGTCTGTCATTTTTAAAATATTTCCTAAGTTTTCCCGTTGTTCAACTTCAACGTATCAATGAGTCTGAGAATGAAAAACACAAATTAGAAGGGTTAATTATTCTGAAACTCTACAAAAAACAAACAAAAACTCTAGATCTGAAAATATTTCAACACTCCACTAAGTTCATATTAATACTAAACAAAAAATCTGCATATGGGTGTTGGTGGGTAGGAAAACAATTTTTTAAAAATCTTTTTATTCCTAGAATTATACTTAATAGAGAGTTCTTTTTTCATAGAGATATTTATTCAGTAAACAAGACCATATATACAAGATAGATGGAAGAGTGTGGTGTAATGGTTAAAGTCATGGGAAATGGACTCATCGCCCAGAGTTCAAATCCTGGACGTAGTAATTTCACATAGCACTAATACCCTTGGGAAAGGTATGAATCCAATTCTCCCTCCAGCTATGGGTAAATAGCAGGGCAGACTGGGCTCTTAACCATGGCTAGGTAACCAGTCTAGGAGAAGGAAAACTCTGAATTCAAACCTGTTAAACTCCGCTTAAGAAATTGACCTTGTGTCACATCCTGCTTGTGCGGAGGGGTTGGTAAATATATACATCACAAAATAATCCAACACAAAGAGATTACTTTGAAGAGGATAAAAGTATCATTGCCATAGGTAGGCTATTTTAAAACAATATTAAACTTTTTAAATGCCAGATTCAACAGCCCTTACACTCAACAAATCACATCCTAATTATTTCTCTGAATGTCTGAGATGAGGCTTGATGATTAGTATTATCTGTATTATTCGGACTATTGTCCCCATCTTCATTGTTATTTGTACAACGTTTCGGCGTATATGCCCTCCGGCCTTCTTCAGGTATTTCTTGTCGAAGTTCAAAGTTCCGTGATGGCTCCCGATTACAACAAGTATGAGTAGTTTCCCGAGTCCGACAAGAAATACCTGAAGAAGGCCAGAGTGCATATCGGCCAAAACGTTGTAAAATAACAATGAAGATGGGGACAATAGTCTGAATAATTCAGATAATACTAATACATCCTAATTAATTAGGTTACTGTCAAGTCAAACTGAAAGTTCCTGGTAGATCACTGAAGTTAACTCTTAACATCCTGTTGAGAATTTCAGAGCATTCCTATAAGGATATATAAAAAAAATGGCTAAAAATGATCTTTGCATCTAAAGTTACCTGTTATTTCCCTTAAATCAAAGACTTCTAAATATGTTTAATATTACATTTAAACAAAGGCTATCATTTGGGTTAGATTAGGAAAATGAATGTGACTTCTGGCCGTGTGGAATGAGGTGGTATAGGACTTTAAGAGTTTTAAGCAGCAATGAGCCTCTTCAATGCTTATTTGGGAGACCACTTAAGCAACAGCAGGTACTGTAAGCAAATTGAGGCCTGTGTGCCATATCTAGGTAAATACACATCAAGTTAAATAAATCATTTATCTAAATGACTTGAGTCGGCATTAAATGATCTGAAAAGAATTGATATACCACAAAATAACCAGCCAACCAACCTGAAGAATAAGTTCCAATTACCGTCGAACTGGGAAGACAAGGCAGCAAGCGATTGTAACTTAAATACAAACTCGAAATGCTACAAAGTCCACTGCAAAATGACAAAGTATATATAAGACTCCGCAATGTCATTCAAATCAGGCAGTCAAGCAGCCAGCCAGTCGGAGCTCAAGGAGTGGAATGACCCAAATCACCCTGATTCATGAATGGATCATTCTTGATTCCTATTTATACCGGCTGTCTTGGACACTGCTTGAGTTCTACTTAGCTGCTGTTATTAAAACCAACAGTAGACTAACTGACTTCAATACAACCAACCTAAATAAAGTAAAAAGTAAAGTTGACGGAATGGCCTAAGACAGCGAGGAAGTCTACCCCTTTTCACTAGCACTAGACCAAGGAGATTGGGTGTTGCCTCACACCTAATTCAGATAGTTTTAGCTTCAGATGCGACCCGATTTTCGAGGAGCGCGGACGCTATTGTCGGCTCTATGAGTTGGTCCCCCTGCACCGGTTGAATAAAATATTGTTGATTATTAAAAACAAGAAAGGGCCAGTCCAATAAGAAAGAAGAACCAACCCGTAACAGAAAGCCCTGAAGAGAAGTCAGCCCGAAGAAGATGAGTTAGACGCGGAAGTTAACAAGTAAGAGTCATCGTCTAATCTATACACTACCTATCTATCTGTCTCTCTCCTGATTATATACCTGAGATGTTGAACGAGTATATAACAGTAAACTTGATTAGAAACTGCTTTATTCTCTAAGAGCATTTTAGTGCTAATGGGTTAAAATCTTAGGCTATTTTTAATGTTATGCTAATATACAGAGAAGAAAAAAAGATTATTATAATGACTATTCTTTCCAGACAGACTTAGTACACTGATAAGCAACAAAGTGACTATTTTTCTTTATAAGTCATAAATATATCTGGAAATATTTCTTTATTTTTTTGTTTTTTTTTCCTCGTTATTATTGAAGTCAGTCTACTGTTGGTTTGAATAACGGCAGCTAGCTGAGTCCATAATGGATATTTGAAGTGAGCACACTCATGTGCTCACTCCAAATTCTTTATTCAAAAAATATGAAGTGAAGTACATGAGTGTGTCATCACAACTCTGCATATAAGCCGGAAGATTTAGTTTGGGGTGGGGAGGGTAACAAAGCTGGTCATACCACTACATGGATTATTTAGCTAGGTTCACTCGCTGACCGATCCATTCAACTAGCTGAGTACATAATGAAGCAGTGTCCAAGACAGTTGGTACATATAGAAATCAAGAATGATCCATTCATGAATTTGGGTGATTTGGGTCATTCCATTCCTTGAGTTCTGATTGTCTTCTTGATTTGAATGATATTGTGTAGTTTTATAAATACCCTGTCATTCTGCAGTAGACTTTGCAACTATTCGGGTTTGTATTGATTTGGTTTGGTTTGTTTTATGGCATATCAACTTCAGTGGGTCATTTAATGCCGATAAAGTTTTGAAATAAATCAATTCTTAATGGATAATACAATGGTTTTTATTAACACATTTTTCTATTTAACCCATAGATAAGACCCTAACAAGTACTACCACTGGAGTGGACAAGGGAGCAATGGTGATGAAGGGGTGCTCCACATTCCCCAAACCTCCAAAACTGGAACCTCACCATCAGATAGAGTTAACGTCATTCCCAGGATATGTAGACCCGCAGCCACCGCCTTCTAGCACCCATATGATATGGTTGGGGCTTGCCATAAGGGCAATAGGGTTGGGGCAATCATATAGGTGCTAAGGCTTGACGTGACCAGCCGATTGATCGAAGGGGGCCTCTCCAACCGCCCGTCTAGCCCAAGATAGGGCCAAAGTGGAGTATTGCATGTCATGAACTGCTCATCCACCTGGGCTCTATCCTTAAGCATCAAGGGTCGCCACCACGGCCAACAGGTGGCCCATTGGGGGAGTCTTACCCCTCTGCAGAGGTGCATTCTAACGCCCCAGCCGACAGGGCAGGTTTGTATTGGGTTACAACCGTTTGTTGCCATATCTTCCCAATTCAACGGTAATTGGAACTTTGATTATTCTTCAATTACAATCGTTTTAGACTTCTGACTTATTACGATCAGTGAATATAATAAACTCAGAAAGAATGAAGCCATTTCAAATCCAAATTGCAACCATTATCATATCAAAGTGATTTTATTTATATGAATTAATACGATATATGTGTATATATGTTGTATTAAAATGAAAATGTTGAATAATCTTGTGGTAAACTTTTTTTTTTAAATTAAAAAACAAAAAAAAAACCCTTGATATCCCTACTTCTTATTCCCCAAATAATGGGTTCCAGCATGGAGATACATAAAATTTAAGTGCAAAAATATATCAGTTTAAATAGAAATTCATCGCTTATTTCTGGTCCAATTTTTTAAATATTTATATGGTTGGAAAGAAAAGAAAATAATATTTCTAAATATGTAACTTTTATGTGTTTTTAACCATTGAATTATTTTTTTACGTCGAGTTAAAATGGTATTTTGTCTTCAAACAGCCTGAAAATTCGTAACAAAGCTGCACATGCAGGACATGCTTTGTTAAATAAAATTCTATAAAGAATTATTCTATTTCTTGTATGTAATACAACATAGCAGGTATTTAAAAAAGTATTTTTAAGTCCAAAGTGATGTTATTTATATAAATTAATACTATATATGTGTGTATATATGCTGTATTAAAATGAAAATGTTTAATAATCTTCTGGGAAACATGAAAAAAAAACTTTGACATCCTTACTTCTTATTCCCCATATAATGGGTTCCAGAATGGAGATACATAAAATTTAAGTGCATAATCAGAAAGAACATACAATTTTACACAAGAATGCAAAGTTCTATCAAAATTGTTCCAAAAATAAAGAAATGGTGAAGAAATTACTAAATTTCTTGTTTTGAATTGGTTCGTGATTTGACAGCTTTTTTAAAATCAAAATCATGTCCACTTTTTTACCCCAATTTCGAGGCTTTAAATTCTCATAACTTTTGAACCACTGGGGATATTTGTATAATTCAAACAGTTTTGAACTCCATTTACAAAGCTCTATATAACTAACATTAACCTCAAATAAAAAAAATCAACTGGGAATGCTAATTGTCTCACCATAGAGGCTGGTTGTTTGGTTGAATTTTACAGCATGTCAATCCTTGCTGGGTTATTTTATGCCAAAGACATTTTGTTGTATTCATTCTTGATGGGTATTCAAATTGGACCTGAGAGTAATGGTAATGAAAGAGTACTCCACACTCCCCACTGCTCCAAAATTGGAACTTCATCATTAGATCACAGTGGCTGGTGTTACATGTCAATACTACTGAAATGAGTTTAGTTCTCATTAGGTATCTGTGGCGAGAGAAATCATGCACGTGGTAGCTCAAAGCATGCACGAATATGTCTGGCGTTCAAAATGAGATCAGGGTGCAGCAGGTGATTAGGGAGATTGAACTCACACCCTCCTGATTGTGAATCATGGCTTGACATCAGACTACCTTGTAAATTGCTACACTGTGCGATTAACCCGGATGTGTGATTTTAGTATGATTATTTAAGGTCTGCCTTAACACACTTGGGAGTTGTGTTCCTGTCTTGCTGATGAGGGCACTGACGTACGTCAAGGAATAAGAGGCAAGTGAGCCTTGGCGAAGGACTGCTAGAAGAGTTGTTGCAAGGACTTGGTCAGGAGAAGCTGGGAGAACGTTTTTTTTTTTTTTGGTGTAATTCATTTCTAAGAAACTAGTGAAAAGTATTTACAGTTAGCTTGAAATGGTGGGGAAAGAAAAAAGAAAAATACTGGGAGCATGGATATGATTTTACTGCGTCCTTTTAGATTTTTGTGCATCAGAGACGCAGGACACATACCTATCAGCATCTCTGATGAAAATATGTGATTTTGATATTTTGGACTGTTGTGGTATCTCTATTGTGGTATGTAAAACCTCTATGTTCAGTCCACTGTAACCTCAGGCTCTGTTTAGACCTCCTTTTAATTTAAAAAAAACAAAACAAAAAAAACCCTAAATAAGGCCCAAGGTTACAGTGGCCTGAATATTGTGGTTACACATATCACAATAAAAATGAGGATAACAGTCTGAAATATCAAAATTATTGATTGTTTTGTTTCAACTTTTAAGTCAGGTTTGGTTTGGTTTGTTTTACGGCAAAGTGGGTCATTTAATGCCATTAAAGTTTTTAAATAAATTCATTCTTAATGGATACTCAATTCTTTTTTATAAACACATTTTTCTAACAAGTACAAGTGGTCTTGCTGATGAGGGCACTGACGTACGTCAAGGAATAAGAGACAAGTGAGCCTTGGCGAAGGACTGCTAGAAGAGTTGTTGCAATGACTTGATCAGGAGAAGCTGCGAGGATGTTTCTTTTTTTTTGGTGGAGAGATCCGGAGAGCAATGGATTTTCTATTTATTTATTATAGTATGGAGCTCTAGAGTTGGAGTCGAGTTGTCAAGGTCTTGTATCAAACCCAGGACCTTGCAATTCCTAGATGAATGCTCTACTGACTTAGCTAAACCAGATCTTAATGAGACAAAACTCTTGATATCTTTACATTTATCTATTAATACATACATACATATTGGTTTGGAGGTTGATTTTGCAGGCTATCACAATGCAGGTGTAAAGAAAATATAAGGTAACAATGGTGTTGTTTGTTAACCTGTGATTTATTCTTAATACTAATATTTCGAGATAAAATATCTTCTTCAGAAGAACACTGGAACTGAAGTAGTTGTTATGGCATTTTAAGTTAAATGAAATTTTTTTTTTTTTTGAAAATGTTACAGATAGTATTTTTTTTATAACTGTATTCTCGTGTTGCATGTTTATGTGATTGCGCTTTTTTTTTTGTATGTGTGCGTATGTTGTCATGCGCGTGTGCATGAAAATTTGTGTAGACTATGACGTTATGACCGTATCCACGTGCGTGTGTGCGTATGAAAGAGCGTATTTGTGTTATAAAACCCTTTTATATATACATATATAAATAGCAGTTGGTATGTATATGGACGCAATTAATGTACTTTAATTGTAGGCTATTTTATGGCTATGAGCCAGTCCATCTGGTAGATTGCTGAATAGGTGTTAACTACCCTACAACACCTTTCTAAATAGAAGCATCAATATCATCATGGACAGCTGTTACAAGAAGCCAATATGCTGATGGATCATTGAGCAATACATGAAAACAAAACTATATATATATATATATATTATATATATATATATATTTACTAACTCCTCTGCACAAGCAGGATGCGACACAAGGTCAATTTATCTAGCAAAATTTAACGGGTTTGCATTCAGAGTTTTCCTTCTCCTAGACCGGTTGCCTAACCAAGGTTAAATAGCCCAGTCTGCCTTACTATTTATCCATAGCTGGAGTGAGAGTAGGATTCATACCTTTCCCAAGGGTATTAGCGCTAAGTGAAAATGCAATTTCCACATCCAGGATTTGAACTCTGAGTGACGAGTCCATTTCCCATGACTTTAACCATTACACCACGCACTTCCAAAACTATATATACACTTTCAGACTGTATTCAACTCATTTTATGCCTGGAGTTAAGAGCAAAATAATTATAGAAAAGAAAAGAGTGAAGAAATAATGATAATTATAGAAAAAAAAAAAGGAAAAAAAAAAAAAAAGAAAAAAAAAAAAAAAGATAATGATAATTATAGAAAAAAAAAAATGAAAAAAAAAGAAAAAAAAAAGAAAAGAAAAAAAAACAGTGAAGAAATAATGATAATTATAGAAAAAAAAAAGAAAGAGTGAAGAATTAATGATAATTATAGAAAAAAAAAGAAAAGAAAAATGAAAAAAAAAAAAAGAAAAAAAAAAAGAAAAAAAAGAAAGAGTGAAGAAATAATGATAATTATAGAAAAAAAGAAAAGAAAAATGAAAAAAAAAGAAGAAAAAAAAAAAAAAAGAAAAAGAAAAAAAAAAAGAAAGAGTGAAGAAATAATGATAATTATAGAAAAAAAAGAAAAGAAAAATGAAAAAAAAAAGAAAAAAAGAAAGAAAAAAAGAAAGAAAAAAAAAAAAAAAAAAGAAAGAGTGAAGAAATAATGATAATTATAGAAAAAAAGAAGAAAAAATGAAGAAAAAAAATAGAAAAAGAAAGAAAAAACAAAAAGAAAGAGTGAAGAAATAATGACTAACACTACTATGGTAGCTATTTGGGGGGCGGGGTATTGCCCCCAATAGTATAATGGAATAAATGAATTGATACCAATATGTCTCTCTTTTTTGCAACATCTATTTGTACTTTGTGTTGATAATCTGAGCAAATGGAACCGTTTCCATATAGGAAATCATTGCAGACATTCGGTTTTAGAAATATCCAAGCCTTTTCCAATGTGCAAGAGAATTTCTCCAGAGACAGTCAACTCGGCTTTATAGAAATAGATATCTTTATTTTTAGATCTATAATGATCAGAAGCCTGGGACTTAATATAAGATAGAGAAAAGAATTCTCAAGATTGGGAAAATAAATGGGAATTTGCTTGTAAGGAAAAGGGGGGGGGGGTCGTTGAAAACACTAAAATACTTATACTTTCCCCAGAGATGCTAATAGGTACACGTCCTGCGTCCCCTGACGCATAAAAAATCTAAAAGGACACAGAAAAATCATATCCATGCATCCCAGTTTGTTTTGTTTTTTTTAAATTTTCTTCCTCCACCATTTCCAGCTTACTGTAATTATATTTCAATATTTTCTTGGAAAGGAAATACACGCTATGGGGTACAAGGTAGGGGTTAGACTGCTTTAGTTGTTCATAGATAAAAACTCTGCAATTTAGTTAAAGAAACTTTAGTTGGGACCCATCAAATTTCCCGGGACTCGTTCGAATCAAATACATGTGTCTCAGGAGGCACTAAATTAAAAAGCTATCAGCATCACTGGTTTCCATGGAAAATATAGACGACAAAAAAAAAAAAAAAAAAATTTAAAAATTAAAAAAAAAAAATCCTATAATGAATCCCGGAATCTGTTACTAATAAATAGGAAATAAAACAATTAATGACAAAGTATATACAAAAAACACATTAAATATCACCAGGGCTTGGTTTCTTTAGCAAAAATAATGAAGATTTGATTTATATTTGGGAAGATATTTAAAAATTCAAATTTGAAAAGTAACAGAAGGGAAAGTCATTAGCATGTTTTGTTTATCTTTTATTTTTTGGATGTTTTTTTTTTTCGCTTTGAAATATAATATTGATTGATTGAATTAATTACATCATTTATATCTTCTTCTTTTTTTAAATTGTAAAGCATTGAATGGAAATTTTTTACTATATTATTATATATTTCCGTGGGGATTTTTTTGGGGGCAACCAGCGAGGGTCTCACTTGCGATAAGTAATAATGGATCTGCTAGACTAACTTTTAACTCCCCCCCCTCTACCCAGGCAACGCCGGGTAGCCACTTCTAGTTGGTACATAAGTACCTCTGTTTGATTCTTCAACTCTTTTGTACTTCATCTTGGAAATACTAACTAACTGAATTGATTGAATGACTGAATTTCACAGCATGTCAACCCATCAATAGCAGAGGTTTAGGGTTAGGGTTAGCGGTAACCAACTTCAACACAAGTTTTTACGAGTTTGAATACGTAGAAAATAGAGTAGAAATACCAAGAGGTCTAGACACTATATGCCGTGGGTAAGACTAAAAAGACAAAAAAAAAAAGGAACAGCTGAATTTGAGGTCAAACATGTCAGACAAACAGTAAGAGACACAAAAAAGTGGCAGCAGCACTAGTCGATTGTAATTAGTGGATTTAATTGGACTGTTGTCCTTGTCTTTATCTATCTATCTCAGTCTGTTTCTATCTATCTATCTTCCCCTTTACGAGAGCTCCTCATTGCAAACGTGAGTACCCGCGATGAGTCAGTGCTCACAGGGCGGAAGAGAGCACGTAAAGGGGAAGTACTCGTGGCAAACGTGAGTACCCGCAAAGGGGAAGTGCCGACGGGGCTAGGAAACCTCGTCTACAAATCAACCGATTCAACTACTTGTACCTATGACCCACCGAAACAAGCCGCTCGCTCTCGCTTCGCACATTATCAATGTTTGACATCAAATTCAGTTGTTCTTTTTTGTAGACCTACCCACGGCATAGAGTGTGTAGATCTCTATTTGACACATACATGCAATCTTAACAGGTACTACCACTCTGGTTTAAAGTGGACCTGGGAGTAATGGCAATGAAGTGATACTCCACGATCTCAAGATTCACCATCAGATGCAGTTTAATGTTATACCCAGGACACCGCTTTAGGGGGGGGGTCTGTTACAATCTTTTGGGCCATCCTGTAGGCCTTAAGCCAGAGCACAAGTCCAGTGGAATTGGATCCTTGGTAAAGAGTCCTGAGTATTGGTAAATGTCTGGTATTGTAAGTCCCTCCTCAATGAGTGCAATTAGAATTATGGCCAGTGTTGGGGTTTAAGTAGTGTATCAGCCACACAGTATGGTTGGTGATTGGCGAAGTAATAAACCACGTGACTTAGGCTAGTCTATAAATCCAGGTGGGGAATTGGAGCACAGCTTATATGTAGGAAGCGCATGGTGTAATGGTTAAAGTCATGGGAAATGGACTCGTCACCCAGAGTTCAAATCCTGGATATGGTAACTTCATTTCACTTAGCGCTAATACTCTTGGGAAAGGTATGAATCCTCTTCCTCCAGCTATGGATAAATAGTAGGGCAGACTGGGCTCTTTAACCTTGGTTAGGCAACCGGTCTAGGAGAAGGAAAACTCTGAATTCAAACCTGTTAAACTCCGCTTAAGAAATTGACCTTGTGTCACATCCTACTCGTGCGGAGGGAGTAAGTAAGTAAATATATATATATATATATATATATATATATATATATATATATATATATATATATATGTCAAAATATTCCAACAAGGGCTTACCCCTTTTTGCATTCAGTTCACATGCCACATGAGGGTATTTTTTTTTCTTTTTTGCGGTGCTGTATTTTCACATAAGTATTTACTTTTGTCTAATTTGAGTCATCTATTGATTGATTGATTTTAATGGCATATTAACCCATCTAGAGGTTAGGGAATCATGTACATGGGCCAGGTTAGCTCAATCGGCAGATTCCAAGTTCGATACTGGTCCTCACCAACCAAGCATATGTATATCCACAGGTTCTCAAACAAACAAACAAAAAAGTGTCGATAAGAATAAAATGTGTTTTTATTCATTCAATTGTTTAAGAAAATCTCATAAGAAAAACTATACAAGCAAATTTGTTAAGAGAGATAATGCGCACGCACAATTTTATGCTAGGAATTTGGCCAACTAAAGTTCATAATTACCCAAAAGTTAAAGGAATTATATTTACTAGCAAATATATGCACCCTCCGGGTGCAAGTAGTTAAGTTTTAATGTAATAAAATATTGTATTAAATTAGAAAGACTAATGAAACTAAATAAGAATGCAGATAAAAAGATTTGAAACAGAGGGGGTATAATCGGAAAATAGAACAACTGAAACTTACGCTTTCATCACTTCCGTTTTTCAATGCTAAATTTTCCTAATTTAACCATTTAGTTAAAATAGGAAGTAAAGAATAAAATTACAGTTATTTCTTCTTGTTAATGAATTTCTTTTAGGATTTATTGAAGAGATGTTTACTCATATTCATTAAGATAAAACCAAACAATTAGAAATCAATAATACCAAGCACATTTTTATTAAAATCAGTTTTTTTAATATCAATATGCAAATTAGCTTTACGTTTACACTGAAAACTGGTATTTTGTTGTATATATAAATACAATTGCATGTTATTAGTATTTAGGTAAGGCCAACAGTATTAATCATGTCAAACAGTTTTATTATTAATTGCGGTTTAAATAGAAATAGAATCATGGAGAATGTGATGTAAATAACTAAGGGAATTGTGACTTGAGTACTAATATAGTTTCGGTTACAGACAGAAAAACACACAATCTCCATTATAATAAGATTTGATAGAGAAATAAAGTCTCCATTTATCTGACCTCATATATATGACCTCAATAATATCTTTTCTCATTCCTAATTTCTTGATTATTGGTTATTAGAAGTGATTTAACACTCGAATGATTGAATTTCAAAACTGCAACTTCCATTAAGGAATACAATCAATTAACAGACGAATGAAAAAAACAGATTCTAATCCTTAAATCCAATTAAATAACCAAGAACCCGTCAGACACACAAAAGAAAGAGTGTAAAATTGGGCCAGCCATACATTCCATATCTATACTTAAAAAGGTGTAATGGTTAACAAGTTATTGTCCCCATCTTTGTTATCTGTACTGTGTTTCGGCCGATGCGCCCTCCAGCCTTCTTCAGGTATTTCTTGTTGAACTTGGGAACGTTCTCGAACTCGGGAACCTTCTTTTCGAACTCGAGAACCTTGTTGTACTGAGTTTATTGGCTTTTCCGATAGATTTCGATGTGTAGAATTCATTGATGCCATTGAAAGGACTCAATTTGAAGAATTTGTGGAGATATGAGCCCTTAAAACCTTATAGTGCATGAAAATCACCAATTTTGTGAAAATTTTAGGTGTCGATTTTATTGGCTTTTCTGATAGATTTTGATGTGTAGATTAAAATGGTTTATCATCTATTAACTCTTAACATCCTGTTGAGATTTTTCTAAGTCCAGAGTATTCCTATAAGGATATATAAGAAAATGGCTAAAAATGACCTTTGCGTCTAAAGTTACCTATTATTTACCTTAAATCAAAGATTTCTACATATGTTTAATATTAAATTTAAACAAAGGCTATTGTTTGGGGCTGATTAGTTAAAACGAATGTGACTTCCAGCCGGGTGGAATGAGGTGGTATAGGACTTTAAGAGTTAATAATGGAGATTCGCTTCCGTTTTTTGTCTGTAACAAAAATTACGTCACTACTTACGTCACATTACCCAAAATCATCATAACATAGAATAAATACACTCAAAATTTGAACATGCAACATTAGACAGCCTTCATTGTTTTTTAAAACAAGTTTTAATAAATACATGATTGGTATTATATATCTATATATAGTTTGTTTTATTTTAATACGTATTTAAAGTTTACATTTCAAATTGTTTTATTTTTTTAATCCGTTAATGAATTTGATGATTTTACTTACTTAGGGTACAAACTCGCTGACATTGAATTTATAATAATATCTTTTCTTATTCCTAATTTCTTGATTATTGGTTATTAGAAGTGATTTAACACTCGAATGATTGAATTTCAAACTGCAACTTCCATTAAGGAATACAAATCAATTAACAGACGAATGAAAAAAACAGATTCTAATCCTTAAATCCAATTAAATAACCAAGAACTTACTTAGGGTACAAACTCGCTGACATTGAATTTTTCACTCCCACCCATCAGGTAATATGTTTCAAAAATCTATTTTTACATCGCCCGGAGGGTGTTTTTTTATTTTGTACTAGTATATATAAAGTATTTCTAATATGAATTATTTTGAAATGCAGCTATACTCATGAAACCCCTTTTATTCCGGGAGTGGTGGTGAAGAGGGTCTTACCTCTTTGCAGGGCTGTGTGCAGTGGGCATATTCTAAGCCCTGCTAACAGCATGGGGGTTCTCACGTGGTGCCCTACAATAATGGCACAAAGCCAGAAGTAAGCTAAGCTTAGTATATTACTTATTACACTTGAAGTAACAAAAGTTATCTGACTTATGAAAAGAATTCTTAATGAAAGTCTCAGACTCTGAATCATCTTGATGCCAAATTCAAAAGACCAGAAACAAGATCACGACCATTCCCCCCCCCCAAAAAAAAAAACGGTGCTCTTCCAATATGTGATCTACCAAATGGTTTCTATTTCTCTGAATGTTTGAGATGAGGCTTGATGATTAGTATTACCTGCGTTATTCGGACTATTGTCCTCATCTTTATTGTTATTTGTACAACGTTTCGGCCGATATACCCTCCAGCCTTCTTCAGGTAAAAAAAAAAATTTAAAAAAAACAAAAAAAAAAAAAAAAACATAATGAGTCTAGGTAAAAAATTATACATAAAATGAATAGGTAGATATTTTAGCCAAAACAAGACATTAGGTTTATAAGTCCCCAAAATTCACACTAAATTGTCCAATTGGACACATGGCCTAGTGGATAAGGTAGTTAGGTTAAGACAGTTCTAAGTGACAGTTATCTCTGGATTCAATCCTGAATAGCGGCAGTAACATAGAAAAATCATTAACACAACTCCTACCCCAGCAATAGTTAGCGGAATGACAACAGGATACCCCCATTGACTGAATAAAGGGTTAAGTTCAAAGTTCCGTGATGGCTCCCGATCACGACAAGAAAGTTCCAGAGTTCAAAAAGAAGGTTCCTGAGTCCGACAAGAAATACCTGAAGAAAGCTGGAGGGTATATGGGCCAAAACGTTGTACAAATAACAATAAAGATGAGGACAATAGTCCGAATAACGCAGATAATACTAAATGGTTTCTAATCCAATGTGATCTACCAAGTTGTTTACAATCCAATATGTGATCTACACATTATTTTCCCATTAAACTAACCCTAAACCCTAACCCTAACTTCTTTTTCCTAGATCACATGCCATGAATAGTAGATCAATAGTAGAAAAAAAAAACAACAAAAAAAAACAATATCAATGTATACTAACCAAGTTGTATAGTGAAATAGATCTAGGACTGAGCCTATTCTAGTAGTGATGACACCAAGCAGAATTTTTAACAGGTTTGAATTCAGAGTTTTCCTTCTCCTAGAATGGTTGCCTAACCAAGGTTAAAGAGTCTAGTCTGTCCTACTATTTACCTGGAGAGAGAATAGATGGATTCATACCTTTCCCAAGAGTATTAGCACTATGGGAAAATGTAAACAGCCTCATCCAACATGAGCTTGTCTTGCTGTATCCATTTTCTACAATGGTAACCATTATACCCCCCCCCCACATATATATTTACCAACCCCTCCTACATAGGTGAAAAGTTGTTGATTTTGGAGTCATGCATTTGGGTGGGCAAAATAAAAATTTCTATCAGGTATAGGGTTAAAATAGTTGGATATTTGGATTCTACAGTCCTTATTTGCCTTACATACCAAATTTCAGAAATATTGAATGTATAAAAGTATTTAAAAAAATTTTTTTTAAAACACTGAGATTTTTGCGACACCACACGGCCTTAATTTTGAGGCAAAATAGGAAAATTATATCCCCTACTCTAAAATCGGAATGGTAAGGTTTAAGACAAAATAATTTGGCAAACTTTCCTAACTCATGAAGGGGAACATTTGTGCCAAATTTCAGAGTGGACCAGTGAGTAACAGCAATGAATGGGTACTCCACACTCCCCAGAGTTCCAGAACTGGAGTCTCACCATAAGATGCAGTTTAATGTCATATCCATGACACTAAGACCCTCAGCTACCGCCTTCTAGCACATATATGATAAAAAGGGTTGGGGGTGGCTTGCCATAAAGGCAATAGAGCTGGGTCAATCATATAGGTGCTCGGGCTTGACATGACCAGCCAATTGCTCAGAGGAGGCCACTCCAACCAACCGTCTAGAATAAGTAAGGGCTCAAGTGGAGTGTTGCATGTCATGGACTGTTCAGCCACCACTGTCCTTAAGCATCATAGGTCACCAGCGTGTTACAGGTAGTTAGTATGTATATATGTCCAGAGGTAATTAATTATGAAAATAAAACAATTAATGACAAAATAAATATATATATATACATATCAAATATCACCAGTTATTGCTTTATGTTGAAAATTATTAAGATTTGATTTATATTCAAAGATATTTAAAAATTAAAATATACATAGAAATAGCATTGAAATTCTACTTAAAAATGTCCAGCATTTATAAATTATGAAGATTTGATTTATATTCAAAGATATTTAAAAATTAAAATATACATAGAAATAGCATTGAAATTCTACTTAAAAATGTCCAGCATTTGTAAATTATGAAGATTTGATTTATATTCAAAGATATTTAAAATTAAAATATACATAGAAATAGCATTGAAATTCTACTTAACAAATGTCCAGCATTTGTAAATTATGAAGATTTGATTTATATTCAAAGATATTTAAAAATTAAAATATACATAGAAATAGCATTGAAATTCTACCTAAAAATGTCCAGCATTTGTAAATTATGAAGATTT
>CM042163.1:8200455-8235455 GCA_023376005.1 Doryteuthis pealeii
TTACTCCTTTGTAAGCATTTGGTGTCATTTTTTTTTTTAATGAATACAGTTTGTAAAACACACAATCAACTTTCATCCAAATATTCACCTCATATCTAGTGCAGATAAGCACTCTTCAGCAAAAGTATATATACATATAAGTAAAGAAATAACAAAAGACTTAGAGATTTAGCATTATAGTCTATTTCAGGGAGCTTAGACAAAGTGTCTAACTCTCCCAACTCATCAGATGCGAATGATGAATTCTTTATTACTAGAAATAAGGAATAATTTAGTATAATTTTTGTGTCATTAAACTAAACAGTAACAAAGCCTTTAAGGAGCTTTTTTAATTTTGTGCATCTGGGGACACACATATTTGATTTGAATGAGTCTCCTGGAAAATTTATGGGTTCCAACTATTTTCATTTATGAACTGGGAAAATAATTAAAGCTGTCTAACCCTACCTCTACCTGTATCCGATCTAGTGTAATTCAAATATTGAAATGTATTTACTGTTAGTTTGAAATGGTGAGGGAAGAAATAGAAAAACACTGTGACACATGATTTGGGTTTTACTGCAAGTTCAGTGATGCAGAACACATACTATCAGCGAGTGTGTGTGTATGTGAATGTGTGTATATATATATATATATATATATACACACACACATTATTGACCAAAGCCTGAAGAAGATACCAGAAGATCTGAAACACATGTCGCATATGTAAGATAAAGATATTAAAAACTTTTTCTAAAAACATAATCCATTTTGCAGACCTTTTTTATAAAATATTGAATTTTCTCCCGTTGGAACCAGAACAACACTTTACATACATATATATATATATATATATATATATATATATATATGAATGAATGAAACAAACCAAACGAAGTTAATGAATATTATTTATACTAATTTGAAGATATTAAGAACTTGAAACAGAAAATTTTATCAAAATTACTTGTTTCAGCATTAAATAACCTGAAAAAGGTTGATATGCCATAAAACAAACAAACGAAACCAAATTAAAGTAAGTAAAAATAAACTTTCTAAATAATAAATAGAACAAGATAAATCTTCTTACCTGGCATATTTCATTTTCCTGAGACTATTTCAGGTAGACTTTCATGACTTTTATATTCATTATTACCAATCGTGACACATGGTGGTTATTTATAGTGTGTGCTATCATGCAGAACATACTTTCTCGTATTACCCGAAAGTTTCTCAAGATCTTTATGGAAAAATAAATATTTTAGCATCCAAATGATTTTCTATTGAATAGCATTGATCGACTTTAAAAGTCAATTTTTTATCCTAATTATCCTAATGTTAAGTTTCTAACTGCCATCGTTGGCCAGTTGAAAAGGACTTAAAGTAAGTAAGTCCTGCGGTATAGAATCCTTTAGTAAGTGAATAAGTCCTGAGTTATGGAATCGTACGTAGTGTCAAAGGTCCAGTGATATAATCCTATGTTCTGTCATCCACGAAGGTTCAAAGCATTGTGCGTAGGTATGACCAGAACAGCTGGTATTAATAACAATATCAGCAGCAGAGCACTGCCAGTGATTGGCCAATAGGTTGGTCACATGGTTTTTGGCGAGTCTATAAGTAGAAGTGGGCTTTTAGCACACGTCTTATATCACAAAAATGCCAACACAAAATACCCTTTTCATAAATAAATTCATTCATTTGATGAATTTATATAAAGAACTTGAATTATGAAAGAATGATTTCTTGTTTCAATCCTGGCCAAGGGCGATAATAACATAGAATACTTAACATTGCTTAACACTTGTACCCGGTCATGGTCAACGGAATGAGAATAGTCTACCCCTGTGGATTGAATAAAGGGTTCGGTTTGAAGTTCCATGAAGGCTCTAGAGTTTAGAAAGCTTCCTGAGTTCAAAATGAAGGTTCCCGTGTTCAACAAAAAAACACCTGAAGAAAGCCACAGGGCATATAAATTAAAAGATGAGGACAACAGTCCCAAAAATCCAAATAATACAAATTATCAAGCCTCATCTTGAAAATACAGACAAACGCTTTCTATTAGATCACTGAAGTTAAGCAGTGGTGCTTATTCAATATTCAGATGGGTGACCATTTAATAACAGTAATTGAGTAAATATATAGATAAGATATTTATATAAAGAACTTGACTTATGAAAAAATCCGGTCACTGAAGTTAAGCAGTGATGAGCCTTTCCAGTACTCAAATGGGTGACCATTTAATAACAGCAGGAACTGAGTATCTATTTTCTGACCTCCCGCCATGTCAAATGAACATATTGTCCGATTATTGTGGAGAGCTACACACAAACCGCAGCTCTTGCAGTGGCCAGTGTAAAAACTGCATATATCCCTTTGGCATTCCTCTTTTGAGGTGTCTCTGGTACCGGGCAATAAATCCAGCCCTGACCCTTTAGCAGCAACTGAGTAAATATACGGATAAAATATCTGACAAATAACATGAGTATTTAATTATAAATAGTAGCAGCTACCCGGTGTTGCCTGGAGAGGAGGGGGTTAGCTTCAAAGATCCATTATTACTGAATCGTGAGTTGGATCCTCCCAGGATGCCCCAATAAAATCCCTACATAAAAAAGACCTTGCATTGATTCAGCCTGGTGGGCTATCAGAAAAAAAAAAGAAGTGTATAGACACTCTGAAAAGAAAAATCAGTGTCTCCTATTTAAAATTATCTTCATGAATATAAATCAAATCTTCATTATTTTTGCACAAAAAGCAAGATCTGGTGATAGTGAATGTGTACATATATTTACTTTGTTGTTAATTGTTTTATTTTCGTAGTTTCATCTGGACATACATACATGCACACAACTGCCCTTTATATATGCATAGATGTTTCACCCGCTATAAATTTCATCAGATAATGATTTTTTCTATTTCTTAATTTCATGAGAGAATGTACAACTTAATTATAGTTTAGTATTAATTACTAGCAAAAAAAGAAAAAAAAGAACACCCCCCGGGCAGTGTAAAAATTGATTTTTGAATGATTTTGCCCAAGGGAGGTGGGAGTTTAAAGTCAGAGGGTTTGTATCATAAGTAAGTAAAATCATCAAATTTATCAAAGGAGTAAAAAAAAATAAAACAATTTGAAATTGAAACTTAGTTCTGTCTCCCTCAAATAAAATCTGGCGTATATCTATTAATTATTAATTAAATAATTATTTTGAATATTATACACATAAATTTTACACAAAAACTCTCGCATACCACAAATTTTTACCCTCCTCTCCCAACCAACCCCACTCTACCATCAAACACCCAGCATCTTCCCATCTTCCTCTAAACTCTCCCCCCTCCCACTTTATATCATGTTATTCTCATTTCATCAATTCTTCCTTAACCACCCTACCCCTCAACTCCACTACTAACTCACTTTCTCTTCTTAAAAAAAAAAAACACAAATGTACGTATTTTGCTTTGAATAAAGAGTCACATAGACTGAGGAAGTCCTTCGCGTCAGAAGGACGAAATATTTCTTCCCCACTTGGACTTGTTCGAGTCATCATTTTTGTTCATTATTCCTTTTACATCAGCTCACAAAATCGTAGGTATTTATTTATAAACTTTTTAGTTAACCTCTTGATACTGAAAAAAATGACAATTTCTTGTTTGTAAATAATTTTCTCATAAAACTCTATACGTTAGATAACCTTAAATGAAACAAACTATACATCTATTAATAATGGAGATTCGCTTCCAGGTTTTTGTCTGTAACAAAAATTACGTCACTGCTTACGTCACATTACCCAAAATCGTCATAACATAGAATAAAATTTATTCTACTATTTTTGGCATGTTCAAATTTTGAGTTTATTCATTCAATAAATACACTCAAAATTTGAACATGCAACATTAGACAGTCCTCATTGTTTTTTAAAACAAGTTTTAATAAATACATGACTGGTATTATATATCTATATATAGTTAGTTTTATTTTAATACATATTTAAAGTTTACATTTCAAATTGTTTTATTTTTTAATCCTTTAATGAATTTGATGATTTTACTTACTTAGGGTACAAACTCGCTGACATTGAATTTTTTACTCCCACCCATCAGGCAATATGTTTCAAAAATCTATTTTTACATCGCCCGGAGGGTGTTTTTTATTTTGTACTAGTATATATATAATAGCAGGCATGTATTTATTAAAACTTGTTTTAAAAAACAATAAGGACTGTCTAAGTTTGCATACTTAAATTGTGAGTATATATAAGGTTGTTTTTTTATTCTATGTATTCATTTTGGGTAATGTGACATAAGCAGTGACTTAATTTCGCTTACAGACAAATTGAGACCAAATCTCGATTATTAATAAATATTTTACTTTCCACCCAGATGATACTTTCAAATCCTTTAATTCTCAGCTTAAATAATGGTCATATGCAAAATTTCTAATGTTTTTCATTCACACTTCTTATAGTTTCACAACGATTGGCACTGTTGGAATGTTTTGGATATAAGGCGTGTGACAGATGCCTACTCCTAAATATAGACTCGTTGAATACCACGTGACCACCGAAGGCATTCCTATTGTCCAATCACTGGCACTGCTGCTGCTGCTTCTGCTGCATTAATAGAGGCTCCATTCTGAACTTATGTCATTGACACTTGGATTCTCTTGGACGTCGGACTTACAAAGAATACTATAACACCGGATTCTTATTGGCTTGCTTACTTATTCACTACATCTGGAACTAAGGATGGCTGCCAGATACTTAACAGGCACTCCTAATTGCATTACCATGACAACCTCATAGAGTATTAGCATTACTCGGTGTACAGAAAGAAAGCTGAAGCCTGTGAATAACAGATTCTGAACACAATACAAAACCAAGATGTGTGTTGGTGGAATTATCGCTCATCATTTGGCCATTGCTTTTGTTACATTCTCATTATCTCACCATCTACTCAGTGCAACATCATGATGTTATTAACTGTGAGGCTATTGTGATGCAAATAGCTGTGTGGAGGGTGTCATGACATGATTAACTGTGAGGCTATAGTGATGCAATTGGCAATGTGGAGGGTGTCATGATGCTATTAACTGTGAGGCTATTGTGATGCAATTGGCAATGTGGAGGGTGTCATGATGCTATTAACTGTGAGGCTGTGGTGATGCAATTGGCAATGTGGAGGGTGTCATGATGCTATTAACTGTGAGGCTATGGTGATGCAATTGGCAATGTGGAGCGTGTCATGATGGTATTAACTGTGAGGGTATGGTGATGCAATTGGCAATGTGGAGGGTGTCATGATGGAACTGTGAGGGTATGGTGATGCAATTGGCAATGTGGAGGGTGTCATGATGCTATTAACTGTGAGGCTATGGTGATGCAATTGGCAATGTGGAGGGTGTCATGATGCTATTAACTGTGAGGCTGTGGTGATGCAATTGGCAATGTGGACGGTGTCATGATGCTATTAACTGTGAGGTGTGGTGATGCTGTGGCAATGTGGAGGGTGTCATGATGCTATTAACTGTGCATGCAATGTGGAGGGTGTCATGATGCTATTAACTGTGAGGCTATGGTGATGCAATTGGCAATGTGGAGGGTGTCATGATGGTATTAACTGTGAGGCTGTGGTGATGCAATTGCAATGTGGACGGTGTCTGTATGGTGATGCAATTGGCAATGTGGAGGTGTCATGATGCTATTAACTGTGAGGCTATTGTGATGCAATTGGCAATGTGGAGGGTGTCATGATGCTATTAACTGTGAGGCTATTGTGATGCAATTAGCTGTGTGGAGGGTGTCATGACATGATTAACCGTGAGGCTATGGTGATGCAATTGGCAATGTGGAGGGTGTCACGATGCTATTAACTGTGAAGCTATTGTGATGCAAATAGCTGTGTGGAGGGTGTCATGACATGATTAACTGTGAGGCTATGGTGATGCAATTGGCAATGTGGACGGTGTCATGATGCTATTATCTGTGAGGCTATTGTGATGCAATTAGCTGTGTGGTGGGTGTCATGACATGATTAACTGTGAGGCTATGGTGATGCAATTGGCAATGTGGAGGGTGTCATGATGCTATTAACTGTGAGGCTAATGTGATACAATTGGCAATGTGGAGGGTGTCATGATGCTATTAACTGTGAGGCTATTGTGATGCAATTGGCAATGTGGAGGGTGTCATGATGCTATTAACTGTGAGGCTATTGTGATGCAATTAGCTGTGTGGAGGGTGTCATGACATGATTAACCGTGAGGCTATGGTGATGCAATTGGCAATGTGGAGGGTGTCACGATGCTATTAACTGTGAGGCTATTGTGATGCAAATAGCTGTGTGGAGGGTGTCATGACATGATTAACTGTGAGGCTATGGTGATGCAATTGGCAATGTGGAGGGTGTCATGATGCTATTATCTGTGAGGCTATTGTGATGCAATTAGCTGTGTGGTGGGTGTCATGACATGATTAACTGTGAGGCTATGGTGATGCAATTGGCAACGTGGAGGGTGTCATGATGCTATTAACTGTGAGGCTGTGGTGATGGAATTATCTGCAGGGGTGAGGGGGAGTGTCATGATGAAATTAGATGTGAGGGGTGTTGGAATTTTTATGATATAACGTGTGCTCTTATTCTCCACCTGGATTTATAGACTAGGTAAGATTATGGGGTCTATTCCTTAGCCAATCACTGGCCATACTGCATGGCTGATACACTACTTAAGCACTGATTCTTTCACAGTATACTTGCAACCATTGACGAAGGTTCTCAGGATTCTTTACCTGAGAGGATTACCAAAGGATTTCTGCTGGACAAGCGCTTTTGCTTGAAGGCCAATGAGGATGGCCCATAAAAACTTAACAAGGGGTGTGGTAATGCAATTAACTGTAAGAAGGGTGTCATAACAAGATTAACTGTGAGGCTGTGGTGATGCAATTAGCAATGTGTAAGTGATGCTAGGGGTGAGGGGGAGTGTCCTGATGAAATTAACTGTGACGGTTGTGGTAATGCATTTAGCTGTAAGGGTGGTGTCATGATGTGATTAACCGTGAGGCTATGATGATGCAGTTAGCTGTGGGGGTGTCATTATGTAATCAGCTATGTGGTTTATTGTGATGCAATTAGCTGTGAGAAGTGTCTCAATGCAATTAGCTGCGAGAAGTGTCATAATGCAATTAGCTGCGAGAAGTGTCTCAATGCAATTAGCTGCAAGAAGTGTCTCAATGCAATTAGCTGTTAGAAGTGTCTTAATGCAATTAGTTGCGAGAAGTGTCTTAATGCAATTAGCTGCGAGAAGTGTTTAATGCAATAAGCTGTTAGAAGTGTCTCAATGCAATTAGCTGCGAGAAGTGTCTCAATGCAATTAGCTGTTAGAAGTGTCTTAATGCAATTAGTTGCGAGAAGTGTCTTAATGCAATTAGCTGCGAGAAGTGTTTTAATGCAATAAGCTGTTAGAAGTGTCTTAATTAGCTGCGAGAAGTGTCTCAATGCAATTAGCTGTTAGAAGTGTCTTAATGCAATTAGTTGCGAGAAGTGTCTTAATGCAATTAGCTGCGAGAAGTGTTTTAATGCAATAAGCTGTTAGAAGTGTCTTAATTAGCTGCGAGAAGTCCCAATGCAATTAGCTGCGAGAAGTGTCTCAATGCAATTAGCTGTAGGTAGGTGACATGATGAGAATACCTGTGAGGCAGTGATGATGCAATTACCTGTGGGAGACTCATGATGCAATTAGCTATGTGTGTAGGGGGAGGTACATGATGTAATTACGTATGAATGGATTCATGTTGCAATTAGCTGTGAGGTGTATTGTGGTGCAATCAGGTGTGAAGGGTCTTGTGATGCAATTAGCTGCGGGGGAAGAGGGGGATCTCATAATGCAATTAACTGTGAGGCGTATTGTGATGCAAATAGGTTGGTTGGATTTTAAAGCATATCAACACTTGTTGGGTTATTTTATGCTGAAGACGTTTTGTTTTATTTATTTTTGTTGGGAATTCAATTTTTTTAAACACATTTTTAGATGGGATCCTAACAAGTACTACCACTCCAGGTCAGGGTGGACCTGAGAGTAATGGCAATGAAGGGATTCTTCACACTCCCCCAAGCTCCAAATTGGAATTTCACCATTAGATGAAGTTTAACATCACACCCAGGAATTTAAGACCTGCAACCACCTCCTTCTAGCACATATATGATAAAAGGTGGGGGGGTTTGCCGTGAGGGCAATAGGGTTGGGACAATCATATGGGTTCTAGGGCTTGATGTGACTAGCCGATTGATTAGAGAAGCCTCTCTGACCACCTGTCTGAAAAGTGGATTGTTTAGCCATAAGGATTCCATCTTTAAGCATCACAGGTTGCCACCCATGGCCAACAGGTGGCCTCATCAGGGTTTTAAGGGCCGGGTTAGCTCAGTCGGTAGAGCGTTCACCTAGTAACCACAAGGTTCCTAGTTCAATACCAGCCCTCACCAACTCAGCGTATGAGTAGCACAGGGATCTGTGCGGTAAAAATAAGGAGCTGATGGTAGGTGTGGCGCTCCACCTCAGACACAAAAAACAGTCTCCTTTGTCTAGCGCTAGCGAAAAGGGGATAGACCCCCTCGCTGTATGGCTCATACCAACATTAGGCTGCCCCGCCGACTTTACTTACAGAAGTGCAGTCAGCATATTCTACTGCCTCAGCCAACAGGGCAGTAGTCCCTGGGGTTGGTATGATCATGGTAGATGGTGTGTTGACATATTGTGGTATTGCTTTACTCCGTTGAAAGTTACACAGATAAACATAATCTATAGGCCACAGTCTCAACCCGATTATCGTTTAGTTCTGTCGGATGTAAAAAAACACCAGATAAATTGTCCTTTATTAGTAAAATAAAATCACTCTAAAATTCCAACAACAACAACAAAAGGTAATCTTCAACTTTTTACTTGTAAATTCCTGCCATAAAATTAGACTCGGGCATTTTTATGGTAGGAATTTACGAGTAAAAAGTTGAAGTGTAAAAACGAACCCCCACTTTAAAACTAAACATTCTCACAAAATAAAAACTTTTAGAATATAAACATTGAAGTGAATATTAAAATAAATAAAGAAAATATATTTAGTATTGTAAAATAACGGGTGCAAGAAAAATAAAACATTTATTGCAAAAACACGGACATAAAATGAGGGTTCAGGTAACGGATTTTTTTAATTATCAAAATCAAACGAAACGATTAGTATCTTTTGAACAGTATGCAGAAGAAACCAAAAACAATATCTTGGGCAAAAGATTAGAGTTCAGTTGATAACAGTACAGTAACCAGTAATTGACGAGTGGTAGTACCTGTTAGGGTTCTATCGAAGGGTTAAATAGAAAAGAAAATAAGTTTTTAAAAAATGTGTTTAAAAAATATTGAGTTTGAAAAAAAAAAATTGAATTCCCATCAAGAATGAAAAAAAAACAAAAAAAAACGTCTTCGGCATAAAATAACCCAACAAGAGTTAACATGCCATAAAAATTTCACTTGGGTTGCAAGATCCTTGACAATCAGGCAAGCGATCCAAGACTGTGATCCAAACCATAGAGGTAAATCCAAAGAGTATCAGGTGAGTTCGGTATCTCACAATCCAGTGTTGGTTGGTTGGTTGGTTGGGTTTTTATGGCATGTCAACCCATTGTGTCATTTTATGCCAAAAACATTGTTTTATTCATTTTTGATTGATACTCGATTTGTTTCAAACACATTTTTTCTACTTAACTCATAAGTGGGTCCCTAACTGCTACTACCATTCCGGGTCAGAGTGGATCTGGGAGCAATGGTGATAAAGGGGTGCTCCACATTCCCCAAACCTCCAGAACTTGAACCTCACCATCAGTTAGAGTTTAACTTCAAACCCAGGACATGAAGGCCCTCAGCTACCACCTTCTAGAACATATATGATAAAAAGGGTTGGGGCTTGCCATAAGGGCAATAGAGTTGGGACACACAGTCCAGTGTGGTTCATAATTTTCACGACCTTGGCAAAAACATCCAGAGCTGCAGAATTGTGTTTCACATTAGCAAAAATATTATAAAACTTTAGACTCACCTGCTGAAACAAAAGAAACCTTTGTCAGATACTATCAAAGTCAGGTATGGTTTTGATGCCAAAGCATCATTACCACTAACCCAGAGTACCCCAGCAGTATTTTGCAATGCAACCAGACTTTGTTGGTTTCAGTCATATCCTGGTATTGTCAGATCAAAGGACAGCCTTATTGGAGTATCTGTGGTATAAGATGTATGCCAAATCACCACAACTTTTTATGAACTTTCCCAAGATCAGCAGCAGGTACTTCCAGTAAAACTTGGCCAATGACAAATGGATTAAATCCTACTTAACAGACATAAATTCCACCATCATATGTTACCCCGCCGAAAGAAAAAAAAAATACTAAAAATCAAGGAATTAACCGAATTTAATGAAATTTTCAATGTTAATACATTAATGAATAAAAGATATAATTCACCAGTTATCTTATTTAAAAACTTATATTTTGTCAGGTTAATTAACTTTGAACCACGTATGTTTGTGAATCCATGTTACACCTCAAAGATATGTGATTCAAAGTTAACTGACCTGAAAAAATGTACAAGTTTTTAAATAAAATAACTGGTGCATTATATTCTGAGGCAAATTGATAGTGCAATTTGAAATATATCATACAGGTAAAAAATAGCAAGAAAATTTGTACATCTGAGGGGGTAGGCAAAGAGTTAAACCGCTCCCAGTGGCTCTCCCATAACTGCGATCCTACCTATCCTAGTTCATTATAATTGAACAAAATGAATCAATTACAATAATAGGATTTTATTTGAATAGGAATTCTGAGGTGAATAGATAGTGAACTTTGAAATATCATATCATACAGGTAAAAAATACCAAGAAAATGTGTACATCTGAGGGGGTGGAGGGGTAGGCAAACAGTTAAACTGCTCACAGTGGCTTTCCTACCACTGTGATCCTACCTATCCTAGTTCATTATAATATAACAGATAGACTCGGATTACAATAATAATAGGATTTTATTTGAATAGAATGAGTTCTGAGGTGAATAGATAGTGAACTTTGAAATATCTCCTCATGCAGGTAACAACAAATACCAAGAAAAATTTGGTAGAGTCATGGGGGTGATTTTGTTGGTTGGTTGGTTAGATTTTATGGCATGTCAACCTTTGTTGGGTTATTTTGTGCTGAAGACATTTTGTTTTATTCATTCTTGATGGGTATTCAACATTTTTTAAAAAAATCATTTTTTTCTATTTAACCCATAGATGGGACTCTAACAGTTACTACCACTCTGGGTCAGAGTGTTACACACTGGACCCGTCAAAGAACACAAACACTTGTATTTAGGAAAATATAAGATGATATGTTTATTCCCTCGGTTGTGTACAGCTGAGAGTCGATGGCAGGGTTACGCAAACGTGGAGCCTTCGGGAGTTCTTTTTAAGTGATCTCGAACCTGATCGTTGTCTCTCTAATCGATCTCTACGGGCTTCTTTTATTGTAGTCTGACCCCCGGTGTCACACCTCTTTGTTCGTGACACCTATGCAGTTTTTTTCTGTAGACACGCCTCTTCGCCCACGCAGGCTGTTTTCCTTGGCTATGGGCTACGCCTACAGATTTCTGCACCTAAATCATGTCAAATGTTCACCTGCATTTCCAGGTGCAAAAGGTAAGGTCAGGTCAGGGCCACATCCTGTTTTCGTTTCCAGGCTGCACCTGACCCCCATGCACTTCCTATTCAGCCTGGTCCTTGGGTGCACTGATCAGACAATATATTACAAGAGTGGACCTGGAAGTAATGGTGATGCCAGAGCTCCAGAATTAGAACTTCACCATCAGATAGAGTTTAACGTCACACCCAGGACAAAAACACCCTCAGCCACCACCTTCTAGCACATATATGATAAAAGGTGTTGGGGCTTGCTTTAAGGGCAATAGTGTTGGGACAATCATATAGGTGCTAGGGCTTGAGATGACAAGATGATTTATTGGAAGGGGCCTCTCCAACTGCCTTTCTAGTCTAAGAAAAGGCCAAAGTGGAGTGTTCCATGTCATGGACTGTTCAGCCACCAAGGTTCCCTCATTAAGAATCTATGGGTCACCACTCACAGCCAATAAGTTGCTCCATTGGGGGGGGGGGTTAACACCCCTCTCCAGAGGTACTGTCAGTGGATTCTAAAACTCCAGCTGGCAGAGTTGAGGAAATTTAGTAGGCAAAGAGTTAAAGGAGACCCACACAAAACAGTGGAAATAATTATTAACCATTAAACATTTGTGCTATGACAGTTTAACTACAGTGTATGAATTAACTTTTTGCGAATTAGGTTACGGTTTAGGGGTTTGGGGATTAAGGTTGTTTTTAATTACGTATTGCTTTAAAAAAAAAAAAAAATTACTATACATTTAATTAACCATTGAAATTAATTATTGGACCCAACAGTAGACACATTAGTCTCAGTTGTTTGTGTTAGTATTGCAATGTATAATTTCAATTAAACTTGGTTTTGAAAAAATATTTTTCAATATTAAATGTATAATAATTTGGGGTTTTTGTAGCTGTTTTTTTAAAGCAATATGTAATTAAAAACAAAAGTTCATTCATAGACAAAAAAGTTGCAAGTTTAGCCATCAAAGCAACTAAATACTGTATTTGACTGCATATAGGACGCACTTTTTCCAAAATTTTGGCTCAAAAATTGCCCCGAGTCTTATACATCATAGGTGAAGTTTGAGACCTCCCGTAAGCCTACACTAATCTTCTCTATGATGCTCACTAACCCAGATTACACTCAGTACTTTTACCTACCCTAAACTCCATGCATCCCTTATTTTATTGCATGTTTCTGCTTGTGTATTGCACAGCTAGACTGTTTTAAACAATATCTTCTTATTATAATGGAGATTGTGTGTTTTTCTGTCTGTAACCGAAACTATATTACTACTCAAGTCACAATTCCCTTTGTTAATGACATCACATTCTCCATGATTTTAACCTTTTTAATAATTAATAAAATTGTTTTATATTATTAATACTGTTAACTATATCTACATATGAATAACATGCAATTATATTTATATATACAACAAAATAGCGGATTACAGTGTGAACGGAAAGGCTAATTTGTATATTGATCTTAAAAAATAGATTTTAATAAATATATGCTTAGTATTATTGATTTCTAATTGTTTAGTTTTATCTTATTGAATATGAGCAAAAATCTCTTCAATAAATCTTAAAAGAAATCCATTAACAAGAAGAAATAACTGTAATTTTATTCTTTACTTCCTATTTTAACTAAATAGTTAAATTAGGAAAATTTACCAATGAAAGAGGGGAGTAATGGAAAATGATGGAAAAGTTAGTTTCAAAGTTGTTCTATTTTTCAATCATACCCCCTCTGTTCCAAATCTTTTTATCTGCATTCTTATTCAGTTTCATTAGCCTTTCTAATTTAACATGATATTTTATTATATTAAAACTTAAATACTTGCACCCGGAGGGTGCATATATTTGCTAGTATTCTTAAATACACTAAAACCTTTTTTTCCTGAATCTGACCTGCTGAAATGGGGGGGGGGGTCTTATATGCCGTCAAATATGGTAAATGGGTGTTGCATGAACTGAAGGAAAATTTAAATGTAAAATATTCATGCTCTGTGTTTATTTTGTCAACCAAAAGGATCCATTTCTTGATCGCATTTAAAATGGAAAATCTATTCTAAAAAGGTATGTCAGAAAAGTTCCAAGTCGATCACATTCTTCGATGTGAGGAGCATCATCAACTGCGAGTTCTTGCCACAAGGCCAGACGATCAATCAAGCATATCTACAAAAAGATACTGTGCAGTGTTTGCTTTGTTCAGTGCACGAGAAGAGGTGAGAGATGTGGCAGGACAACTCATGGGTGCTACACCATGACAACGCACCTGCCCACACTGCCCCTAGTATCTGAGAGTTCCTGGCCCAAAAGAACATCACTGTGCTGGAGCAACATCCCTACTCACCTGACCTGGCGCCATGTGATTTTTTTCCTCTTCCCCAAGCTCAAGGGGGTCATCAAGGGAACCAGTTTTGAGGATGTGCACAACATCAAAAAGGCCATGACGACAGAGCTACAGAGAATCCCGGAAGAATCCTTCCAGGAGTGCATGCGAGCATGCTAGAGAAGGATGGGAAAGTGCCTTAGACTCCAGGGGGATTACTTTGAAGGGGATAACTTGTAGGTCATAGTTTGCATTTGAAATAAATTTTTTGTGACACCAATCCTAGAACTTTTCTGACGTATCTCGTATATCAGTGCTTTTCTATTACTGTCAAGTTATGGTGAAAGCACCACTTCCCCACTAGATCACCAAAGACATTTTTTTTTTAAGTCAATATCACTGTGAAATTTTAATATCAAAGTTTTTCAAGTTTTTATTTATTCTAATAGTAAATTTTGGCTAAACAAAGTATGTCCATTACAGGCAGCCATATGTAGATGTATAATCGTAAGAGGGTAATAATATGTAATTTTTTCTGTCTAAATTGCGGCCTGAAAATTACTCTTTCGCATGTAATAAGGATAGGTTTATCTATTTTCAAGATAACAATGTAATTTTTCCCAATCGGATAATTTGATCTTTGAATTAACTGTTTTTCTTTGTAAAAACCATGTATAAGTTCGGAAATATTTATTTCCATTTTATTCAAGATGGTCTAAACTGATCACGTGACCGTTTTGGTGATACCTAAGAAATAAAGAATGTATACATAAGACTTCATTTCATGTTCCATTCGCATCTATCTGGTAGATTATGGTAAATATTTACGCCCCTCAATTCACAGTCTACCATCAGTTCAATACTTAAGTGGGTGACCACTTAAGTAACAGCAGGTACTGTAAGAAACTCAAGTCTTTTGTCTATTAAAATCTTGTTTGGATATTATTGCAGGTCAACCCTAGTTGGGTTATTTTATGCTGGAGATGCTTTGTTTTATTCATTTTTGTTGGGTATTCAACTTTTTCTTTAAACTCAATTTTTCTTCAAACACATTTTGTATCTATTTAACCCATAGAAGGGACCCTGACAGATACTACCACTCCGGGTCAGTGTGGACCTGAGAGTAATGGCAATAAAGGGGTACTTGTTAAGTTTTTATGGGCTATCCTTTAGCCTTCAATCAAGAGCGCTTGTCCAGCAGAAATCCTTGGTAATCCTCTGGTAAAGAATCCTCAGTATTGTAAGTTCCTTAGTCAATGGTCGCAAGTGGACTATGAAAAGATCAGTGTTTAAGTAGTTAATCAGCCGAATATTACGGCTGTTGATTGGTGAAGGAATAGACCACGTGACCTCACCTAGTCTATAAATTTAGGTGGGGAATTGTAGCACACCTTATATACAAAGATTCCAACAGTACTCCACACTCCCTAGATCTCCAGGATTGGAACTTCACCACTAGATGCAGTTTAATGTCATACCCAGGACACTTTATCAAAATGACTTGATTCAGCATTAAATAACTCAAAAGGGGTTGATATGCCATAAAACAAAACAACCAGCCAACTCGTGTATTTGGTTTATTGAAATGACTTGATTCAGCATTAAATGACCCGAAAAGGGTTGATATGCCATAAAACAAAACAACCAACCAACTCGTGTATTTGGTTTATTGAAATGACTTGATTCAGCATTAAATAACTCAAAAGGGGTTGATATGCCATAAAACAAAACAACCAACCAACCTGTGTCCTTTGTTTATCAAAATGTCTTGATTCGGCATTAAATGACCCGAAAAGGGTTGATATGCCGCAAAACAAAACAACCAACCAACCAGTGTCCTATGTTTATCAAAATGTCTTGATTCAGCATTAAATGACCCGAAAAGGGTTGATATGCCGCAAAACAAAACAACCAACCAACCAGTGTCCTATGTTTATCAAAATGTCTTGATTCAGCATTAAATGACCCGAAAAGGGTTGATATGCCATAAAACAAAACAACCAACCAACCTGTGTCCTATGTTTATCAAAATGTCTTGATTCAGCATTAAATGACCCGAAAAGGGTTGATATGCCATAAAACAAAACAATTAACCAACCAGTGTCCTATGTTTATCAAAATGTCTTGATTCAGCATTAAATGACCCGAAAAGGGTTGATATGCCGCAAAACAAAACAACCAACCAACCAGTGTCCTATGTTTATCAAAATGTCTTGATTCAGCATTAAATGACCCGAAAAGGGTTGATATGCCATAAAACAAAACAACCAACCAACCTGTGTCCTATGTTTATCAAAATGTCTTGATTCAGCATTAAATGACCCGAAAAGGGTTGATATGCCATAAAACAAAACAATTAACCAATTATCTGATGTAGCGTACTGGCAGGATACTTTTTCCAATGTGCCACAGACCAGTTACCATATTTATTCCATATTGTTATTTGATATATGATCGAGTCCCAAGTATTTCTATCTGTTTTTATTGTATCACACCATGTGATGAGAATAACATTAAATAATACAGAAAGATTTTTTTATACATTTTCATTTTTACATAACATGTTTATGTATTATAATTTGAAATTGGAAACTTGCCATGTACCAGAAGTTGATGACTTGTGTACCACCACTGAGTTTTTATTTATTTATTTTCACACGGTCTTATCAAATCTATATTAATAATAATAATAGAGATTCAGTCTCTATTTGTCTGTAACTGAAACTATGTCACTGCTTACGTCACAGTCATTTCAGGAATTAAGTAAGTTTATCAATGAGTATTTAATTTATAGTCAATATCATTACTACATAAAAATACTAGAAGCGGCTACCCGGTGTCACCTTGGTTAGAGGAAGAGGGGTAAAAAAAAAGTAGTCTCAGAGATCCAGTATTGGCACTGAAGGGGTACTCCCCACTCCCCAGAGCTCCAGAATTGGTTTGGTTTGGTTGTTTTGTTTTATGGCATATCAACCTCAATGGGTCATTTAATGCCGATAAAGTTTTGAAATAAAGTCATTATTAATGGATACTCAATTTTTTTTATAAATACATTTTTCTATTTAACCCAGAGATGGGACCCTAATAGGTACTACCACTCCGGGTCAGAGTAGACCAGGGAGCAATGGTGATGAAGGGGTGCTCCACATTCCCCAAACCTCCAAAACTGGAACCTCACCATCAGATAGAATTTAACGTCATCCCCAGGACATGTAGACCCTCAGCCATCGCCTTCTGTGCTAGAATGATAGAATGATGATAAAAAAGGTTAGGGCTTGCTGTAAGGGCAATAGGGTTGAGACAATCATATAGGTACTATGGCTTGACGTAACCAGCCAATTGATCGGAGGGGGCCTCTCCGACCACCCGTCTAGCACAAGAAAGGGCCTAAGTGGAGTGTTGCAGGTCATGGACTGCCCATCCACCAAGACCCCGTCCTTAAGCATCACAGATCGCCACCCACGGCCAACAGATGGCTTCATTTGGGGGAGTCTTACCCCCTTCCTCGCAGAGGTGCAGTTGGTGCATTCTAACGTCCCAGCTGACAGGGCAGCTCCAGAATTGGAACTTCACAATTAGATGCATTAGATGTCATACCCAGGACACAGAGCTCATTTCGATTCATAAATCTTATTCTAAGCTGAGATAAAACAATTAAAAGTTAATGGTTAAAATGCAATTATTCTTAATTAATTTTAACTTAATATCTGACAACGACTGTGAACTGAAACAGATATCCTTTTAAACTGTTTGAATAAAAATTAAAGAAAAAAAAAATTCCTTTCTTGTCATGGAGTTGTTTGGTTTGGTTTGTTTTGTGGCATATCAACCTCAGTGGGTCATTTAATGCCAACAAAGTTGTGAAATAAATTCATTCTTAATGCATAATACAATTTTGTTTATCAACTCATGTTTTTCTATTTAACCCATAGATGGGACCCTAACAGGTACTACCACTCCAGGTCAGAGTGGACCAGGGAGCAATGGTGATGAAGGGATGCTCCACATTCCTCAAATCCCCAAAACTGTAATACATGACAACCAATGATGATTTGTAGTAGAGAAGGTTTCTAACAGAGCTGCAGAGTCAGAGTCGGGGGTCAGAAGTAATTAAGAGCTCACTGGAATCAGAGTCGATAAACTACACCAAGAGCTGTGGAGTTGGAGTCAGAGTCGTGGTCAGAAGCAATTAAGAGCTCACTGGTTAGTTGAGTATTTAATTGCCAATCTTGAAAACTGTTCAGTCAATAAACTACACCAACTCTAAATCCAGTTGAATCTACACTATATATTGCCCAAGGTTAGACTGTAAAGTTATACAGTGTACACTCCTTATAAATAAAAAAAGGAAGTAAAGTCATCAGGATGGCCTAATGTCGGTATCAACCAGACAGCAAGGGAGTCTATTCTCTTTTCACTAGCGCTAGACCAAGGAGATTGTGTTTGTGGAGCACCACACCTGCCACCAACTCCTCACTTAACCACACAGATCCCTGTGCTACTCATACACTGAATTGGCGAGGGTCGGTATTGAACCCAGAACCTTGTGGCTCCTAGTCGAATGCTCTACCGACTGAGCTAAACCATCCCTAATTCATATTCATTTGTTGGGCATAATCACTTAAGTACAACCCCCCGAGCCTGAAGTCAAGTGATCTACAAGCGATCCCTTGTTTCACGCTCCACAGGGGGGTTCGAAACAAGACAGCGACAGCAAAATATCGCCTGTTGCAGATGTCAAGTTGGTTGGCCCGTTCGCGCACATCGCAGCGTATGCAACAACAATCCACATCCGGCAGAGTTGAACCGCTAAACTCTGGTATTAGCTTAATATCAAATTTATCCATCATTAGGAAGCCGAAATAGCTTGTAAAAAGTTTTCCAACTGAAGTCTGTTCAATTAACAACAGTAATCCCTTTCGTTCAGCAAACTGCTCTTCCAACTGACCACTTTCCTCTCACTTCATTCTTGTTCACCCAAAACAGTAATCCCTTTCGTTCAGCAAACTGCTCTTCCAACTGACCACTTTCCTCTCACTTCATTCTTGTTCACCAAAACACAGTAATCCCTTTCGTTCAGCAAACTGCTCTTCCAACTGACCACTTTCCTCTCACTTCATTCTTGTTCACCCAAAACACAGTAATCCCTTTCGTTCAGCAAACTGCTCTTCCAACTGACCACTTTCCTCTCACTTCATTCTTGTTCACCCAAAACACAGTAGTCGCCGAATTTCACTTCTCTCGCAGACACTTGCTTTGTTGCTCACTGCCAGTCTCAGCAACCTACTGTTTATATTATGGCTTATAATGGCTACTCTTTATGCAAATTCCATCTCGTCCCATTTGAGTCTCTCATGCATGGCACAAGCGATTCTCCCGCTTACGTTGGGAGTAGTGGCCATGCCCATTACAGAGTGGGATTCAAAGGTGCCGAAAATAGAGGAATCAGCATCAGAGGTTTTGTGTTCTGGAGCCACAGTCCTGGTTGCTAACAGACAAGACGACAAAGAAAGTAAACATTCCACATCATTACTATCTATCTATCTATACATACATACATACATATATATATATAAAGGGCAGTTGTGTGTATCTGTATGTCCGGACAATTAACGACAAAGTAAATATATATACACCTTAAATATCACCAAGGCTTAGTTTTTGTTAGTGAAGATAATTAAAAAAATAAAATTTAAATGATAACAGCATGGATTTTTTTTTTCATTTAATATTCTAGATAGTAGACATTAACATTTCTTTTCAGAGTAGCTGGATCAATGCAAGGTCTATTTTTTTACATAGGGATTTAAAATGGGGGAAACCACAAGGATTCAACTCACAATTCAGTAATAATGGATCTGCGGGACTAACTTTAAAAAATACCCCTCTACCCTAGCGATGCAGGGTAGCCACTGCTAGTAAAGAAATAAGCCATTAGTGAGCTACAGTGGTTATAATGATAAATAGTAGGGCAGACTGGGTTCTTTAGCATTAGTTGGGCAACCAGTCTAAGAGAAGGAAAACTGAAATCAAATTAGCTATATTCCAATAAATACACAAAGTGGTTATAACAGGTGTGTGGTGTAACGGTTATCATCTTAGGAAATGGACAGGACAACCAGGGTTCAAATTCTGGACAAAGCTGTGTTTCACTTTGCACTAATACCTTTGGGAAAGGTATGCATCCATCTTTTCTACTACCCCAGCTAGGCTTTTTAACCTCGATATGGCAACCAGTCTAGAAAGAAAACCTTGAATTCAAACCAGCACTACCCCACTTAAATATTGACCTTGTGTTGCATCCTGCCCTTATGGCAGAAGGGTTGTAATAATAGCACTAATTGAATAGGGCTGGTATTGAACCTGGAACCTTGTGGTTCATAGATGGATACTCTACAGACTCAGTTAAACTGAATGAAGAATAACATTCTTGTATATAAATATTTGTAATTTGTTATAAATGGTTTTAATATTATCGTTATAACAAATTACAAATATTCATATACAAAAATGCTGTTCTTTATTTAGTGCCAGTTTAAATCTTAGGAATATGGTTTGGCCACTGTGGATAATATCAGGTTTCGACATTGTTTTTGTCATCCATACTTCATCTGTCCCACGAGATGCTTGTAAATTTAATCTGATGGCTAAACATCCACTTGAACTTTGAACTAAGTAACAGACACCAGCTGTAAACCCAATTTTTTTTTCAAATTATATTTTAAGTCAGTAATATTTTAAAAAAATTAAAAAAATTTTTGTTGAAGTCTAGATTTCTATTTTCGTTTGGTTTGGTTTGATTTGGTTTTCCCAACCCTATTGCCCTTCTTGGCAAGCCCCAACCCCTTTTTATCATATGGGTGCTAGAAGGCGGTGACTGAGGGTCTACATGTCCTGGGAATGCTCCCTGGTCCACTCTGACCAGGAGTGGTAGTACCTGTTAGGGTCCCATCTATGGGTTAAATAGAAAAACATGAGTTGATAAACAAAATTGTATTATGCATTAAGAATGAATTTATTTCAAAACTTTGTCGGCATTAAATGACCCACTGAGTTTGTAAAAAAAACAAACCAAACCAAACCAATCCCTCTTTCACTAGCACTAGACAAAGGAGATTGTTTTAGCATCTGAGATAGAATGCCACACCTACCATCAGCTCCTCACTTTACCGCACAGATCCCTCTGCTACTCATACACTGAGTTAGCAAGGGATGGTATCGAACTTAGAACCTTGTGGTTTCTAGTCAGACTCTCTATTCATCGGGGTGGCCTAAAAGTCAGTATCAACCAGAAAGCGAGGAAGTCTATCCCTTTTTCACTAGCACTAGACAAAGGAGTTTTTTTTTAGCCATACCTACCATCAGCTCCTCACTTTACCGCACAGATCCCTTTGCTACTCATACGCTGAGTTGGCAAGGGCTGGTATTGAACCCGGAACCTTGTAGCTCCTAGTCGGACTCTCTACTGAGTTCAAACTCAAGTCGTGCTATTGCGTTCACGTGCTCGATTGTTTGTTTTTTTCTCCCCCCCCCCCATTAAAAAAAGCTGTTGTGTGTAGTAAAGTAAAAATATCTTCACTATAATTCAGTTCAATAAAAGACCAAAAAATTCACCCCCCCCAAAAAAAAAAAAAAAAAAAAAACAGAAATTGAACGAAGGCCACGATGAGGCTGAACAATAAACAGTTAATTTACTCGGTACCAAAATTTTAGCCAACACACAGCAATACTGCGTAGTAAGCAAAAATTTAAAAAATAAAAAAACAAACAAAAAATACTAATAATAATAATAACGTTCTTTTTCTTTGTATAAATAACAAAAAACACAAAAAAAGTTAAAATAAATCTTTTAAAAAATTAGATTAAGAAAAGAAAGAAAAAAAAAGGTAAAGAAAGAAGAAAAAAAAAAAATAGGTTAATTTTAAACCCGAACGTCTAAAACTCCAGTTCCCTTTCTTTTCTGTATGTGTGATGAAGTTGATGTCACAGTGACCCCTTTTCTTATTCTCCTCCTCCTCCTCCTCTTTTTCTTCTCCTCCTCCTCCCTTTTCCCTGACGTAAAAAGCAGGAAAGTCGATGCTGGTGCAATCAGATTTAAAGCCACTAAGATGAATAAGGGAATTGTGTCTGTGTGTTTATGATAGGTAACGGTGGTACAAGTCAGAAGTAACGGCTGAATGTGGCGGGTTTTATTTACCGGGACAAAGTCATTTGACACTAGTTGCTAAAATGTTGATTTCGGAAAAGAAGAAGAAGAAGAAGAAACAAACAAAAACAAACAAACATAAACAATCCCAGATGTTTTAAGAGTAATGCGGTATTATTTATTGACTATTTTCAAGCACATATAATCGGACATGATGACCTGTCATTACTATTTTCTGTCCCTCAACTAACAAACAACAGAGGAAATAAACAAACAAGAGTACAAATGCAGAATAGAGAAAATATCATTAGAATCACATTTTACGTATAAATAGCATTAGATTACGGAAACTCCCGAAGTAGCCTAAGTACAAACGCAGAATAGAGAAAATATCATTAGAATCACATTTTATGTATAAATAGCATTAGATTACGGAAACTCCCGAAGTAGCCTAAGTACAAATGCAGAATAGAGAAAATATCATTAGAATAACATTTTACGTATAAATAGCATTAGATTACGGAAACACCCGTAGTAGCCAAAGTACAAATGCAAAATAGAGAAAATATCATTAGAATCGCATTTTACGTATAAATAGCATTAGATTACGGAAACTCCCGAAGTAGCCTAAGTACAAACGCAGAATAGACATCCTATCATTAGAATCGCATTTTACGTATAAATAGCATTAAACTACGGAAACTCCCGAAGTAGCCTAAGTACAAATGCAGAATAGAGAAAATATCATTAGAATCACATTTTACGTATAAATAGCATTAAACTACAGAAACTCCCGAAGTAGCCTAAGTACAAACACAGAATAGACATCCTATCATTAGTATCGCATTTTACGTATAAATAGCATTAGATTACGGAAACTCCCGAAGTAGCCTAAGTACAAACGCAGAATAGACATCCTATCATTAGAATCGCATTTTACGTATAAATAGCATTAAACTACGGAAACTACCGAAATAGCCTAGGTATTAATGCAGAATAGCGCACAAGAGATAATGTCATTAGAATTGCATTTTGCGTATAACTAACTCTAAACTACGGAAACTCCCGAAGTAGCCTAGGCACAAATGCAGAATAGCGCGCAAGAAATAATATCATTAGAATCGCATTTTACGTATAAATAGCATTGGATAGCAGAGGAAATAATAAACAAACAAGGATGAACCGATTCTCAGTCGGTAGAGTACCCGACAACCCAGTGTGTGAGTAGCACAGATTGGGCAATCTGATCTGTGCTGTAAATTGGTGAACTGACGGTAGATATGGTGCTCCACTTCAGCAAAAACTATCTCCCTGGTTTAGCGCTAGCCAAAAAAGGGGACAAACTCCCTCGCTGTCCGGCTGGTTCCAACAATAGGACACACCGTAAACTACACATCTCAAATGCATAGTAAGGGTATTTGCCTCATACCCCACTTGTATGGGTTGGGCACAAGGCCTCGTTTTAACGTGGGCCCACCCACAAGCTCATGGGTGGGAAAAAAATTGCGTCGATCCCCTCAGCATTCCTCCTCGAGAGGGGGGGGGGCGCACCTAAGGCGCTGGCCAATAAACCCAGCCCTACCCCCAAGGGGGCAGGTATTGCTTGAGGGGGGCACTGGGATCGACGCTAATAAGTGTACTTTACCGGGCGGACAGGGAAGTCTCAAAGCATAGTAACTGGAACAGATACTACACTTTGATACCCCTTTTAAATGCACAGTAAGACATTTAAACGGAATTTAAAATTCCTGCATGCCCCACCCCACCCCACAAAGCAAAGATCTAATTTTACCAATCTAACAGTAAATAAAGTTTTCTTTCCCACTCCCTTAACTTTTAGATGTACTTTAATAAGTAATTTATGCGTACAAGCATAAACAACAAAGCCTCTTTGACCTACACTTAAATGGGCTGAACTTGCACAAAGGTGTCAAAATTAGGGTGACCCAGAAAAAACAGAACCCAAATTATTTATTTTCCCATTAAACTAACCTTAAACCCCAACCCCTAAGCCTAAACGCCCCTAGTTAAAATTAACAGTTTTATTACAAAATTTGTGGGTTCTGTTTTTTCTGAATCACCGGTATACAGAGTGACCCAGAAAAAACAGAACCCAAATTATTTATTTATTTTCCCATTAAACTAACCCTAAACCCCAACCCTAACCCCAGACCCCATAGTTAAAATTAACAGTTTTATTACAAAATGTGTGAGTTCTGTTTTTTCTGGGTCACCCTAATTTTGACATCTTTGTGTAAGTTCAGCCGTTAAATGAGGACTAGAAAAAAAAACAATCACTTAAAAAAAAAAAAAAAAAAAAACGAATTAAAATTAATTAAATCGATTATTTAAAGTTGAATTTTAGTTTCAGTCAACAAATTGTTACATAATGAATATGAGCATCAGAGGAGAACAAAATATTATATAACATATGTAATTAATTTTCAATACATTTTAAACATTAAATTTGCCCCAAAATTTACGAAGTCAGAAATTCTAAGTGAATTAAGAAATGTGCTTACAAAAAACGTTATTAAAAGTTTAGAAAAAAAAATTATAATAGTTTCTTCTTAGAAACCAATAACAAAAAACATTAAATACACTATGTACAGAAAAAATACACAGATGTTGATATTTTATTTAAATGAAATATCTTTTTTTTTTTGTTTGTTTGTTCCAAAAACGCAGAAAAAAATAAATAGCGCTAAAAGATTCTTTTTTTTAATCAGGGTAGTGATTAGATTTTGTAAAATACGTCTATGACGTTACAATTGTTGGTACCTACCCTTAATAGAGCAACATATGTGCACGCATCGCCAGGTAAATGTTTTAATAAAAAAAAAATTAAAAAAACATTGGGGTGTACAAAGTTGGATTTGGATTTCTCACAGTAGAAGGGAATGAAAATATACACATGAATGAAGTGAAGACGATAACAATTCAGTAACAAACACATTTATTTACATGAAATAATAATAATAATAATAATAATAATAATAAAGGGCTGAACTTGCACAAAGGTGTCAAAATTAGAGTGACCCAGAAAAAACAGAACCCAAATTATTTATTTATTTTCCCGTTAAGCTAACCTTAAACCCCAACCCCAACCCTAAACCCCCATGGTTAAAAATAACATTTTTATTACAAAATTTGTGGGTTCTGTTTTTTCTGGGTCACCCTAATTTTGATACCTTGATGCAAGTTCAGCCTAATAAAGTAAAAAGTAAAGTCGTCGGGGTGGCCTAAAGTCGGTATCAACCGATCAGCGAGGGAGTCTACTTCTTTTCACTAGACCAAGGAGATTGTTTTTGCGTCTGAGGTGGAGCGCCACACCTACCATCAGCTCCTTACTTTACCGCACAAATCCCTGTGCTACTCATACGCTGAGTTGGTGAGGGCCGGTATCGAACTAGGAACCTTGTGGTTTCTAGCCGAAAGCTCTACCGACTGAGCTACGTTTGCCGCCCTATAATAATAATAATAATAATAATAATAATAATAATTTTGCAGTTCCAGCAGATCACAGGGTGAAGTTAAAGGAAAATGAAAAAAATGGACAAATATCTGGACCTTGCCAGAGAACTGAAAAAGTTATGGAATATGAAAGTGAAAGTGATACCAATTGTAGTTGGTGCACTTGGAACAAAAGGATTAGAAAAGGGTTTGGAAAGTTTGGAAATCAGAGGAAGGATTGATACCATCCAGAACACTGCACTGCTGCAATCTGCCAGAATACCCAGAAGAGCCCTGGAGACCTGAGGAGACTTGCTGTCACTCCGACTCCAGTGAAAGACCATCAGCTGACGCTGATGTGAAAACTCAAAAGGAGATGATAATAATAATAATAATAATAATAATAATAATAATAATAATATCAGAGGAAGGATTGATACCATCCAGAACACTGCACTGCTGCAATCTGCCAGAATACTCAGAAGAGTCCTGGAGACCTGAGGAGACTTGCTGTCACTCAGACTCCAGTGAAAGACCATCAGCTAATGCTGATGTGAAAACTCAAAAGGAGATAATAATAATAATAATAATAATAATAATAATAATAATAATAATAATAATAAACAACTGTGAGGGCAAAAGTGCTAAAAGTATGGAAAAGAGTCTGGGTGATCTCGGGATGAGAGGAAGAATCGATACCATCCAAACTACGACATTAAGATTGGCTAGAATACCCAGAAGAGTCCTGGAGACCTAAAGAGACTCGCAGTCACTCAGCCTCCAGCGAATCACCGGCTAAGACGAGTGTGAAAAACTAATGGAGCGAAATAATAATTACACACTAGAATAGACAATGGAGTTATTTCTTAGTTGAGTAACATGATATTATAGGGTGACCCAGAAAAAACAGAACCAAAATTATTTATTTTCCCATTAAACTAACCCTAATCCTAACCGTAAACTCTAACCCTAGTTGAGGAACATAATATTACAGGGTGACCCAGAAAAAAACAGAACCCAAATTATATATTTTCCCATTAAACTAACCCTAATCCTAACCGTAAACTCTAACCCTAGTTGAGTAACATAATATTACAGGGTGACCCAGAAAAAAACAGAACCCAAATTATTTATTTTCCCATTAAACTAACCCTAATCCTAACCGTAAACTCTAACCCTAGTTGAGTAACATAATATTACAGGGTGACCCAGAAAAAACAGAAACCACAAATTTCGTAATAAAACTTTTTTTTTTTTTTAGGTTTAAGTCCAACAAGGGTTAGGGTTTAGGGTTTAGGTTGGGGTTTAGGGTTAGTTTAATGGGAAAATAAATAAATAAATTGGGTTCTGTTTTTTCTGGGTCACTCATGTTACTCAACTAGGAAATAACTGACAATGGTTTATTTTCACACATTAAACAATATACATAATGTCACATAAAACAAAAGAAAAAACAAAAGTTGTTGTAGTAATGTGTGGAGGATGATCACTAATTTGGACTGAGCCTATTCTAGTAATGACCACCTCAGTTTTTTTTTAGTTTTTTTTTTTTTTTACATAGTTTGAGAGTTGATTATTAGTTTACTTATACGTATTAAAAAATTCTATTTTGATAAATAATTTGAGTTGGTGAGCAAACATTTAGGGAGCTGACGGTAGGTGTGACACTCCACCTCAGCAAAGATAATCTCCCTGTTCTAGCGTTAGATTGGTTTGGTTTATTTGTTTAATGAGTTATATAATATAACAATATAAACAATGGGCTAAACTTGCAAATTGGTCGGAAAATTAAAACGGAAAGTTTTTTGGTGGTCCCCCATGACAGCTTAACTACAGTCTATGAATGAACATTTTACGAATTGGATTACGGTTTAGGGATTAAGTTTGTTTTTTTTTTTTACATTACGTATTGCTTTTAAAAAATTACTATACATTTAATTAACCATTGAAATTAATTATTGAATCCAACGGTAGACACATTAGTCTCAGTTGTTTGTGTTAGTATTGCAATGTATAATTTCAATTAAACTTGGTTTTAAAAAAATATATTTTTCAACATTAAATGTATATTATTAAATTTTTTTAAGCAATACGTAATAAAAATAAATAAAAAAAAACCTTAATCCCCAAAACCCTAAATCGTAACACAATTTGCAAAAAGTTAATTCATAGACTTTAGTTAAACTGTCATGGGGACCACCAAAAAACTTTCCGTTTTAATTTTCCGACCAATTTGCAAGTTTTGCCAAACAATGTCAGATAAAACAAAAGAAGAAAAAAACGTAATGTTGGTTGTTGTAGTAATGTGTGGAGGATGATCACTAATTTGGACTGAGCCTATTCTAGTAGTGACCACCTCAATTGTTTTGTTTTTGTTTTGTTTTTTAAGGCATAGAGAACGTGAAATTATACATATAATATCACTATGTAATAAATCGTTTTTTAAAGACTTCCGGAGAGAAGTCACAATTCATCCCCTTCCATTCCTCCTCGCTGCTAAGCGGGAGAGAGGTTGCTAAACAATTTATTTCCTTTCCTCGTTGTGGGGAGTAACAAGGATGGATGTCTTGTACGTAAGGTATGTCAGACGGGGGTACGGATATAGGCTATACTGTTCGACAATAGGCGACATTTGTTTTTCTGAAGTAAACACAACCTAATAATTGTATTGTCTACTTGCTATGAGGAGAAAACACAGATACGTGGGCACACAAAAGACAACAGTTTTTAGACAGACAGATAGATAGATGCTATATACAGACATATAGATAGACAGATAGATGCTATACATAGACGGATAGACAGACAGATGCTATACATAGACGGATTGACAGACAGACAGACAGATGCTAAACCTAGACGGATAGACAGACAGATGCTATACATAGACGGACAGACAGGCAGACAGACAGATAGATGCTATCAAAGACAGACAGGCAGGCAGACAGACAGATAGATGCTACAAAGACAGACAGGCAGCAGACAGACAGATAGATGCTATACAAAGACAGACAGGCAGGCAGACAGACAGATAGATGCTATACAAAGACAGACAGGCAGGCAGACAGACAGATAGATGCTATACAAAGACAGACAGGCAGGCAGACAGACAGATAGATGCTATACAAAGACAGACAGGCAGGCAGACAGACAGATAGATGCTATACAAAGACAGACAGGCAGGCAGACAGACAGATAGATGCTATACAAAGATAGATAGATAGATGCTATACAAGATAGATAGATAGATAGATGCTATACAAAGATAGATAGATAGATAGATGATAGATAGATAGATGCTATACAAAGATAGATAGATAGATAGATAGATAGATGCTATACAAAGATAGATAGATAGATAGATAGATAGATAGATGCTATACAAATACAGATAGATAGATGCTATACATAGACAACTTATTCCGTGTAGAGTAGAAAGAGTAAATACGTAAAAGTACATACATACATACATACATATATATATATATATATATATATATATATATATATATATATATACCAAACATGAATGTCCGAATTTAGTTTAATCATGGGATTGATTAGTAAGTAAGCTATGTGATGAATGAAATATCTCATTTTCACAAGACGATTTGGTCCCTTTATATTTGATGTACAAAATAAATAAACAACACACACACACACACACACACACACACACGGACGGACGGACGGACCTTAAAAAAAGGCCACGAAGAGATGCTTAAAAGCGGTTTACACACACACAAACTTTAAATTGAAAAATGTAAACAAATCCTAACTGCACTTTTTATGCATTAAACCTGAGAATAGAAGAAATAGAAGAAGAAAAGCAAGAAAAATAAATAAACAACCACTTTTTAAAAACACGAAAGGAATTTACAAGAAAAGGCTTTCATAAATTAGAAGTGAAAAATTAAAAAGAAAAAGGAGAGTAAGGAGGAAGAAAAAAGGAGAGTAAGAGGACGAAGAAGGGAGAGGAAGGAGGACGAAGAAGGGAGAGGAAGGAGGACGAAGAAGGAGAGTAAGGAAAAGGGAGAGGAAGGAGGGGAGGAAGGGAGAAGGAGAGGAAGGAGAAGGGAGAGGAAGGAAAAGGGAGAGGAAGGAAGAAAGAAAACGGAGGAAGAAGAAGAAAGGAAGAAAGGAAAAAGAAAGGAAGGGAGGCGAAGAAAGAAAGGAAGAAAAAAAAGAAAGAAAGAAAGAAGAGGAAGAAGAAGAGAAGAAAGAAAGAAAAATAGAAAGAAAAAGAAGAAAAAAAGAAGAGGAAGAAAAAAAGAAGAGGAAGAAAAAAAGAAGAGGAAGAAAAAAAGAAAGAAGAGGAAGAAAAAAAGAAAGAAAGAAAGAAGAAGAAAGCAGAGGAGATGAAGAAAAGAGAGAAAGAAGAAAAACATTTAAAGTACTTTTAAAAAGGCAAAAATATTTACAGTACCTCCCATTTTTGTCAAACATCCTTCACCACAAATGTAAAAACCATTTCTTTCCTTCTTTTTCCTCCACAAAATTGTATATAACCCAAAAGTGCGCACTGTAAACTGGTAATTTAAATCCTGCTACCCAGGTTGACTTAACTATTATTTCTCAAGTGAAAGGAAACGAATCGAGTGACCCTTCTGTTTTTCTACATCCAATTTTATTGCGTAGTTATTATAATAGTAGCACAAGCAAGTAAACACACGAATATATCGGACGTCAACATTTATTCAAATTATAATCGAGGGTTCCCAAACTGCGCAGAAGATATTCAAATGGTTTGCATTGAATTAATAATATCCAATATACGCTGACAAAGTATTCTTTCCACTGGTGATGGTTTTCAAGCCATTTATTTACACGCTCAGACAATAATAATAATAATAATAATAATAATAATAATAATAATAATAATAGTATATCGTATATAGAAATGTCAAATGGAATAAATAAATAAAATAAAATAAAACAGGAGATTGAAAACGAGAAACCCTTAAATACATTTGACAATCAATGTCATCTTGGTTCCCTGCCCTTTTCTAACACTTGTATTTTTAATTGAATTCTTTCACACAGGAACCGACTACATTACAGGTGCACTTTTAAGGGGTTTAATGCATCAATTAACTTTTAACAAGATGACTGGTACTGGGCTGGGTTTTACGGCATGTCAACCCTTGTTGGGTTACTTTATACCAAAGACGTTTATGTTTTATTCATTTTAAATGGGTACTCAATTTCTTTTAAAGTCTATTTTCATTTTAAACATATTTTTAAAACTCTTTGATCAGTAAATGGTATCCTAACAGGTACTACGACTTCAGCGTAGACCAGTGAGTAATAGGAATGAAGGTTTGGTTTGGTTGGTTGGGTTTTACGGCATGGCAACCCCTTGGGTTATTTTATGCCGAATATTTCTATTGGTAATTTGGTGTTCAAAAATGTTTAATGCCGACAAGTTTTGAAATAATTTCATTTCTAATGGATAATACAATTTTGTTTATCAACTCATGTTTTCTATTTAAACCATAGATGGGACCCTAACAGGTACTACCACTACGATGACTGGTAGTACCCGACGTAAAACATTAGGGTAAAAAAAAAAAAACAAAGGGGAGGATGTCTGATCTCTTCAGCGCCATAACTCTAAAAAAAATGGTAAAAATGCTACAAACGTGAAACATACAATAACTTTCATTATGCAATTCAATTGTATTTCACAGAAGACAGAACGAAAAAAAAAAAAACTTTTTTTTTTATCAAATAATAAACCAAAAGGCATTTTCAAGAGGATCTTTTCCTTTATCTTTGCACGGGTTAGCTCAGTCGGTAGAGCGTTCGGCTAGAAACCACAAGGTTCCTAGTTCGATACCGGCCCTCGCCAACTCAGCGTATGAGTAGCACAGGGATCTGTGCGGTAAAGTAAGGAGCTTTATGGTAGGTGTGGCGCTCCCCCTCAGATGCAAAAAACAATCTCCTTGGTCTAGCGTTAGTGAAAAGGGGATAGACTCCCTCGCTGATTGGCTGATACCGATTTTAGGCCACCCCGACTACTACTACTGCTATACACCTAAAATTTTAACAATTAACGTGTTTCGTACCTGTATTAAACAATTATCCCGTCTATATATAAAGGGCAGTTGGTATGTATGTCCGGAGGAAACTATGAAAATAAAACAATTAACAAAATAAATATGTATAAACATTCACTATCATCATATCTTGGTTTTTGAGCAGAAATTATGTGATTTATATTCGTGAAGATAATTAAAAGATAAAATTTAAATGCTAACAGCATGGAATATTATTTATTTATTTATTTTTTGTATTTAATGTTGTAAATAGTAGAAATTAATTTTTATTTTCAGAGTGGCTGGATCAGCACAAGGTCTTTTTTACATGGGGATTTTAAAGGTACATCCTGTGGGAAAGCAACTCCCGATTCAGTAATAATGGATCTATGAGACTAAATTACCCCCCCCCTTCTATCCAGGCGATGCTGGGTAGCCGTTTCTAGTTTCATATAATTCTTTTTGTCCGGTTTACTTAATAGATAAATAAATAAATAGTAATGTATGAAAAGAAAAGAGAGTAATAATGATTAGAGAGGGCCGGTTTAGCTCAGTCGATAGAGTGTTTGGCTGGGAACTTCAGAGTTCCTGGTTCGATACCGGCCCTCGCCAACTCAGCGTATGAGTAGCACAGGGATCTGTACGGTAAAATGAGGAGCTGATCTCCCTAAAATCTTTTATCAGAATAAATTTTGTATCCACTTTCTTTTAAAATTATAAAATATTTTCTGTAAATTGAAGAACAAAAATGAGAAACTAGTTTTCAACATTTATTGAAATAGATCAACCTTAGGAATGACCCTCTAAAATTTAAACGACTGAACTTGCACAAAGATGTCAAAATTAGGGTGACCCCTAAAAAACAGAACCCAAATTATTTATTCATTTTCCCATTAAACTAACCTTAAACCCTAACCCTAAAACCCCTAGTTAAAATTAACAGTTTTATTACAAAATTTGTGGGTTCTGTTTTTTCTGGGTCACCGGTATACAGGGTAACCCAGAAAAAACAGAACCCAAATTATTTATTAATTTTCCCATTAAACTAACCCTAAACCCCAACCCTAACACTAACCCCAACCCTAACCCTAGACCCCCATAGTTAAAATTAACAGTTTTATTACAAAATGTGTGGGTTCTGTTTTTTCTGGGTCACCCTAATTTAGACACCTTTGTGCAAGTTCAGCCCTTTAAAGTATGTCAACTAGTGCTGCTGCTGCTACTATTGTCTTGTTAGGGTTAACAATGAAATCATATACACAGTTATTTACAAAGCTAAGCTTAGATGTGGCACAAGGCCAGAAGTATGGGGGGCGCCAATGAGAATCGAACTCACTAACAATGGTTTGCAAATCTAGCTTGTTAACCATTACACTGCTCGATGTGCCCATGAAATCAAATATATAACCAGATTTTGATATTTATTGAAAAGATGGCATTGAATTTGGTACGTTGTACTACTAATTTATAAATAAAAATTCAAAAAAATATTCTAAAAAATAATAAAAAAAAAAACGACAGAACCGGAGAGATCTTATTAAAACTAATTTTAATTTCATTTATCAATGAAAAATAAAATCCGCAGAGATGCTGATATGTATGCGTCCCTGACGCAGTAAAATCGTATCCATACGTCTCGGTGTTTTGTTTTTTTTCTTCCCTCATCATTTCAAGCTAATCGTAAATATATTTCAATAGCTTCTGAGAAACGAATTACACAGGATAGGTTAACAAGGCTTTAGTTGGGACCCATAAATTTTCCCGGGGACTCATTCAAAGTAAATATGTGCGTGCCAGGACGCACTTAATCAAAAAGCTATCAGCATCACTGAATTCGAATGGTTTTCTTCACCAGAACGAAACGGGATCATCGTGAGGGGCCCAATGGCATCCCATCCTACAAGGGAACTTTTTTTTTGTTTTGTTTTTTTCAATACCAACAATAAAAAAAAATAAATTGCATATGTTGATACCACGTAAACAAAGGATGATTCAATACTTGTAAAATCCATAAACAGCTGGCATAAAAAAAAAACTTTTAAAAAGGGAAATTTTTTAAAATCAAACAAAAATAAAAAGGTACAAATGCAGAATAGCGCGCAAGAGATAATAAATATCATTAGATTACGTATAAAAAGCATTACATTTCCCGGAAATACCCAAAACCTTTAAGAGGCTAGGGTAAGTTTTAGGGTTAGGCTACTTCGGGAATTTCCGTAATCTAATGCTATTTATACGTAAAATGCGATTCTAATGATACTATTTCTTGCGCGCTATTCTACATTTGTACCAAAATAAAAATACGGTGGGGGTCTTAACTACTAGTTAAATTTATTACTAGTAAAGTGTTATATACGCAAGTTAACATATTCAAGGGTCACTATAAAAAAAAGAAAAGAAAAAAGAAAGGAAATGGACTCGTCGACCTGAGTTCAAATCCTGGACGAAGCTACAGTTCACATAGCGCTAGTAGAACAGACTGGCTCTTTAAACCTTGGTTAGGCAACTAGTCTAGAAGGAAAACTCTGAATTCGAACCTGTTACACTCGCTTGGGGGTGGTCACTAGGCTCAGTTCTAATTAGTAATCTTTTTTGAAAAAATGAGGCTTTATTTAAACGTAGGAACTTATAATTCAAGCAAAGTTTCCCCCATCTCGATAGAAAAAAATACCAAAAATCAGGGAATTAACCGATTTTAATTAAATTTTCAGCGTTGATGTATTATTGAAGGGTTTAAATGCTTGTAAAATCCGTTATGCCAAGACGGAAGTGGTGGGCATGAATCGCAAGTGCGACCCAGGTAGTGAATGGGGCAAGGTTGGTTGATTAGTTGGTTGGTAGAATTTTATGGCATGTCAACCTTTATTGGGTTATTTTATGCCGAAGACGTTTCGTTTTATTCATTCTTGATGGGTGTTCAAATTCTATTAAAACTCTTCTTTTTTTCTTCTATTTAACCCATAGATGAGACCCTTACAGCTACTACCACACCGGATCAGAGTGGACCTGGGAGTAATGGCTTTAAAATCCGTAGAGATTAAATTAGATAAAACATTACTATTTTAAATATTTAAAGCAGAGCTCATTAAACTCCCCTTCCCCATCCACCGCAAATTGAAACCAGAGAATGTCATGGGTGAAGATATGTATGAATTACGGACCCCCTCCCCTCGGAGTCACACTCTGCATAGAATTATGCCGACCAAGCTTATCTTTTTCAAATTTCAAACAATCTCTCCAAAAATGTCTTTGACATAAGCTAAAACATTTTTTAAATAAATTTGAAGACAGTTATTTTTTTTTTTTTTCCTTTTTGAATTTTTGTACATAAAAATATATATTTGATATCTCGTACTGTTG
>CM042163.1:8237955-8322360 GCA_023376005.1 Doryteuthis pealeii
GTCCAATACGGTTTCTAAAAGATTTTGTTTCCAAAGTGTAATTTGGGGGGACGGGGCAGTTTGAAAAGATTATATCAATCAAAATGTAACAATTTTAATGCAAGTCATCTAATCAAGAGGACTGGGGATATTTTTTTAAAGCATGGTATTTAGGACGTACCCCACGCGTATGGGTTAGATACAAGGCCCTATCAATGAGGGACCACCCACAAACCGAAGCTCATGGGTGGCGGATGCAAAAAATGCGTTGATCCCGTCGGCATTCCCCCTCAAGTGGACCCCAGGCACTGGGCAATAACCCAGCCCTGCCCCTTTAAATCGAGGGGGCAGGTGTTGCCTGGGGGGATGGCCCCTTGGGATCAACGATGTTAACTTCTGTGGTCCAGGGCCGAAGCCACTGACCCCCGGCCAAAAGGAACTGGGGGCGAGGCAGTTTGAAAAGATGATAGCAATCAAAATGTAACAATTTTAATGCAAGTCAACAAGAGAAAAGGGGATATTTTTTTAAAGAATTTAGAAGTTGTTGTTTTTCCCCAAAATAACACCGAGTTATAAAACGAAGATTTGTCGGCTGCCGATCATCGCACTTGGCCAAGCAAGCAGCCTAAAGATATTTTATAGACAGAAAATGAGTGTCCGGCAATTGGGTAGTGTCTGGTAACCAACAACTGAACTAGTCTGGTAGATAAGAAGAAAGTGGACCGGAAAAAATTGTTACCAAGCTAAATTTGGTATTTTTTGAAAGCTTAGGGTACCCCTTTTTTGAAATTTGAAAACTCCTCTCTAAGACCCCCTGGGAAATTTTTTTTATTTTTTTTATTGGGGAGGTAGGTATGCAAACCAGATCTATACGTAATTAATTTCGTGCAGGGTATGAAAGAAAGATTTGATACAGATGTATTCATTTAAAAATTTTTTTTTTTTTTTAATGATCCTTTAATGTTTAAGGACCTTCTTTTTTTTTTCCAACATGGAATATCGAGAAAGAAAGAGCAATGTAATAAGCCTAGCACTTTTTGTTGTTGTCTTTGTATTATAACATAAAAATAAAAAATAAAAAAAACAAACACTATTTTGAATCAAACACGAGACCAACGACCTGTACTTTAAAACCTCCAGAAAATATCGGTCTTTTTTAGCAAATTTTTATATACACACATAAACTAACCGAAGCTTCTTTTTTTTTCTTTCTTTTTGAAGACAAATTCAACAGACGTTACTGGAATTTAATATGGTAAAGTCTAAAGAAATAATACTTTGTATGTACGTACTATTAGTCCGTTTTGAGTACTATGCAGAATTACAGTATTTAAAAAATGTTTACATTTACAAATTATTATTATTATTTTTGCGAAGTCATCTAAATCTGAAATATATTTTTGCATTTAGGTTTTCTGATTTTTTCACATTGAATAATTAGTTAAATTATTTGTTTCCTAGGAGGGGAGACTTTAATCGTTTTTTTTTTTTTTTTTTTTTTATAAACTTGATTTTATTTTTCTATTGTCTAATAAACTAAGAAAAAGTTGATATTAAAATGAAAATACAGAACAAGAAAAAGAAAAATTACAAGAATTTTTTTTTTTTTTAAATATACGGACCATAGACAAAATTATCAGTCTTCGATTTTTTTTAAATACTCTAAAATGGTATATTCATCCCGCACCCTATAAATAAATAAATAAATAAATAAAAAAAGGTTTAGTTGTCTATGATGCGTAATATATACAAATCACCACAGAAAGTATTTTTTCTGTAATAAGATAAAAAAAAAGAAGAGATAATTAGCAATAATAAATAGAATAAAGAAAAAAAAGGTATCCTATTTTGTTCGGTATTTTTTTTTTATCCCCACCCAGCATAATAATAAAAAAAATAAAATAAAATAACAATATTTGGGGAGAGTCGATGATGCGTAATATTCATAAATCACTCCAGAAAACATTTTTCTGTGATAAGACAAATTAACAACCATGAATAGAATAAAGAAAAAAAAAAGAAGGTATCCGTTTTGTTACATTTCATTCCACACCACCCACCCCCCAAAAAAGAGTTTGGGGGTGGGGTCAATGATGCGTAATATCCACAAATCACTACAGAAAGTATTTTTCTGTAATAATAAGACAAAAACGATAATTAAAAACAACAAAGAAAAAAAAGGTATCCGGGTTTTTTTTTTTTTTCTTAATTTTTTTCTTTTTGTTGTAATTTCCATCTTTTCTTTGTCTTCTTCTTCTTCTTGTCCCACCTTGGACTCCAAAAAGTGAAAGTAAAGAACTCACGTGTGTAGCAAATCGCAGCCAGTAAAATATATCATGGCTGCAATTCAGTGAAAAGTTGAAGAAACACCTTCGAAAAGAAATGCACAGCGAATAGTAGATCCTCTTGTTGTTGACGTATTCTGTGCTGTATTTACAATATAGATAATGTCCAGCTGAAGGTTCAGGCTGTAGCTAGTCGACTCCATCTTGTTAGGTGTAAAAACGGGTAGACAAATAAAGTATGCGTGTGAGTGAATGTGTGTGTGAGAGTGAGTGAGTGAGCGTGTGTGAGAGTGAGTGAGCGTGTGTGTGTGTGTGAGAGAGAGTGAGAGAGAGGTGTGAGCGTGTGTGTGTGAGAGAGAGAGAGTGAGTGAGCGTGTGTGTGTGTGAGAGAGTGAGTGAGTGAGCGTGTGTGTGTGTGAGAGAGAGACAGAGAGAGTGACTGCACGTGAGAGAGAGAGTGTGTGAGTGCGCGTGAGGGAAGGAGAGAGAGCGTGCGTGTGTGTGTGTGTCTGGGACAAATTGCGTAATATTATTACGTCGTTTCTTTTTAACGTATAATCTTAACACCGAAAGAAAGACAACATTCTTTCCCGATTGCTAAATTTTTTTTTTTTTCCTCTTTCATTCATTAATCATTCATTCATTCAACCAACCAGCCAGAGCAAGCAACACCGCTTTTCTCTCTAAATCCCGGTTGCTGCAGCCGCCCATTTCTGTCTCACTTTCTCTCCGGGACAAGGAGGTCTCCTCCTCCCCCCTCCCCCTTACCTCTTTATCTTATTTACACCTATTTGTTATTGTTATTGTTTTTGTTGAGAGAAGACTTTAAAAATAACTATACTACTAAAAGAACCCGTGAACCCGTTCGGTTGGTTGGATTTTACGGTATGTCAACCCTGAACCCGTTTGAGCTTCCGTTGCAATAGACAGTAGTCCATGATGCTGGATATTTCTATTTGGGAAGGAGTAAGGGATTTCATTGTTATATTTCCGTCCGTAAGATCGAGAATTTTGGAAAAGAGAAAAAAAAGAAAAAAAAAGTGCGAACTAAGAACTCACAAAATTATCACTCAGTTGCAAAATGGACTGGAAATTGCTTTATTCTTTATAAGTCAGAAATTTTTTTTTTTTTTAAGTATATTGCTCTGATAAAAATCTTGCCACGAGGTGCCCTTTTTTGCTGGGTTGTCAATGAGGATTTCACTCACTCACACACACACACACACATTCTTAAACTACGTTTATTTTACACAGAAAGTAAATTTTTTCTATATGTTGCGTAATATTTCTAAAAATTCTCTTATATTTATTTGGATTTTCGGACTATTGTCCTCATCTTTATTGATATATAAAAATCCAAATAATAGATATTAAGGATAATAGCCAGAAAAATCCAAATAATAATCCATATTATCAAGCCTCATCTAAAAAAAAATCAATAGTACTCTTTCTTATCATTCGCTAAGAACTCGTTCGTTTGTCTTATTTATTTATTTACGTTTGATGGAATACTCTCTCTCTCTCTCTCTCCTTCTCTCTCTCTCTCTCCTTGTCTATCTGTAAGTCTCTTTTTTCTTTCTTTCTGCCTCTCTCTCTCTGTCTCTCACTCACTCACTCTCTCTATATATATATACCTCTCCTTTCTCCTCATTCACTCTCTTTTCTCCCCCTCCAAATCTTTTTTTCTTTCTCTCTCTCACTCTTTCACTCACTCTCTCTCACCACTACACTTTCGCACTCTCCCTCTCCTCACTACTCTCTTTCTATATATTTATATTCCTCTTCCTCTCCCCCTCTCTCTCTAGTAAATACCCATCACAGGTAGCCTTTTCTCTCATCACAGCATCATAACACTTCTTCTTTTTCAAGTCATATCCCATCACCTCATTTAAACAATAGCAAAAGGAAAATTCACATCTTACAAGCGTCATGTTTCACATTAGTCTAAATGATTAAGATTACTAGTCATAGTTAGTAGTAGTAGTAGTAGTATTTACAGTTCGTTTTTGTAAATACTGTGTTATTACAGTTGGTTAAATATTAGTACACTACAACCAGACACGAGAAGTAACCATCGGATTATCATTATTATTTTTAGTAGAGTTATTACGTCACATTAAAAATTTTCCACTGACAAAAACAAAAATTATATTTCCTGAAGAGTATTTAATCACCACCTCAATTGCCTTTTAATAATATCTACAACCTCCGGTGTGACACAAGGTCAATTCTTTAAGCTGAGTTTAACAGGTTTGAATTTAGAGTTTTCCTTCCCCTAGACCGGTTGCCTAACCAAGGTTAAAGAACCAGTCTGCCTACTATTTACACACAGCTGGAGGGTGGGAGAAATAGTTGGATTCTTTTAAGCGATAGAGTAGTTATTTACTAAGCTTTGCTTACATGTGACACAAGGCCGGGTGTATGGGGCACCCAGTGAGGCCCGAACTCACGAGTAATGGTTGTTGGGCCGGTTTAGCTCAGTCGGTAGAGCGTCGCCTCGAGACCACTAGGTTCCTGGTTCGATGCCGACCTCGCCAACTAACGTATAAGTAGCACGGGATCTGTGCGACAAAGTGAGGAGCTGATGGAAGTGTGGCGCTCATACAGACGCAAGACAATTCTCTGGTCTAGCGCTGGTGAAAAGGGGATAGACTCCCTCGCTGTCCGGCTGATACTGACATTAGGCCACCCTTTTATTTACTTTATTTAGCTTGCTAGCCATTCTTTACAAGAGATACCACACAGAAGTAAAGTTTCCCTTTTCATTCGTGTGCTTGTAAAATATTTTATTTTTATTTTTATAGATACCACTCGAAGAAGTGGCCTATTGTCGGTATCAGCTGGACAGCGAGGGAGTCTATCTCATTTTCGCTAGCGCTAAACCAGAGAGATTGTTTTGGTAGACGTGATGCGCCACATCTACCGTCAGCTGCCAGATGCTGCTTCGAACGTTACCAGCTGCGTACTCATGCACAAGTTGGCGAGGATCGGCATCGAACCCGGAACCTTGCGATTGCTAGGTGGATGCTCTGCTATGCAATAGGGTTGGAACATAGTCTAGGGCTTGACAAGACAGCGATTGATCAAAGGGGGTCTCTCCGAATGTTGATTTTCAAGGTAACCAGTGTCATGGAATACTGACCAAGACGATCTTCCTATCCATATTCGGTCTTGTGTCGTTCTACAATGAACTTAGTAAATAAACTACTTAGCCGGTCCTGGTCAAATAGACACACCTGCTTTTAGGCTTATTTTACCGTCGCTGTAAATATCTTTATTATGAATGCAAGTAATGTTAAAATAACACACAGGTTTAACACAAAAGTTTTATTATATTCATTTATATTTATATTTTGTTTGTTTGGGTTGGTTTTACGGCATATCACCTCAGTGGGTCATTTAAGCCGATAAAGTTTTGAAATAAATCAATTCTTAATGATAATACAATTTTGTTTATCAATCATGTTTTTTCTATTTAACCCATAGATGGACCCTAACAGGTACTACCACTCCGGGTCAGAGTGACCAGGGAGCAATGGTGATGAAGGGGTGCTCCACATTCCCAAACCTCCAGAACTGGAACCACCATCAGATAGAGTTTAATGTCATTCCCAGGACATGTACACCCTCAGTAACCGTCTTCTAGCACCCATATGATAAAAAGGGGTTGGGGTTTGCCATAAGGGCAATAGGGTTGGAGCAATCATATTGGGGCCGATTGATCGGAGGTCTCTCCGACCGCATGTCTAGCCCAAGATAGGGCCAAAGTGGAGTATTGCAAGTCATGGACTGCTCAGCCACCTGGGTTCTATCCTTAAGCATCACGGGTTGCCACCCACGGCCAACAGGTGGCCCCATTGGGGAGTCTTACCCCTCTGCAGAGGTGCAGTCAGAGCATTCTAACGACCCAGTTGACAGGGCAGTTTATATTTTATGAAGGATAAAGATACAAAAATTCTTCTAAATGAAAATATAAATACCATTAATGACTTTGTGATGAAACGTGAGTTTTTTACAAAATTTTTTTAAAAAATTCAAAGAAATGATAAAGGTAAAATTTGACTATCATGATTTTTTTTCCTAAGTGGAAAAAAAAATGTCGTTTTAAACTATCAATTGTTAAAACACATTGTAAACTAAATTTCCAAATTTACGTTACATATACAAAAATTAACTAAGTTCAGGTAGGTAAAATTCGTTACCCGTCAACCCAGGTGTGTATATAAGTAAAGTAAAGTCGTCGGGGCGGCCTAAAGTCGGTATAGCCAGTCAGCGAGGGAGTCTATCCCCTTTTCAATAGCGCTAGACCAAGGAGATTGTTTTAGCATCTGGTGGAGCGCCAGACCTACCAGCAGCTCCTTACTTTACCGCACCGATCCCTGTGTTACTCATACGCTGAGTTGGCGAGGACCGGTATCGAACTAGGAACCTTGTGGTTTCTAGCCCAACGCTCTACCGACTGAGCTAACCCGGCCCGGTGTGTATATAAAAAGCCTTATCACTGATATTGCGCACTCTACTAACAATACCGTAAAAATCTTGGTCCACCACTAACTCACCAAGTGATATATATTAATTTTAATCTATATATTAATACTCGTGTTCCTTAAAAGTACGACCGTTATCATCTTGCAACATCCTCTAGTTAAAAATGAGACCAAAGATGAAATCCAAAAAGTGTACATCCTGATTATCCGCCAAAATCTTATTATGAGTTTCGTCACTTCAGCTAAATAATGGACCATTCCATTTTTATTATAAAGAAAAGGAGGAAAAGATGCTACACAGAAAAATATAATAAGAAAGAGAGATGGGGAAAGAAAGAGAGAGGGGCTGGGTGCACGGAAGCGATAACGCTAATCTGTTTCTATCGAACATGATGAAAAAAAGGGAAAAGAAAGTGTATGTGTGAGAGAGAGAGAGTTAAATCAAGATTATTATACTTTATACATATTGAAATATTTGGCAGTAACTCTTAAGTAAACATATCAAACGTAGCAATTACGTTATTATACTGTAGTATATCCACAGGTCCTATGCTAAAGCTGAACGAAATCAATCTTAAGCGGAGTTTAACAGGTTTAAATTCAGAGTTTTCCTTCTCCTAGACTGGTTACCTAGCCATGATTAAAGAGCCCGGTCTGCCCTGCTATTTACCCATAGATGGAGGGAAATTGGATTCATACCTTTCCCAAGGGTATTAACGCCATGTGAAATGCAACCAGCTCTGTCCAGGAATCGAACTCGAGTCAACGAGTCCATTTCTCACGACTCTAACCATTAGACCACAAGCCTCCATATCTGCGATATTTAAGAACAAACGCTTCTCAAACATGCGGCCTGAGGGTTTACTTATCTATGGCACACAACGAAACCATTTTAGTCAGGGTTTGCCTTACGTACTGAGAGGGGGTCAAAAGTTGGTAACATTTTTTGTAAGGTGCTCAATTTCACAGCCAAGGTCTGAGATAGAGTAATAAATGAAGTCTATTGTAGACTTTATATCTTTACGCTAGAATAGAAAGCATCAATGCAGGGTTAAATCGAAATTAACGGACCTAAATTCCTCCATCGTATGTCACCCCGCCGAAAGAAAAAAAATATACTAAAATCAGGGAATTAATGGAATTTAATGAAATTTTCAGTGTTGATATGTTAATGAATAAAAGATATAATGCACTAATTATTTTATTTAAAAACTTTACATTTTTTCAGGTCAATTAACTTTGAAACACGTATCTTTAAGACGTAACAGATTCTCAAAGATACGTGGTTCAAAGTTAACTGAGCTGAAAAAATGTAAAAGTTTTAAACAAAATAACTGGTGCATTATATCTTTTATTCATTAATAATATAAAAAAATACTAGAAATCAAGGAATTAACCGAATTTAATGAAATTTTCAGTGTTGATATATTAATGAATAAAATATATAATGCAGCAGTTATTCTATTTAAAAAATTACATTTTTTCAGGTCAGTTAATTTGAACTACGTATTCTTGAGAATCTGTGTTACGCCTCAAAGATACGTGGTTCAAAGTTAACTGACCTGAAAAAATGTAAAAGTTTTGAAATAAAATAACTGGTGCATTATATTGTTTATTCATTAATGTATCAACACTGAAAATTTCATTAAATTCGGTTGATTCTCTGATTTTTAGTATTTTTTTCTTTCGGGGGGGGGGGGGGGTCTTTTTAGACTGGTTGCCGAACCAAAGCTAGAGAACCCAATCTACGATTACTATTTACCTATAGCTGGGGGAAGGATAGTTGGTTTGGTTTGTTTTACGGCATATCAACCGTAGTGGGTCATTAATAATTAATACCGATAAAGTTTTGAAATGGATTCATTCTTAATGGATACTCAATTTTTTCATAAAAACATTTTTCTACTTAACTCCTAGATGGATCCTCATAAGTACTCACTCCGAAGATCTTCCTATACCCATATTCGGTCTTGTGCCATTCTACAATGAACTTAGTAAATAAACTACTTAGCCGGTCCTGGTCAAATAGACACACCTGCTTTTAGGCTTATTTTACCGTCGCTGTAAATATCTTTATTATGAATGCAAGTAATGTTAAAAATAACAACACAGGTTTAACACAAAAGTTTATTTATATTCATTTATATTTATATTTTGTTTGGTTTGGGTTGGTTTTACGGCATATCAACCTCAGTGGGTCATTTAATGCCGATAAAGTTTTGAAATGAATTCATTCTTAATGGATACTCAATTTTTTTAAATACATTTTTCTATTTAACTCATAGATGAGACCCAACAGTACTACCACTCCGGGTCAGAGTGGACCATTGAGCAATGGTGATGAAGGGGTGCTCCACATTCCCCAAAACCTCCAAAACTGGAACCTCACCATCAGATAGAGTTTAACGTCATTCCCAGGACATGAAGAACCTCAGCCACCGCCTTCTAGCATCCATATGATAAAAAAGGGGTTGGGGCTTGCCATAAGGGCAATAGGGTTGGGGAAATCATATAGGTGCTAGGGATTGACGTGACTAGCCGATTGATCGAACGGGGCCTCTCCGACCGACCGTCTAGCCTAAGTAATGACCCAAGTGAAGTGTTGCATGTCATGGACTGCTCATCAACCAGGATTCCGTCCCAAGCATCACGGGTCGCCACCCACGGCCAACAGGTGGCCCCATTGGGGAGTCTTACCCCTCCGCAGTGGCGCAGTCGCTGTATTCTAACGCCCCAGCTGACAGAGCGGTAATTTGATGTGAACATTGTTGTCTAAAGAAGCAGACTTTGCAGTGATAAAGGAAAAAAAATTCTGCCGGCCTTTGTCAGTTAGAAGAGATAAGAAACAAGTCTCTCAGCATTTCTAATATCAACTCTTATTATTATAATGGAGATTCGATGTCAATCTGTCTGTAACCAAAACTACATCATTGCATAAGTTTATCAAGTAGTATTTAATTCATAGTCAAAATCATTACTAACATAGTCTCTAAGAAAATCTGAGTTAGATTTGCCTTAAAACAGCCCATGTTATTCATCCTTCAATGAAATAAAGGTTTACATAATATATGGTGTGGTTAATTCACATACTGGTTTTAATAAAACCGGGTTTAATAAATAATTACTTAGTGTTATTGACCTTTAAGATGATTGCTTTATTCTGAAATATATTAAAATCAATCCTATGAATGATTTTTATATAGAAACCAATTAAAATATAATTTTAAAAATTGTATCTTTTTATATGCGTTCTTATTTAATGTTAGTCTTTTTAATTCAATATATTTTTATTACATTAGAACTTAAATACTTACGCCCGGGGGGGGGCGCATATTCTTGCTAATATATCATATAACTCTTAAGAAACAACTACACACAAAATATGTAAATACAAACAAATAATGAATACAATTCTCTAGGCATAAAATAACCTTAGACGAGTTGACATGCCGTTAAAAACAATCAAAAATTGACTGTAAAAATAATGGGTGAAATAGATCTGTTTTAAAAATATTCGTATTCGATAGAATCGTGTGCAAAAATCAATTAAGAAACACTAGCAAAATAAAAAAAACTCCCTCTGGGCGACGTAAAATAAATATTGCCTGAGGGGATGGGAGTTGAAAATTTAATATCAGAGAGTTTGTATCATAAGTAAAGTAAAATCATCAAATTTATTAAAGGAGTAAAAAATTGAAATGGAAACTTAGTTCTGATAACTTTAAATATATATTAAAATAAAACAAACTATATATAGATATAATAATACCAGGTATGTATTTATTAAAACTTGTTTTAAAAAACCAATGAGGACTGTCTAACATTGCATGTTCAAATTTTAAGTGTATTTGTTCTGTTAAGACGTTTTAAGTAGTGTGACGTAAGCAGTGACGCAGTTTTTGTTACAGACAAAAACCGGAAGCGAATCTCCATTATTAATAGAAGTACACAAAAAATGTAAACACGAATGTACAATGAACGCAATTCTCTAACCTCTAGGCATGATATAACCCTGGCCAGGTTGACAAGCCGTTATAACAATCAATCAAGCGAGCGAGCGAGAATAAAAGTCGCCATCAGCTGGACACAGACTTTTCTATCCATTTGCTTGCTTCTCTCTCTCTCTCTCTCTCTCTCTCTCTCTCTCTCTCTCTCTCTCTCTCTCTCTCTCTCTCTCTCAAATTTTTGTGGGGTGCTAGTGTCCCACACTTAGGATTTTGTGTCAGTCTAAGCTTTATAAATATCTATTTTAATAACTTTAATCTTGATAGGATCAAGCCGTAGATACATAGCACCCCTCTCTCTCTCTTTCCTCTGTCTCTCTCTCTCTCTCTCTCTCTCTCTTATGTATATATGGCGCCTGGACTATGTATGACAGTAAGAATAAGTTAACCTATACCTCAACTAATTGCGTCTTATTAACAGGACAACGATCTCTTTTCGAACTATGTAAATAGAAACCATAAAATATAGAAGAGAGAAGAATAAAGAAGTGGATCTAGAATTTATCAAACCATTATATGAGATCGTCTTTTCTTTTTTTTTTTTTTTTTTTTCTTTTTTTTTCATCTGAGAAATGGCCTTGCAAATCAATTAAAGATGACATTTGAACAACGAACAACACACACACACACACACACACATTATATATAATATAAAAACAAATTTTGGTACAGTTGAATTTATATAGAATTTTAAAAAATAATGATCAGCAAATTTTGTTAGAGCGAAAGAGAAAAGAAAAAAAAAAGGAAAAACTTAAGGACCCTTTCGACCGGTGCCATGTCGAAAGTAACGACCGGTAGATCGTTTAAAAGTCACAATGTATATCAAATGGGTAAAAGTGGGAGATTAAACCATACGAAATGGTGGGGCATATATATATATATATATATATATATATATATATATATATATATATAATTTTATATACCAAACTTGTTGGTAAATACTCGCGGTGAGAAAAAAAACAGCAAATAGTTTGATTGTAAAAATATACTACCAAACATCACCCAGGGAGAAAATTTTTTTGGGAACAAAGAAAAGACCAAGATAATCGTACAAACCAAAAATAATCTATTGGTATAATATTTGGCCAAAAGAAAAAGAATTTATATGTATATATATATATATAAGATATATATATATTCATACAAAACCGCCAGGAAACTAAAGCTAATGAGTAAAAAGTGCTCAATACCTAAGTAGAGCAAATAATAAAGATAAATCTAATGAGTCAGATAAACCTACTAAAAGATAATAGCCAATTAAATAATTATCGAAATGAGTAAAAAAGAAATCTCCAAAAAATTAATTATTTATTATTTTTTTACATTTTATTTTCCGATTTTCGGTACTTATTTTCTTATAAAATATTCCACTTAAATCTTTTTATTTTTTATTTACAACTTCGGACTTTTATCTTTTTATTTCTACTGTAATTAGTATCAATCAAGGACCAACTCGCCAATATTTTACACTCCCAAAGTAAGAGGGGGGGGGGGGTCAAAATTAAGTGACCTGAAAAAAATCAGAAAGTTTTGAAATAAAATAAATAATGTATTATAAAGATCATTCATTGATAAATAAACAGTGAAAATTTCATTTAAATCCGATAATTCCCTGATTTTTGGTAAATTATTTTCTGTAGGGGGGGGGGCTAAAGTCATTTTGTTAAAAACGCATTTTAGGCTCATTTTGCCAGTGCCTATCGCTATAAGACAAGACATCGTATATATTGGCATAAACCCAACAGAAATGGTTTTTAACGCAAACGGTGCACTTTTAGACGCGAGATATTATCGGTCAGACAAATGTATAAGATGTTCGTTTTACTTTTCTTTAAAAAGAAAAAGAGGATTTAACTGGGTTTTTAACTGTTTTAGATCCTTGTTGCCCAAAAAAAACAAAAAAAACACACACACACACACACAAAGAAAGAAAGAAAGAAAGAGAGAAAGAAAGAAAGAGAGAAAGAAAGAAAGAAAGAAAAGAAGAAAGAAAGAAAGAAGAAAGAAAGAAAAAAAAAAAAGAGTAGTTGTGGACAGGGCTGTGGAGCCGGAACACAAAACCTTCGACTCCGGTTTCTCTATCATGGGACTGTCGACTTCAACTCCTCTATTATGACACTTCCGACTGCTCTATTTTCGCACCTCCGATTCCGTTATTTTGGAACTGTCGTCTCTTTATATAATTAATTGATTATGGCTTACAAATAAATATAAAACCATGATTTTTTAAATAATCTATTTATAAGGAGTGTGCACTGTATAACTTGACAGACTTAACTAGAGTCATATAAAGTGTAAATTCGACTGGGGTTCGAATTCGCTTAACTACACTGTCGCAGTCCAGAGTTGGTGTAGTTTTACAAACTCCGACAGTTTTTTCTAAGAGATTTTTCGAAAGAGAGCTGATTATACGCACGGAAAACATCACCAAAAACTTTCGAAGTTAACTAAGATGGCCGACCTGTGCCCTTTTTTTCTTTTTCTTTCGATCCTATACAACAAATTACACTTTTTTTTATCAAATCGATCACAATATCTCCAACTTGCTAGGGATGTGTTAGACTGAGAAAAAATTTCACATTAAATTTCTCTCACAGCCTTTAGTAAAACTTTTAGGAAAATAGGTCCGTCCATCCATGGGTCCCTCCATGGCTCCCAGTAAAAAATAAAAAAAAAAGACGACACAAAGCTGATAATGATCAATTTCAACACCTGTTGTCACGTGACTAATATCAGAGTATAAAATTTACGGTGAATATTTACCACGTACCCCCCACGTGTACGGGTTAGGCTACAAGGCCTTATTGATGTGGGACCACCCACCAACCGAAGTTCATGGTGAAAAAAAAAATGCGTTGATCCCGTCGACATTCCCCCTCAAGAGGGGCGCCTCAGACACCGGGCAATAAACCCAACCCTGCCCTTTAAATCGAGAGGGCATGTGTTGCCTAGGGGGAAGGCACCCCTGAAATCAACGATGTTAACTTAAGCGGTCCAGGGCCGAAGCCAAAGTTCCGTTATCCTCCCTTGGGTTGGTTGCGTCCTCCTTTAATGATACGGCTTACGGTCAAGCACCGGTTCTCGATAGATCACCGAAGTTAAGAAGCGATTAGCCCGTTCAATAATTAAATTGGTGACCATTTAAGTAACAGCAGCTACTGTAAGTAACCTAATATCAAAATGACTTGATTCGGCATTGAATGACCCGAAAAGGGTTGATATGCCGTAAAACTAAATGAAACAGACAACGAACTTTACATGATGCACTCTGCATAATATAACTACGTTTAAACCTTTTACACATAAACAAGTAGGTTCCGCTTAAGAATTGATCAAATTGTATATATATATATATATATATACACACATACAACATACACCAACTCCTCCGCACGAGCAAGATGTGACACAAGGTCAATTTCTTAGCGGAGTTTAACAGGTTATAATTCATCATTTTCCTTCTCCTAGACTGGTTACTTAGCCATGGTTAAAGAGCCCAGTCTGCCCTGTTATTTACTCATAGCTGGAAAGGAGAATTGGATTTATACCTTTCTCAAGGGTATTAGCGTCATGTAAATGCAAACAGCTTCGTTCAGGAATTGAACTCGGGTCGACGTTTCGTATAACTATAACCATTAGTCCACGCGCCCCATAAAAGTTTATGTACATATTTAAGAGTTACAGTCTGTTCACGAACTGCTCCTAGGTTTTTGGAGATAGACTCCATAACCATATATATTCTGAAACTAAATTACCCAGGGTACTTGGATAAGTATATTTCGTTTTGATCAAAGGGGGTCCCTGGGGTAGGGCACAAACCCCCGCTGAAAATGTTTCCCTTCAATTTATATGAAATTTAACCCATAGATAAATAACAATATATAATGCCTATTCACAACATTTCAGCAAATTTCAATAATATCAAGACACCCTAACGGGGGTTAAACACCCTTATAGTAATCATTATGGAAGCCCACTTTGACTATTAGAACCTCTATCATCACGTTTTTTTTTTTCTTCTATTAATTAAATGTAAATTAGGTACCACCAATTTGCCCTATGAAATTTACCCGCACCCCTATATTTTAACAGACCGAAACTTGCATAAAGGTTAATATCATCTTGAAATTTTTTTGTCCATTCAAAAGAAAAAAAAATTTTTTTAAACTTCTGATTTAAAAAAAAAAAAAAAAAAATTTTCAGCTTACGGAAATAATGAAAATTATGAACGAAAACAATGTTTACATTTTCGCACCGTTAAATCAATTGAAATTTAACGAAGCCAAAAACAAGTTATGACTAGAGGCTTTTTTAAAATATTCTATGAAAAATCAATTAATAGTCCGATTTTCACGAAAGTTTCCAGAATTACTTACATTTTGATGAAAATATGTTTGAAATATTTTTTTCCTAAAATACAGTAGGAGAAATATATTTTTACGGGGTCTACTCCCCCCCCCTATTTTATTTTATGAAATAAATATATTTGCTGGCAAAATAGCCTCTGGTCTATTTTACTAGGACTCAAGTTTGTCTATTTTAACTAGCCTCTTCATTACAAAATAAAACAAAACAAACAAAAAAAAAGGAGAAAAACTGGTCTTTAGAGCCAATCGTCATGTTGTGCTGGCAGCACGGATATCCATGACAATCTTTCGCCAATCATCCCTATCTGTCATCGCCCCCGAGGGTCCTTTGTGCAGCATCCAGAATCCACGCAGAGCTGATCGAAGTAGGTCCTTAAGTGGAAGGAAATTAAACAATATCTGACAGTATTGCCCCACCCCCAAATAGTTTAAGAGTTGTCACATGTGAAATTGAAATAACATCACACGAAATTGGACAACCATATCTTTATCACAGTGGATTACTACGATGTTTTAAAAGCGCAAAGGTTAGAAGAGGACCCGACCAACAAAACTAGAAAACTTTCAGAAAAATTATGTATTTACCTAATCTTAAGCATCACGGGTCGCTACCCACGATCAACAGATGGACCCATTGGGTAGGTCTTACCCTCCGCAGAGGTGCAGTCGGTTTATTCTAAAGCACCAGCTGAAAGGGCTTAAAAAACAGTACTAATGCAGAATAGCGCGCAAGAGATAATATCATTAGACTACGTATAAAAACATTGCATTTCCCAGAAATACCCGAAACCTTTGAGACTTAGTAGTAAGGGTTAGGTTTAGGCTAAGTCGGGAGTTTCCGACATTTAATGCTATTTATACGTAAAATGCGATTCTAATGATAACAACTCTTGCGCGCTATTCTGCATTTGTAACAACCCCCCCCCCAAAAAAAAAAGCAAGCTCTGAGGTTTCCTATGGACTCTAAGTTGATTAAAAAAACAAAAAAATACAAATTTTACGCATGCGCACAAAGAATATAAAAAACAAAGTTTAAACTATCGGCTGCAATGCAAGATTTACAAACTCGCCAGTATCATAGAAATTCGGCCCAGTCGGAGGTCAGGTGGTTTCGGTCCTGGACCTTACAAGCTAATATCATTGATCCCAGGGGGCCATCCCTCCAGGCAATACCTGCCCCCTCGATTTAAAGGGGCGGGGTTGGGTTTATTGCCCAGTGCCCGAAGCGCCTCCTTAAGGGAAAATGCCGACGGGATCAACGCATTTTTTGCACCCGTCACCTATGAGTCTTGGCTCGTGGGTGGTCCCACATTAATAGGGCCTTGTGCCTAACCCGTACACATGGGGTACGTGGTAAATACAGTATCATGGAAATTGATCTTTAAAAAATTGTCAAATTCAAAGATAAGACAACAAACGCCGGTTTGGAAATGGATCATAGGAAATTTCAAAACAATTGATTGCAGTATTAAGAGACAACGACAAGGATCTACAGAATATCGTTGGAGATGTAGCTTAGTGGTAAGAGATAAGGCCCCCACTAGGAAAAGAGTTATGTGACAGTTGTTACACCCAAAAGATATACGGCCCCACTAGGGAAAGAGATGTGTGATTGTCGTTACACTCAAAAGATATACGACCTTGCTAAGAAAATAGTTATGTGACAGTAGTTACACCCAAAAGAGATACAGTCCCGCTAGAGAAAGATGTGACAACCGTTACACCCAAAAGATATACGTCTTCGCTAGGAAACGAGTTATGTGACTGTCGTTACACTCAAAAGAGATACCGTCCCGCTAGAGAAAGATGTGATAGTCGTTACACTCAAAAGAGATACGTCCCCGCTAGGAAACAAGTTATGTGATTGTCGTTACACCCAAAAGATATACGACCCCGCTAGGAAAAGAGTTGTGTGACAGTCGTTACACCGAAAATAAAAGTTAATTTTAAACGCAGGAAAGATTCCACTCACATTATATTGTATCAATAAAATGTACCACAGGTAGGCACTCATTTTAATCTAGCCGATTCCTTGTTCCTGGGTATCCATCTCCTAGGCAGCGCCTTCCCATTGAAGCTAGAGAGATAGGGTTAGAAATCATATCCTGAATTTTGGAGCATTTTTTCTCATTATCTACATTAAAATATACATTAAATGCTGACCCTGTCACATCTTCCTCCCAGCGATGGGTTGAATAGCAAGACAGCCTTGTTTGGTAACCTGTCTAGAAGAAGGACAAGTTCAAGCTTCCACTGCCCCACGATCGTTTTTCCTATAAACAGATTATCAATTATATGGAAATCTTATCTAAAAGCGACAATTCTTACAAGTCATAGCTGTGTCAGTGTTATTATACGGCTGCACCACTTGGGATCTCTCTAGGTAAATTGACCACATAAGCAGGGGTACACTTCCTACGACGATAACCGTTTTGCAACGAGCGAATTTCTGGCCTTTTCCTTAGACATCATTGGTGACGTGGAGAGAATAGATTTGCTGCATAGGCGACAGACCGTCCCCCCATTAAGCCCTGGAGAGAATAATAATTCCATGCATAGTGACCCCTCCCCCACCCCATCTCGTAGTGATGAGAAAACGATTAAATACCAGTTTGTCTTTTAGAGTTTGCATGCCACCATATTTAGGAGTTCTCATCTCCACTGCTCTTTTAGCACAAGAAGTAAACATAACCAAATAAGAGCAGTGATACCTTTCTTCCCACCACCACGGACAGTTTGGTGTATATAGTTACCCAACCCCTCCGCCGTTACGGATAGCATGCGAGACAAGGTCGACTTTTTAAGCGTGATCCCGGGTTCGATACCAACCCTTGCCAACTCAGCGTATGAGTAGCACAGCTTGGATCTGTGCACAAAAGCGGAGAGCTGATGGTAGGTGCGGCGCTTCACCTTAGACACAAAAACAATCTCCCTGGTCTTGGGCTAGTGAAAAGAGGATAGACTCCCTTGTTGTAGCTGATACCAACAATAGGCGACCCCGCCGATAGCTGGTTTGAATTCAGAGTTTTCCTTCTCTTAGAATGGTTGCCTTGCCAAGGCTAAAGACCCCAGTATATCGTTTGTTTGTTTTGTTTTATGGCATATCAACCTCAATGGGTCATTTAATGCCGATAAAGTTTTGAAATAAATCAATTCTTAATGGATAATACAATTTTTTTATAAATACATTTTTCTATTTAACCCATAGATGGGACCCTAACAGGTACTACTACTCCAGGTCAGAGTGGACCAGGGAGCAATGGTGATGAAGGGGTGCTCCACATTCCCCAAACCTCCAAAACTGGAACCTCACCATCAGATAGAGTTTAACGTCATTCCTAGGACATGTAGACCCGCAGCCACCGCCTTCTAGCACCCATATGATAAAAGGGGTTGGGGCTTGCCATAAGGGCAATAGGGTTGGGAAAATCATATAGGTGCTAGGGCTTGACGTGACCAGCCGATTGATCGACCGTCTAGCCCAAGAAAGGGCCAAAGTGGAGTATCCAGTATATATCTACTCCAAGCTAGAGGTGAGGTAGAAGAGATGGACACACCCCTCTTCTAAGGGCATATTTAGGAAGTAAAATTTGGCAGGGGGGGGGCATAAAAAAACTAAATAAGGGAGTATAATGATTCTAACTTAGTAAAACAAAAAACTAGACGGCGATCAAAATTTAAACAAATCCATAAACCTACCCAGGTGATATGCAACCATGTCAAAATCTTGCGGAAAATAGAAATAAGGATTGTATGGGTTCTGTTAGACATGGGTATAAAACCGAGGCCTACGAAAGTATAGGCCTGATGTATAGAGTATGACGTCACTGTGATATCATCATATCTAGTCCCAAGTTTGTTTTCACCCAAACCAAGACCACACGCCTCTAACACCCCAAATTTTTTTGCAAATAGTCAACGACTTTTTCTTGTAATTATTCAGTCAATTAATTTTATTTTATTTTAATTTATAAACAAAAATGCCTTTTAAGTGTGTTGTGCCTTTTTGTAATGGAAACTATAGAAATGGACCGAAAGTTAGTGTTTTTTCTTTCCCTAATGATAAACTTTTGTGCGAGAAATGGATATACGCTATCAGACGAGAAAATTTTTTACCTACAAAGAATTCCAAAGTGAGTATTTTTTTGTATTAAAACTAAATAAATTTAATTTAAACTTCAATAATTGAAGTATTTAAAGTCTTTGTAATTCACAAAATCAAGTTTAAGACATTAAAAGCGCTGTCTTAAGTTAACAAATTTTTTTCACATAAGAGCGTAAAGTAAAAAGTTTTGTAAAAACTGATATTTTAGAAATAAACTCTAAAGAAATTCTCGATATTAAATTATTTTTTATAAACATAAAAGAAATAATTCTGATAATCCTCGGTGGCCTCGATAAAACACACTATAGGAGAAGCGACTGCCCACAAACATTTCGCCAAAAATGTAACCAGAATAACTGTTTTCCTAAGAAAGAAAATCTTGGAAAAAGTAAGACGAAGTTAAATAGGAAACCTAGGAGTAGGAAAAAAGAAACCGGGAAAGGAGTTAAAATCCAAAGAAAATGGACATATATGGTTTGTAAATTAGCGTCTTCGGAACAGAAGAATAGTAGAAACCAAATCCTGTTAAAAGACATCAATCAGTAAACCACACAAACTTAAGTTACTCAAAACAATAGGGATGAGGCAGCCAATCATCGAAAAAGAATTGGAGACATTGCTGCTGTATAGAAAAACTAGTTTTTACCAAATATAGGGACAGAGGATCTGAGGCCGATGTGATGGGAAAATGATTAGGGAAGGATCTGCATAGGTCAGATAGGGGGGGGGGTCTCTAGTTCTGTGCGTGTCATTTGTGAAAGAAACACAAGTAATGTAAACTAACTGAAAAATATGGGAGAAAATCCCGAGGCATTACGGTTATTCTAGAATAACTTTTCATTGGGTTGCGTGACACTTGTACGGGTCAGGCACAAAGTTATTTACACTATAACACAAAATTTGAACTCGGGTCAATAACTTCCTACGACAATAACCGTTTCGGTATGAGCTCCCCAACGCAATTTAAAGACAACTGTTAGTCTGTCATTTTATACTATTAGGTTATCTGATAAGCAATGTCCAAAATCCGGAATTACCCAACTCCACTACAGTGTTGTGATGTGACACAAGGTCGGTTTAATGTGGGGAGCTCCATGAGAAGCAAGCCGGAGGCGGGGGGAGGCAGAGACAAAAATCGTCCAGTCCTCTAGGAATTCCCCTTTACGAGAGTGCCTCGGGTAACAAACACTTTTAGACAATGGGGACAGTTGCTGCATGGAGGGATGAGCTCTCTGGGGCATGGACAAATAGAAGTGTTATCTTTTGCTTGGTTGGATTTTACGGCATGTCAACCCTTGTTGGGTTAAGACATTTAGTTTCATTCATTCTTCATGGGTACTCAATTTTTTATATTTTTAAACTTGTTTTTTTTTTATCTATTTAATCCATAAATGACACCCTAACACTTTAGGTTAGAGTGGATCTATGAATGGTGATGAAAGGGTACTCCACATTTCCCAGTGCTCCAGAATTGGAACCTCACCATTAGATAGAGTTTAACATCATACCCAGGACACTAAGACCCTCAGCCATCGCCTTCTAACTATCCGATTTTAATAAAGTTTTCGGTATATGAAGTAATCAAAGAAGAACTTTTATTGTAAATAAATGTTTACTAAATTGAAAAGGCATAGAAAAACGATAAATTGTTGGTTGGTTGGATTTTAAAGGCATGTCAACCCTTGTTGGGTTATTTTATGCCAAAGACATTTATTTTCATTCGTCCTTCATGGGTACTCAATTTTTATTTTTAACAATAGTTTGGTTTGGTTTTACAGCTTATCAACCTCAGTGGGTCATTTAATGCCGATAAAGTTTTGAAATAAATCAATTCTTAATGGATAATACAATTTTTTTTATAGATACATTTTTCTATTTAACCCATAGATGGGTTTAACAATAGTGATATAGAAGTAAGTGAATCCACGGCCAAAATTCCGGGGGTCCGGGTTTATGGGATTCTAGTTAGTTGCACTAATACCAGCCGTTCGTTCGGTCAAAGTCCGCAACAGAATCTCCGAGCTAATGAAAGACATTGGGAAATTTAACTAGAGGTTTAATTTGGCGAGTTCATGGGAAGATAAGCCGGGGGGGGGGCAGAGTAAAAAATCATCCAGCCCTCTAGGAATTCCCCTTTATGAGGGTGCCTCAGGCAACAAACACAACATTTACACCTTTGAGATAATAGAGACGGTTGCTGCATGGAGGGATGAGCTCTCTGGGGTATGGAAAAATAAAAGTGTTATCTTCTAATAAGAAAAGGCATAGAAAACGATAAATTGTTGGTTGGTTGGATTTTAAAGGCATGTCAACCCTTGTTGAAACATTTAGTTTCATTCGTTCTTCATGGGTACTCAATTTTTATGTTTTAAATTCATTTTTTATATCTATTTAATCCATAAATGAGACCCTAACAGGCACTACCATTCCAGCAGGATTGTTCACGTAGTTATTTTTCAGTGTAAACAAGTGAAACGTGCAAGAACCGCTGTGAGCGGTTTAAAGTATGCAAAGAGTTAATATATATTAAATTGTCGGCTAAACTTGCAAATCGGTCGGAAAATTTAAGGTGACCCAGAAAAAACAGAACCCACAAATTTTGTAATAAAACTGATTTTAACTAGGGGGGGGGTTAGGGTTAGGGTTGGGGTTTAGGGTTAGTTTAAAGTATACAGGGTGACCCAGAAAAAACAGAACCCACAAATGTAATAAAACTTAATTTTAACTAGGGGGGGTAGGGCTAGGGTTAGTTTAATGGGAAAATAAATAAATAAATTGGGTTCTGTTTTTTCTGGGTCACCCTAATTTTCCGACCGATTTGCAAGTTTAGCCAAATTGTCTATAGAATGTTGTAAGCTGTTATTTAGCAACCTGTTTAAAAGCGGTTACATAACAGATAGCAACATTTTGCATTTTCAGTTATTTTTCAAGCAGGGTGCGACGCCTACGTGTGTGGGAGGTGCAGGATTGTCAAGGGTTAAAGCTCTTTGCTAAGCATACAATAAAAATGTCCACATCTATACCATATACACAGAAATAAAGGACAGTTGGTGTGTGTGATTGCCTGTATGTATACATGTCCGGATGGAACTACGAAAATAAAACTATTAACTACAAAGTAAATATATATACACATTAAATATCACCGGTTCTTGCTTTTTGAGCAAAAATAATGAAGATTCGATTTATTTTCGTGAAGATAATTAAAAATAAAATTCAAATGATAATAGCATATATATATATATATATATATATATATATATATATATATGCATTTAATGTTTTAAATAGTTGACATTAATTTTTCTTTTCAGGGTGCCTGGATCAATGCAAGGTCTTTTTGTTTTACGTAGAGATTTTAATGGGGCACCCTGTGAGGATCCAAGTTGCGATTCAATAATAATGGATCTGCCAGACTAATTTTTTTTTTACCTCCCTCGCCCACTCAACCAGGTGACGTCGGGTAGCCGCTTCTAGTCACAAATACATCTTTTTATGAATTTATTTTGTTTTTCATTCAGTAAATAAACTTATATTGTTGCCATTATGCAAGATAAGTAAACACGCCTTGATTTGTTGTTTTGTCTCCATTTTACGATCGGGGGGAGGGGGGCGGTATGTCAACACCTCCCCTCCTTTGAATCCCACTTCCAATGGTTTCCAAGATAGTCTCGCAAATCCGTTATTACTGAAAAGCGATTTCAATCCTTACTGGATGCCTCATACTTGTGACCTTGTGTCAAATCCTACCGTAGGGTTAATTATTTTTAGGGCCGGTTTAGCTCAGTCGGTACAACGTCCAACTAGGAACCACAAGGTTCTTGGTTCGATACCGGCCCTCACCAACCCAGCGCATGAGTAGTACAGGGATCCGTACGGTAAAGTGAGGAGCTGATAGTAGGTGTGACGCTCCACCTCAGACGTAATAACAATTTCCTTAGTTTAGCGCTAGTGAAAAGGTGATAGACTCCCTCACTGTTTGGCTGATACCGACATTATGCCATCCGATGACTTATTTAGTTTTACTTACCAAGCGACAATATATATGGATGTATTTAACTAAATAAAACTTTGTACAGCCGGGTGCAAATGCAGAATAGCGCGCAAGAGATAATATCATTAGAATCGTATTTTACGTATAAATAGCATTAGATTACCGAAACTCCCGAAGTAGCCTAACCCTTACTCTAGTATCTCAAAGGTTTCGGGTATTTCCGTGAAATGTAATTTTTTTATATACGTTATCTCTAATGATATTATCTCTTGCGCGCTATTCTGCATTAGTACCGAAAATCGGTGAGTCCACAGACTTGATTGAAGTGAAACTGAAACAAGAAAAATAAGCCAGTTCCAATTTATTCCCCAAAAGAGATTTTATCATTATATGATACGAGCCCCCCCCCCCCCAAAAAAAGGGGGTACAATTTTAGGTCCTTCATTTTTGGTTAAGTTTTCTTCCCTCCATCCCACACTATCTTTTTTTCACTGTTGGCCGGTTGTAATGGCCAAAGAGCTAGTCTAACAGATCCATTGTAAACGAGTTCAATCCCCACTGCATGCCACCTTTGTGACAAACTCACATAAACTAAGTAAATGACTACAACTCTTAGAACGCTGCCGATCACCGAGGTTGTCTCCCTCACCCCCACACCCTACCTGCTTTCAATTAAAATTAATTTAACTCAGAATTTTTTTCGTATTATTCCCAAATGAAGAAAACAAGACAGAATCCGTTTTTCACGAACGAAAAAAATGGTTGCCTGAATTTTACTTACCTTTAGCCGGTTCCGGTCAAATAGACAAACCTGCTTTTAGGCTTATTTAACCGGTCTTCGTAAAATAGACAAACCTATTTTTAGGCTTATTTAGCCGGTCTTCGTAAAATAGACAAACCTGCTTTTAGGCTTATTTAGCCGGTCTTCGTAAAATAGAAACCTGCTTTTAGGCTTATTTAGCCGGTCTTCGTAAAATAGACAAACCTGCTTTTAGGCTTATTTAGCCGGTCTTCGTAAAATAGACCTGCTTTTAGGCTTATTTAGCCGGTCTTCGTAAAATAGACAAACCTGCTTTTAGGCTTATTTTACTGTCGCTGTAAATATTTTTACATGTTAAAAATAACAACACAGATTTAACAGAAAAGTTTATTTATATTCATTTATATTTATATTTTGTGAAGGATAAAGATACAAAAAAGTATTCTAAATGAAATATATAGATACCGTTAATGACTTTGGGCTGATCAAATATGTTAATTTTTACAAAATTCTTTTAAAAAAATGCAAAGGAAAATGACAAAGGTAAGTTTGACTCGAATTTTTTCCCAAAGTGAAAAAAAATGGTATTTTCCACTACCAATGGCTAAAACATAAAATTTGGAACCCTAACCCCTACAATGAATTCTTGTTGATATTTATGAAAACGTAATATATATTTTTTTGTTCCAAACACGAAGCGTGCAAAAAGTTGTTTACATTACCTTTTATAAGGAAAGACGTTTAATATGAATTGACCGGATGCTAGCTTTTAGATCCGGCTACGTTTAACCAAGAAACTACACTAAACTGTCCCACCCATGTTTGAAATGGGGATGAATAATTTTCTTCTTTTTTTAAATTATTACAACTACTAATATTAATATTTTTAGTATCCTAGTCAGAGTAACTTTTCAGTTTCTCTAGATTATTCAGAAAAATATTGGCCAAGTGACAGATAATGTATCTTCCTTTCAGTTTTAAAAGTTGAAAAAGCTTAGAAAATAAAAATACGCCTCCAACATTTTATTGCCGACAAAGAAAAAGGAGGTTTTTTAAATGTATTTTTATTCAATTTAACAGATTGTTTTCTAAATTCCGACTCATCTTTTTTTCTTCAATATTTTATTTTATTTTTTAAATTAAATAACTTCAATAAACATTTTTAATAGTAATTTGTTCATATGTATTTAATATTTAAGGACGTCTTTTCTTCTTCGAATAATGCGTAAAATTTGGAGCCAATAAAAAAAAAGACAGGCGATAAAGCGGAGAGAATAAAAAATCAAATTCGTGAACGTAGAAAAAAAGAAGCTATTATTAAACAACCGGGTTCGCTGGTAAACTATTAAAAGTGCTTAAAGCCTTTTCAGATAAAAGGTTATATATTGGCTGTTTTAGATTTTTTTTCCATTATTTTTTTTTATAGATGACGTGGCCATTGCAATAATAAATGGCATTGCTGTTAGCATTTTTCTAACAGGGGTTTTAAACTTCTCTTAAAAGACATTTAAGTTGATCTTCAGTCAAATCCTAGTTTGTTTTTTTAACACGCAGCGAATATACACTAAATTATAGACTCATCTTTTTTACGCAACGTAGAATTTTAAATTCTTATTTAAAAAATAAAGTGGAGGTAATTAGATAACGAAACAAAATATATACCTGGCGTAAAGGTAAAGGACTTTTTTTTTAATTAAAAATTTTATATTTTAAATGTCGGTTAAATTACTTAGTTAACATTTTTTAAATTGTTACTTTCGTAATTTTTAAACTGTCAATTTTAAGGGGTCGAGAACACGAGTGAAGTTTTTAAATATTTCAATTTTAATTTTAAAATAGGTTATTTGTTGTGTGAGTGAGTAAATTAAAATTTTAGTTGATCTTTTCTGAAATCGAAGTAATCGATTTTAGAAAGGGATTTTGCTAACTAGTGAAATATTTAGTAAGTTTTAAACAATTTTTCTAGCGCAAATGAGACCCTCTTTTTGAGAGAGATTTTTAAAAAATCTGTTTAATGTTTCCAAACATTGAGACCACTTCATTGTGATTTAAGTCAAGCCAGTTTCATAGATCGATTGTTTACCGAGTGAGAAGAGTTCAATCTTTATAAGGTGTTACATATTCCAGGCCTTTTGCCAAATCGAAGATATTCTTAGGCTTAGTTTAAGGAGAAGCTCCGGGGGGTGTAATGGTAAGCGAGTTCGATTCTCACTCGATAAGATGCTCCATGATTTTGACCTTGTGTCTAACTAAGCTAAATTTAATGACTTCAAGAAGTTAATGGAAATAAAGAAAGTATAGAATAGACATGATGTACAAATTTACAAAGTAAAAAAAAATTCACTAAGTTGTTGTTTAAAGTGAAAGTTTTAGTAAGGGCAGATACTTAAAAAATGTTGTTTTTTTCTTCCAATTTTTTGTTTGGACGAATTAAACAAAAGCCAAAACAGATAAAAACAAAAGTCTATTGTCTCTTCATCTTCAAAACAAATTTATGTGCAACATTTGAAGGACTTTTTATTCAAACTTATTCTAAGTCGCAGTCGTGAAAAAAAAAACCAATAATAATTAAATGTGATAAAAAGAAAGTTGATTTCAATTCAAAATAAAAGAACATTTTTGAACACTTAAAATTGTAATAATACGTCAATCAATATGTTGAATGTGTTTTGTAACAACAAAAAGTAAAAGGAAACGGTTTGAAAAACAAACAAAAAAGAAAGAAAGAAATGAGATTTGAAATTAAAACGTCATTAAACAATTCAAAATTGGAGGGATCACACAATCTTAAACACCAAAAAGAATTAATATTTGTGATTTGAATGTAACTTTAACTTTACACGGCCAACGTATATATAAATAAGTAACTGATGTCACTTGTTAGACTTAGTTTAGAGACACGAGACGAATATTTTGATGATCGCACTTATTTGCACTTGGCTGTTGAATTCTAAATACGAACAGAATTTAGGACGTGACATTTGTGAAAGTAATATGTTTATGCCATGATTAGACATTTAAATAAAGAGAAAAAAAGTGGAGGAGGATAGTGAGAGAGAGAACAAAAAAGATGTTTCCTTACTACTACAAATGTGCCAAACCATCAAGGCGAGTCTAAGCTTCCATACTTTCACACCAGCCTATCGTCAAGCTGTAATCATCGTGACATTTTTCCCGCCATAGAGGAAATACGCTGATAAAAGTAGGAGGAAAAGGCGGAGGAGAGAGAGAAGGAAGATAAAAAGAAAGAAAGAATCTAATGCTTGTTTTGGGGGGGTTGTTATGTACACAAACCAGTTTCACCTTTGTTTTAAGGAAATAGAAATAAAATAAAAATTTAAAAGTGGAAATTAAAAAAAACAAAAAAACAACAACTTAAAAGATAGGCATAAAAGAATTAAAACATTGTAATACCACAGCAGACAACAGGGCATTATTGAATTTTTTTTAAACTGAGGGGGATGTGTATATGACGCAGCATTGCAAGCAAAAACTCTTAGTTTTTTATTTATTTACTAATAATAACAAAATAAAATCAGTAAATCGTACATACAGCGCAAAATATCGAGACCTGAACGTCAGTATCGAAAAAGTTCGACATATGGAATTAAAGAAAGGCTTACTTACACTCTTCTAACTCAAACTACAACAAAGTTTGTTTTTAAAATAGAAATTTAGAAGGCTTAAGTCTTATTCTTTTTTTTTTAATTTGGGATTTTTGCTCATACCAGAAACCGTTTTTTTTTTTTTAAATGTAAATAATATGAAAGATCTATTTGAAAAAGTCAATATAGATGACATTCTGTCCGTTTTGAGAGAAATAAAATTATACCCAAGAATATATTATATTCTTAGGTATAATTTTACGATATGTTAGCATCGTTGGGGGGGGGGGGATCATGTTCAGGGATTAATTATGAATGATATTGATCAGGTTTATGTTTATATTGAATATAAACATGTTCCTAATCAATACTATACAAAACTAACCCCTTAACATGATCCCAAACGATGCTAACATATCGTTAAAACCGTTAACTACGAAAGTGTAAATATAGATACAACAACATATATTATTTCCTAACCTCTTGGCATGAAATAACCCCAGACGAGTTGATGTGCCGTTAAAATCCACTGACCAACGGATCGACATTTTTATGACACACCGTGGGTTAGATAGGGGGGTTAAGTTTTCCATTCATTTTTTTCTCTACCCCCACCCTTTTTTTTTTTTTTTCATATAACTTCCTCAGTTCTGTTAGAGTATCGAATCCGATTCCAACCAAAGATATAGACAGACAGACATAGAGAGAGAAAAGGAGAGAGAAAGAGAGAGATAAAGAGAAAGACAGATAGCGAGAAAGAGGATATGCGATTTATTTTCATTTTACTATGTCGGTCGATTATCAGCCGAAGATGTTGCGAGAATGGGACTGGTCAGCCAAGGCCAACCTAACATTGACTAAAATCCTACTACTACTGGTCATTTATGTGGCCCGTTGGTCTATCCACCCTAAAAATAAGAGGCGCTATTAGCGAAACAACTCCCACTTTTGGGGGTTGTTGTCCAATTGAAAAACTGCAACCTGTTTTTAATGTGTTCTTGTGTGTGTACACAATGTCATAGCAATAATAACTGATACTATTCAGTTAACACGTAACAGTACATATCCATTTACCTTTTTGGTGCTTATTTTAAAAAGAAAAGACACTAACTGTATTTAAGAGATCTATACTGCTTTGGGGTTTTTGGGAAGCGGTTTTAATTATTAATTACGCACTTTTAATTCATCAATAAAGTATATTTAAATAAAACAAAGCTTAGTTAAAAAGAATTTTTTTTTAAACACAGGTAACAACGAAGAAAGAAAAAACTAGAAACCATTTAAACAAATAACATCAAAGAAACTTAAAGTAATACAAAGAAAAAGATTAAACAGTTCGTTTAATTTAAAAAATAAAAATGAAATATTTATTTATCCTAAAGTTTAAAACGAGTGAAAAAAAAAAAAAAAAAGGAAGAAATTAAAAAGTGAGTTGACTTACACTTCAGAAGTTAATAGAAGAAAATTTATAAGCAACAAAATTAATCTTAATTATCGTTTGACATTATAGGAGATTTTATTTCTTATTTAGATTTTTTTTATTTTGTTTTTAATTTAATTTGTCACATTTTTTTTCTTTTAAAAAAACTTTTGACAGTCCTCTCCTAATGTCCACAGTAAACGAAAAAAAACTAAGACATACGTTTTTAAAAAATCTTTATTAACTCAATTATCACCCAGAAAAAGAAAAGAAAAAAACGTTTTACGCAGATTCCCATCATCAGGTGATCATCTTACCGTAAAACGTACTGAAGTATAAAAACAAGCATTAAACAAGTAGGCAGGAAAGAAAATAAAACTGTTTAACTCTGGGTGTTTTGTCAAATAAACTTATACTTTTTTTTTACGTTGCATTAAAAAAAATGATGTAATTCATTAGCAAAGCATTTTTCTAAAAGAATAATTGTCTTTAGAATTTAAAAAAGTAATTTAAAATGCTGACAAAAGTTGTGTTCGGAATATGAGGCATGTTAAAAAAAACATAAACATATTATTATCCGTAAATAATCAACGAGCAGTTTTTTTTTTTCTGTTTTGGTGTTTGAACGACAAGGGATGCCGTCTGCTAAAGTATTTCTGACCAGACCACCATACACACGACCGTAAAGTAAAGAATACCTACTCTTAAGGAACAAATGACAACCCTTCATTATGACCCTAAATCATTGCCCAAACCCTAATACCTTCGACTAAGAGGGTCAGTTACACCAAAAACAGTTTAAAATGACAGGAAAGGGGCCTACCTGAGTCTCAAAATTAGCATATCTCCTTCGAGTCAGCCATTTTTGGTACATATGGGGAGAAATTGTTGTGGCGAAATTTGTGCTGTAGTAGCAACAGGAATAAAGCAGCTGACTGAATTTACATATATTTTTAAATATCTCTTCTGTTTCTACACAACTAACAACATAACGTTAACAGAAAAATTGTTAAAAATGAAAATGAAGAAATTTTTTTTTTTTTTAACTTCGCACCAAATATCTTTAATAACTTCTCCCATGTGAAAATTTACTTAAAAATAAACAAAACAAAAAAACTTCAACCTTCTAAATGAATTTAACGACTATGACAATTATTAAATATATTTTATTTCTTGTTTGCATTAGCAATAAGTTTAAATTCGCCTATCGAAAACTATAATTTTGTCATTTGTTTCTATTTAAAAAAATATTTCCATGGCTTCTTCAAAAGCAGTTTTTAAAATATATTATTTAAGAATAACTTGTTGCTTGATAGTTTGCTGTGAATTTAAAAACTTAATTCCTATGAAAATTAATTACAATTACTTGAATTTTTGTCTTTATTTAAGTGAATTAATTCGGGTATTGAAAAGCAAGCTTTAAGCTTAACATCCATGTTAATTCATATATCTGGGAGGTACAAATTAATGATCTGAATATATTTCGCAATTAATTATTTTATTATTAACTTTAGGGGAGTGTTGAAAAAAAAGTGTCGTTTGGCATTATTTTATATTTGGTAAGTTCACTAACGCAGTAAACATACATTTATAATAGTGCACTTTATATAGTAAGTTTTGTACTTCTGACACATGGTGAAATGATAATTATAATTATCATCATTTGAATTTAATATTTTAATAATGTCCATATAAAGAAATAAACACACATAATTTACGGATTTTGAATTACAGCCCCCGCCCTTTTTTTAAATGAAAAATTCAATCATTAAAGGTCTAGAGGTTTAAACTTTATTCAACCGGTATAGGGTTTCCCGGTTAAAGTTCAGACATTTCTCTTTCGGAAAGATAAATGGCTTAATATATATATATATATATATATATATATATATATATATATATATATATATATATATATATATATAAAAAAAATCTTCAGGGCTAAAATCTGACTCTGAGTCACATCTTAGCCCTGAAGAGCATTAAGCGAAACTTTTAGTAGGTTCGTCTGACTCATTAGATTTATCTTTATTATTTGCTCTACTTAGGTATTGAGCACTTTTTACTTATTAGCTTTAGTCTCCTGGCGGGTCTGTATGAATATATATATCTTATATATATATATGCATATAAATTGTTTTTTCTTTTGGCCAAAATATTGTACTAATAGATTATTTTTTGTTGGTACGATTATCTTGGTCTTTTCTATTTTAAAAAATTTTTTCTTCCCGGTTGATGTTTGGTAGTATATTTTTACAATCAAACTATTTGCTGGTTTTTTTCTCACCGCGAGGATTTACCAACAAGTTTGGTATATTATATATATATATAGAGAGAGGAGATTTATCCAAAACTTGGTAGTAAAGGATGATTCTATATGTGATATCTAAGACACACTGTATTATTAATTGTATGATCCAGTATGTATAAATACAGTGAATCTTTAAATCACTACAGAGAGCTCAATGTATAATAAAGTTTTTAGATTATATACAGAGCAATATTTATCTTTGAAAGGAAGAAAAACTCAACACCGTTATTCCATGATAAATTTATTTCGACCAAAATTATATATATATATATATATATATATATGTGTGTGTGTGTGTGTGTGTGTGTGTGTGTAAGTTGAAAATGGAAGCGAATCCGACGGTATGGTGAAATGAAAAATAAAGGAAAGAAAATGATGAATGTATAAAATAGGATTTATTTTATTTTACTGACACGTGTTTCAGCATGGATAAACTCCTGGCCGAAACACGTGTCAATAAAATAAAATAAATCCTATTTTATCCGTTCAACATTTTCTTTCCTTTATTTTTCATTTCAACACACACACACACACACACACACACACACACACATATATATATATATATATATATATATATATATATATATATATATATATATATATATAGTAAGCCATTTATCTTTCCAAAAGAGAAATGTCTAAACTTTAACCGGGAAACACTATCCCGGTTGAATAAACTTTAAACCTCAAAGCTTTTAAAGATTGAATTGTATATATATACCCCCCCATATATATATATATATATATATATATATATATATATATATATATATATATATATAAGATAGATATAGATATATACAGTGTGTTCGTGATAAATTTGACAGTTTTATTAGGAAAAAGAAAAAGTACTTGGTAACTGCAAAATTTAATGGATTGTAAAAAAATTCAATGGATTTAATGGATTGTAAAAAAAATACACTACTGTCAACAAGTTTCACTCAAAATAACCGCCATTAACGTCGATCACAGCCTCATTCCTGCTCCGGAACCTGGAGCAAGTTGATGTTACAGTTTCCCTGGGAAAAGTCTCAAAAACTACCTTAATTCCATTAACTGGGCTTTTTTAGTACTGGCATGGCGAATGGTATATTTCTCAATGGCGCCACATACATGATAATCCATTGGGTTAAGATCTGGGGAGTTCGGAGGCCAAACATTAAGACTGGTGTAGTCATAAAAATTCGCCTACAAACATTTTTGACTTTTCCCAGAGGTGTGACAGGGGGCCGAATCCTGCTGCCATACATATGGCCTACCATTGGCTACTCTTGTTATCCAGGGCTTGACTAGAGTGTTTAGCAACTCCACGTAGGCATCTGAGGTTCCCCCAACACTTTTTTCTGCAGATTTTCGAGGAATTCTGCTGTACGAACGCAATCAGATCATCTGTTATATTGCTTTCTTCTCGTAATCTCCATTGTAATTCTCCAGTTCATGCCTGAATGTTTTTACATTGTTCAGGGAGTATTGGGCAGCAACCATAATCTCCTTATTTTGGTGGCCGGCGCAGATCACGATCATCATGATACAAGTTATTCTCTTCCATTATTCAGGTGGGTTCCAGCCATCCATTCTATCTGTCATCACGTATATGAATGAAGAAGTGTCCAAGCATTTAAATGATGCGTAGTGTGCGTCAATACCTCCAACCTAGGAGAAAAATAATCAAATATAAGTATATCAAATTTATCCCGAACACCCTGTATATGGATAGATAGATAGACAGATAGTAGATACATGCACAAAACACACACACACACACACACACACACACACACACACACACACACACATATATATGAGAGAGAGATACACGCAGAAAACAACACACACATATACACACGCACACACACACACATATATATATATATATATATATATAGAGAGAGAGAGAGAGAGATAGAGATACACGCACAAAACACACACACACATATATATTTAGATAGATAGATAGATAGATACACACACACACACACACACATATATATATATATATATATATATTTACATTTTTCCTATTATTATTATTATTATCATCATTTCAACTTCATCTGATTATTTTAATAACAATAATAACGTAAATCTGTATACATTTTGATAAAGGGAGCGAAACATATGTGTAAGTGATATCGATTAAAAGTGATATCGATAAAATTCATTTTTATCCATCTACTTTTCTTTTCTTTACTCATTTTTTCCTCATATATATATATATATATATATATATATATATATATATATATATATATATATATATATGATTTACCCATTTTCAATTTTAATTTTAATTTTGTTTCATGTGTGATAGTTTTTGCGACAGATAAGTCCAGGTTAAAAACTCCGGGTCTTAGGTTTATAGCTTCACTGTGGGCTATGATTGCTGATTCGCATAGGCGTCTAAGTCTTATATATATATATATATATATATATATATATATATATATATATATATATATAAAATTTGCGCCTGCTGTATACGGCAAAACCCCCACACAAGAACAACATCAAAAACACCACTTATCACAAAACTACCACAAAGGGAAATATACAAGTTTCTAAAATCATTTTTTTTTCTTTTTTTTTCTTCTTTTTTCTTTCTTTTTGCTTGTTGTTTATTTCTAAGAAGTGTAATCTAAGATTAAACTTATTTTAAACATAATTTCATCAACAGTTAAATAATTGGTAATTTTCACCTCTAGTTTTCAAAATTCCTAGCAAATAAGGCAATTAGAGTAACCTCACTTGACTTTCACTTTGAACTAAACCGGTAGCTATTTTGAAAGTCTCCGTGAGAAATAAACAAACATTAGAAACTTTTTCGAAAACAATAAAACTGCGTGCTTTAACACAAAAATATCATGAAATGTGTTCTTAATAACAATTAAGTTCATTTCAGATAATTTTATGCTAGGAATTTAGCCAACTGACTTTCACTTTGAAACAAGACGGTAGCCATTTTGAAAGTCTCTGTGCGAAATAAACAAATCTTAGAAACTTTTTCGAAAACAATACAACTGCATGCTTTAACACAAAAATATCATAAAATGTTTCTTAATAACAATTAAGTTCATTTCAGATAATGCACACGCACAATTTTATGCTAGGAATTTAAACAACTAAAGGTGAAAATTACCGACATTTTCGTGAAAATTTGACTCTTAGTTGATTTTTCATTTAATTTTTTAAAAAGCCGGTAGTCATAACTTGTTTTTGGCTACGTTAAATTTCAATTGATTTAATGGTGCGAAAATGTAGATATTGTTTTCGTTCATAATTTTCATTATTTCCGTAACATCAGTAGTTTTTTTTAATGTTTCTTCTTTTGAATGGTCCAATAACTTTGAAGATAATATTAACCTTTATTCAAGTTTCATTGTATTAAATATGTATTAAATTTGACACGGCAGATTGGACATCCCAAACGGATACAAAAGAAAAACGGAGACAAAATAAACGCTGTGCCCAGAAAAAAAGATGTCTGTCTCTTTTAAATACATTATTATTATTATTATTATTATTATTATTATTATTATTATTATCGTTTTGCCTAAATATTGGTTTGAAAAGTTCAATTCTAGGGTGTTGTTAATTAATATTTGTTGTTTAAAACAAAAATTGGAGCTTTTAAGCATTTTTGTTCAAAACATGGAAAGAAAGAAAGAAAGAAAAAAAAAAAAACAATAAAAGAAAACTTTAGAACGAATAGCAAAAAAAAAAAAAAAAAAAAATTAACTATGCTTTTAAAAACGTGTTGGTAATAAAAAACAAAAAAAAACAAATAGAATTTTTTTTAAATATTTAGAAAAACAAACTTGGTACTAATGCAGAATAGCGCACAAGAGAGGATATTAGATTACGTATAAAAAGCATTACATTTCATTATATTTCACGGAAATACCCGAAAACTTTGAGACGCTAGGGTTAAGTTATGTGTTAGGGTTATGCTTCTTCGGGAGTTTCCGTAATCTAATGCTATTTATATGCAAAATGCGATTCTAATGATATTATCCCTTGCGCGCTGTTGTGCATTTGTACCGAAAAAGCTACGCTTCGGTTATGCAACTTTTCTGAGAAGATATTTTTAATAAAGACTTTATTAATGTTGAAACAATCATAAAATATTAAGCTTGCTTTGGTATTTTGGAGTAGCAAGAGGTTTAGTGTTTTAAGTTTAAAAAAAAAGTAATTGGTTATTCTTGTTACGTGTGCTTAGAGTTTTGCTTTTAACCCCATTTCATTTGGTGGTCGCGCTGAAAAGGAAGCAATTCTAGGAACGAAAGGAAAGAGACAAAGACAGAAGGTAGTTTTATGACTTTGGCTTTATTCACCGGCCATAGCAGCCGCCCGTAGCAAGGGAATATCTCGCTGACCACTAGTGCGACCGGACACAGTTAAGGCCTAAACTTGAATGGCCGAGATATTAACTTGGGGGTTGGAAGTCAGTCATTTTTCTTGCACATGCGCGGAGGGTTCTTCCGGTGAAGGCTCATGGGAGTTTGTTGTTTTGTAAAGTGTTCTCAGTTACTGGTAATCGTATAAGTCTTTCGAGACTTTTGGTACAGATCCGGCAATCCTATGTGTATCCGTCCTCACAGAGTGCAGTTTTAATTATGACCAATGTGGGGGGGGGTGTTAAGTATTCTATCAGGCCAGTAGTATTGCTAGTGATTGGCTACAAGAGTCAATCACGTGACCTTTTTAGTCTATAAATAGAGGTGGGGAATTAAAGCACAACTTATATACTCAAAATATCCCAACATGCGAACTTACGCAAATCGTGGAAGCAACACCTCACAAGGAAGCAGCTGTACGAGGGTGAATAACGTGATATTTTTTTCCGTAACTAAATCATAGTTTTCCATTTTGGACTTACGTTGGGTTGTTTTAAGTTACAAAAGATATTCTTAAGAAATAATATTTCTCTGAATTTTTGAGATGATTAGTATTATCTGCATTATTCGGACTATTGTCCTCATCTTGATTGTTATCTGTACAACCTTTCGGCCGATGTGCCCTCCGGCCTTCTTCAGGTATTTCTTGTCGGACTCGGGAACCTTCTCGGACTCTGGAACCATCTCGGAGATAGTTACCGAATCTGAGAAAGACATACATACATACATACATACATACATACATACACACAACTGCCCTTTATATATGTATAGATAAACACAAGTTGGTAATTTAGAAAAAATATAGGCTTTCTTCTTTCATTCTTGATGGGGTCAGGAGGCGAGTGGGTGTAAGTCTGTTCTTAGCCGGGTGACTTGGTTGTGTGTGGCGTGGTGATGCAGTGTGGGTTGGAAGGTTGTGGTCTTTGATCTTGTCCGAAATGTGACGCGTGATATTCTGTGGACCAGTCCCTGATTCAACTGCTGTTGACCCTTTTATAACCGTGTTTGGGATCGAAATCGGCCCTGAAAAGTTTTTGGGGAAAGTTTATGATTGAATGAAAAAAAAGGACTTCACATACACATGTAAGTAAAAAGTTTGTCGTATATTACGGAGTCGTATATTGTCGGTATCAGCTGGACAGTAAGTGAGTCGTATCCCTTTTTTGCCTGCACTAAAAGATTGTTTTTGAGAAGAGTAAGATAGTCCTCTCTCCCCGCCTGCAACCTACAAATGAACCTGCAACCTACTGCTGATTTTCACTTAGAACACCTGAAGTAAGCCGGAGAGCACATCGGCCGAAACATTGGGCATATAACGATAAAAAATGAGGGCAATAGTCCGAAATATCTAAATAATACAAATTATCATGCCTCATCTAAAAAAATTCAGACAAATAATATCTAAGAATCCGGCCGATGTGCTCTCCGGCCTTCTTCATGGGTTTCTTATCAAACTCGGGAAACTTCTTGTCGTATATTGTCGGTATCAGCTGGACAGTAAATGAGTCGATGCCATTTTTCGCCTGCACTAAAATAATGTTTTTGCGTCTGAGATGGTGTGCCCACAGCTCCCCACTTTTGTTACATAATTATTGGATTCCTAATACATCTATAAGGTATTGTAGAAATCATAATGGCGATTAGTATAGCTGATGGCCTTGAGGGTGAGTGACGGCGCTTGACCTCGATCTCACCTTGCGTTCTGGGGAGAATCGTGAGAACCGGAACCCCATAGAAGGCCCTCTTCCGGTTTAAGGATACTAAGTAAGTAAGAATCAGTTAGAACTTAGAAGCAGAGCTAGCAACATGTAAGCGTCATCTGCGCAGATTGTCTTGGTTGGGGATCTGGAATAAAGTAACATCAACATAAATCGAAGTCTTGTGTTTATTACTAAAAACTAACAATGACACAAGGCTTCTGATAACGAGAAACCCCAACAGAAACCAGACCCGGAATCCTCAATAGAAGACCAGACGAGACCTTAGAAGATATACCAGACCAAGATAGATGATAGACGACCAGAGTAAGAAGTAAGAAAGTTATATAACGTTATATAGATTTGGTAACGTGAAAAGACCAGTATATAACACTTTAACACACAGATACAAGTTGTGCTACTCATGTGCGGAGTTGGCGAGGGCCGGTAGCGAACTCGAAACTTTGTGGTTCCTAGGCGGATGCTCTACCGACTGAGTGAAACAGACCTCTTGTTATTAAATTAACTAGCAAAATAAAAAAACACCCTCTGGGCGATGTAAAAATAGATTTTTGAAACATATTACCTGGGAGTAAAAAATTCAATGTCAGCGAGTTTGTACCCTAAGTAAGTAAAATCATAAAATTCATTAAAGGATTAAAAAATAAAACAATTTGAAATGTAAACTTTAAATATGTATTAAAATAAAACAAACTATATATAGATATATAATACCAGTCATGTATTTATTAAAACTTGTTTTAAAAAACAATGAGCATCAAGTTGATGTTGCATGTTTAAATTTTGAGTGTATTTATTCTATGTTATGACGATTTTGGGTAATGTGACGTAAGCAGTGACGTAGTTTTTGTTACAGACAAAACCCAGAATTTCCATTATTAATAGATTTGGCATGTAAATAAGATGAAAGAATAGATATCCAGTTTTAGTTGTAAAGAAATTTGTTATATAATGTTGATCTCATATTTTCCACCCAACCCCTCCTCACCGTGGCAGGGTGGTGACAACGTGGTAGTGTCAGAGCTATGCCTATGGGTAGCGTAATTATTATGGTCTACAGGGAATTTGGGGATTGAAAAGAAAACGGTAATCGGATTTCTGGAGAAGGAGAAGAAAAAGAAATAAGAACAAAAAAAGGTTAAAGTTTGGAAGGGTAAACCCCCAACGGAAGACAACCATTGATCGACCAATGACCCTGGAACTAGATTTAGAAATAAAAACGGAAGTTCCGGGTTTTGAGCGGAAGCAGATATGACCTTCCTCGAGCCCCGGAACTAGATTTAGAAATAAAAACGAAAGTTCCGGGTTTTGAGCGGAAGCAGATATGACCTTCCTCGAGCCCCGGGACCACAAACGGAAGTAAAGAAAATTCGCTCTCTTTTTTCGCCGGACCCGAGAAGGGCCGGACGCGTTTGTTGGGGCTCCGTCGTGACATATTTAGGGTAGCAACGAACAGCGCGCATGAACATGATTTAAGATAGAACATCTCTCTCTCTCTCTCTCTCTCTCTCTCTCTCTCTCTCTCTCTCTCTCTCTCTCTCTCTCTCTCTGAAAAAGAACCCACGAGCCTAAAAAGAAATAAACAACCCCTTTTTGACTATACGACTTTCGTATGTTGTTCCTTCGAGCTAACGACTACTACTACTACTACTACTAACTACTACTACTACAACTCGACTTTGGTCCCTATGACACAACGCGTAGTGCACGTGTTGCGATATGCAATATGCGGGTGTAAGTGTCTGTGTGATTATATAGATAAGGAGATATATGGATATGATATCAAGACAAGTCCCATATGGGTACATATATATATGTGTGTGTGTGTATGTGTACATATGTATTGGGAGGGGACAGTTGAATTTGATGACCAAGTCTTTTGAAGGGGTCCAAAAATTCAAGGTAATATCAATCCTTTGAAAGTCTCTCCAGCAAACGAAATGCAATTCCTTTCCCAACTGAACACACCACTCTCACATCAAATAGCAGTCGTCAGATTTCACTTGCCGTCCAAACACTTTCTTCCTCACTCGCCCTGTCAGCGACAGTCCGTCTTTATTTCTGCTCGCGTGGTGTAATGGTTAAAGTCATGAGAAATGTACTCGTCGCCCCGAGTTCAAATCCTGGACGTGGTAATTGCATTTCACTTAGCGCTAATACCCTTGGGAAAGGTATGAATCCTACTCTCCCTCCAGCTATGGGTAAATAGTAGGGCAGACAGGGCTCTTTAACCTTGGTTAGGCAACCAGTCTAGGAGAAGGAAAACTCTGAATTCAAACCTACTGAACTCCGCTTAAGAAATTGACCTTTTGTCGCATCCTGCTCGTGCGGAGGGGTTGGTAAATATATATTTCTGCTCGTTCGAATGCGCTTATGCAAATTCGGATATACTTTATTTGGGTCTCTACTAACAATACCTCAGCTACGAGGAGGTAGCGAGTTCGAGTATCCGTAGCCGCTCGCCACAGGCCAAACATATCCTGACGCGCTTTGTTTGTGGGGGCTGGGAATCCGCTTGTTCATACGGCTGCCTTTCAGTCTCGTCATACCAAGTTGTTACGATTTTAGTGGCCATCCTTTAGGCTCCAAGCAAGAGCGCTTGTCCATCGAAGATCCCTTGTGTTACGCAGAGCGCGATCCTTAGTGAAGAATCCTTTGGTTGTTCCTTGCTGCTCCTCAGTCTTGCAGGTCCTTCGTCAATGATTGCAAATGGACGTCACTCAGTATCAGCGATTAAGAAGTTAACCAGCCACGTATTCGGGCTGTTGATTGGCTGAGGTATAAACCACGTGACCTCGCTTAGTTTATAAATTTAAGTGATGTATTGTAGCACATCTTATATAGCAAAATATTCCAACACAAGTCAGTTAGAGTTTGGGAGTCAGTAAAGACAGTTTGACTTTGAGGACCGGTTGAATGCAGTTCAAAAAGTAGAGGTCCTAATTTTGGCAAGAAAAGAAGCCCCCCTCCCTTGGTGACAGACTCATAGCAACAGAAGAATAGAGCATCAAGTTGAATGAATGAACGATAATGAAGTGTGGAGTCGTATACCTTGTCTCTTGTCCATTTTGGAATGTGAAACCGAAGCTGTGTCTGTTACCCTTTCTCTCTCTGTTTTTGTTTAATTGTTTCTTTTAGCGGGGTCTTTAGCCCCCTGAGGGCAGTTCAATTGCGGACACAACGATTCAGGGTCCAGTTTGCAGATGACACACGGCTGCCAAGACGAGATGTGCAGCAGTGACTCGTTATAACGTTACATACCGCCCAGAAATCAAGTTCCTCGTAGAGCCTCCCAAGTCGGATTGGTCTGTCACCCAGTGTGTGATACTACGCATTGCATCAAGTGCAGAATGCATTTGGAGGCATGTAAGTATATATAATATATATATATATATTATATATATATATATATATATATGTGTGTGTGTGTGTGTGTGTGTGTGTGTGTGTGTAATAATTAGTTATGTGAAAATATAGTATGTAAGATTATGGACACATGAGTGTCTGTGTGTTTGGAGGGGATATAGTGAATCATGTGTGTATACATGAGGGAATGACTAAGGAATGAATAATTAAATAAAAAAAAAGTGATAGGAAGATGTTTGATATCCAACCGAGACAAATGTCTCAAAACCAAGAGACAAATGTTTATTTTGGGCCTAATTATTCATTGTGTTAATTGATTACGGGACATTTGTTTATCTGTTGTGTCAGTATCATTATTGTTCTAGTCTTAGTATTTCAAACTAAAAAAACATCTGGAGATGAGATTGAGTGTCCAGTAAGGTTAGTCAGAAAGGAGATGGTGGGGGTGGAATTTTATATATATACAGTCGAGTCTTTAGTTGAAACAGTCGAGTTTTTTAGTTGACAGAAGAGAGTTGAGTTAGTTGCTGGGAACCGAAGAGTTGCATTTTGGTAGTAGCAGAGAAGACAACATTAGCAGAAGTTCTTAAAAGAATAAGAGGGGGCATTTTGCCCCCTCTCATCTCGACAGTACAGAGAAGAATGTGTGATTAGCAGATAGAAATGAAAGAAGGAAGCAATGTAAGAACTATATACCTCCTCTCTGCTATTTGAATGTTCACCTGATTTGACTTTGTTTGTTTGTTCCTCTCTTATTCGCTCCTTGATAATTAATTGTAAACCCCCTGGATGAGCCCTGAGGCAGCATTACGTACACAAGTGGAGGTCCTAAGTAAGTGTCAAATAAGCAGACGATCATGAGATGGTCATGGCCAGTAAAGTTGGAAAAGCTAGAAGTTGCAGAAAATGCAGTAATGTAAGAAGATGCACAGAAAGGTGCACAGCAAAGAGTCTACAGGTGCTCATTGGCCCTTAAGGGAGTTTTTACAAGTGCTATTAGAAACATAATCCGGCTGGTGGATGTTATCTTAGCTGAATCTGGGGTTCTTTCTGACTTCTTCTGTGTTGTTACGTTGTTTCTTGTTTTAATTAACAACACAAGACTTTCTTTTGATTTGAGCACATATTTTATTTATAGATATCCCAGATCAAGTCAAACGCGCTGAGATTTGGCTACTCGAACGAGAGACGCCATGTCCTTCTGTCTCGTCCAATCACCAGCCAAAAATTGATTTTTTTAAAGTAACTTCCCACGGTCGCACAGGCGAATCAGAGAAGGAGTCAATACAGGATTATATCGTGTCACTCACATTCCCCGTATCTTTCCACTAACCGTTATTTTGAATCTACACTTGCTGTACATAATTAATAGGTTACCAATCATTTATGTTACAATTTTGCTCTCATGATCGATTTGAATTTGATTAATTGATTTTTAACGGCATGTCAACTTAACCAGGGTGATTTGATGCCTGGGGGTTAGGGAATTGCGTTCATTATATGCATGTGTTCACATTATTTTGTGTGTAGTTGTTTCTTAAGAGCTTTTTGCCCATGGCCTTATCGAATACGAATACTTTTAAACACATCTATTTGACTTGCTTACAGTCAAATTACGCTGAAAGCTCTGGTTCTCGCTAGATCACCAAAGTTAAGCAGCGATAAGCCTGTCCAATATTTACATGGGTGACCATTTAAGCAACAGCATGTATTATAAGCAAACTGAATCAAAATGACTTGATTTGGCATTAAATAACCCGAAAAAGGTTGATATGCTGTAAAACAAAATCAAACAACGAAACAATCTATTTGCCCCATAGATGGGGCCCTAACATTATTTTTAAGGTCAATTTTTGATTCATTGTTTTTAATGGCACGCCAAACCGTTTAGAGTTATTTTATGTCTAGAGGTTAGGGAATTGTATGTTCGTGTTTACATTTTTTGTGTATTTGTTTCTGTTATGGTAATTTACCACGCACACGCATGAACTCTTCCAACTATAAATAGCAGCAGGTTCTGCACTTAATGGAGAGTCTATGTTTCAGTGGACAGTTGATAAGACCGCCACGTGAGTTACCTTCTAATTGGTATATATTTGTACTACTGTTCTACCAGGCCACAACAGTTTCTTTAGAGCTTTTTGCACACGGCCCTATCGAATACGAATACTCTTAAAACAGATCTATTTGATCCATTATTTTTAATGTCGATTTTTGATCGATTGCTTTTAACGGCATGACAACTCGTCTAGGGTTACTTGATGCCTAGAGGTTAGGGAATTGCATACATTATATATATATACATTTATGCCTACATTTTTTTGTATAGTTGTTCATTAAGAATTTTTTGCACACAGTTATATGATATCAAGTATTCTTATCTACTACAACTAATTTGCAAACAGATCTATCAGACCCATAGAATGCCCTTATGGCAAGCTCCGACCCTTTTTATCGTATGGGTGCAAGAAGGCAGTGGCTGCGGGTCTACATGTCCTGGGAATGGCGTTAAACTCTATCTGATGGTGAGGTTCCAGTTCTGGAGGTTTGGGGAATGTGGAGCACCCCTTCATCACCATTGCTCCCTGGTCCACTCTGACTCAGAGTGGTAGTACCTGTTAGGGTCCCATCTATAGGTTAAATAGAAAACATGAGTTTATAAACAAAATTGTATTATCCATTAAAAATGAAATTATTTCAAAACTTTGTTAGCATTAAACATTTTTTTTTACCTATAGAAGTATTCGGCATAAAATAACCTAAGGGGTTGACATGCCGTAAAACCCAACCAACCAACCAACCAAGACCCATAGAAGGCACCCTAGTAGGTACTACCACTCCGGGTCACAGTGGAACTGGGAGTAATGGCAATGAAAGAGTATTCCACACTCTCAGATCTCCAGAAATGGAGACTCGTCACCTGATGCAGTGTAATGTCATACTCAGAACCCCCCCCTTTGGGTGGGTGGGGTTTTCTCTCCTCTTCAGGGGATAGTCAGAGTATTCTAAGTCCTACCGACAGGGCAAGATTTTAATTTGGTTATGCTAATTTTTTTTTGCTTACGAAACTTAACATACAAATACGTTTCAAACTCTCCCATCTCTCTCTCTCTCTCTCTCTCTCTCTCTCTCTCTCTATATATATATATATATATATATATATATATATATATATATATATATACTAGCAAATATATGCACCCTCCGGGTGCAAGTATTTTAGTTAAATTTTATAATAAAATATCATATTGAATTAGAAAGGCTAATGAAACTGAATAAGAATGTAGATAAAAAGATTTTGAACAGAGGGGGTATGATTGAAAAATAGAACAACTTTGAAACTAACTCTTCCATCATTTTCCGTTACTCCAGTCTTTCATTGGTAAATTTTCCTAATTAAACTGTTTAGTTAAAATAGGAAGTAAAGAATAATATTAGTTATTTCTTCTTGTTGAGGGATTTCTTTTAAGATTTATTGAAGAGATTTTTGCTCATATTCAATAAGATAAAACCAAACAATTAGAAATCAATAATACTAAGCATATATTTATTAAAATCAATTTTTTAAGATCAATATGCAAATTAGCTTTCCCATTCACACTGTAAACCGCTATTTTGTTGTATATATAAACAATTGCATGTTATTAGTATGTAGATATGGTCAACAGTGTAAGTAATGTAAAACAATTTTATTAATAATTGAAGTTTAAATAAAAATAAAATCATGGAGAATGTGATGTAAATAACAAAGGGAATTGTGACTTGAGTAGGGATATAGTTTCGGTTACAGACAGACAAACACACAATCTCCATTATAATAAGATATTCTCACTCAGAATAGAGAGAGAGATAGCTACTTTAGCCGTATAGTTATTTCATTAAACTTAGCTTAGTTGTGACACATGTCCAGAAGTATGGGGCTCCCAGTGAGGATCAACTTCACTAACCATTACACCACAAAAATCCATGAGAAAAACTCAACAAAGTTTGAAAATAAAGGTATATAATAAAGGCGTATTTATTCCATTATATATATATATAATAGCCACACTGATGAGACATGAAACGTCAAAACACGGTGTCTGTGGATGACTTATTGTATGCTCCCGTTATCCGGTAGAGCTCTTTAGGAGCGACATTAATAAACTTTCACCGTCAGCATAACGCAATGATCATCTGTTTGATCTCTCTGGTGATCGTAAAGTATATACATAGATGTATGTATTTAAAACTGTTAAAACACCGCTCCTTAATGACAGCTGGTGATGACCTAGAGGTTAATGGATCAGGCAGACGTAAAGTCAGTCTGGTTTTGCTCCTGGTCAGAGTTAGTTGCTGTGTCTAGCCACACTGATGAGATGTGAAACCTCGAAACACGGTATCTGTGGATGACATATATATATATATATATATATATATATATATATATATATATATATATATATGAGTATAGATAAAAGGTTATGAAAACAATACAATATGCTGTTAAAATGAAAACATTTTATAACATATTCATAGCTAATATTGAACAATATTTCGATTTTATAAAAATCATCTTCAGAGCTTGTTTATACTCCATACTATCAAGAGCGGAGACGAAAGTCACATGACTTTATATATATATATATATATATATATATATATATATATATATATATATATTTATAAAAAAGATATTTGATAGGTTTCTATTATAATAGAAAAGTTGCAGAAACACACACAACCTATCAAATATCGGACATATTCTGCCAAAATAATAACTCAATTCCTGAAGAAGACAACAGATCAGAAACATGTGTCGCATATGTAAGATAAAAAGAATTTTTTAAATTTTTCTGAGAACATAATACATTTTGCGGACCTTCTTTTTTTATAAAATATTGAATTTTTTCCCGTTTGGAACCAGAACAACATTATATATATATATATATATATATATATATATATATATATATATATTAGATGAACAAAAAGTGATAAGACAAATAGGAATATAATATTTCTTTTATGTTATTCATCTTTTAATTGTTCTCAAGTAGTTTCGACCTTAGGTCATCGTCAGTAGAAAACATCTTTATTTTTATTTAGAAACTTTAAATACATTTTCTAAATGTTTAACTAGTCACAAAAATTCTGGCGAAAAATGTATTAGACGTGGCAAGTCCATCTGTTCAGTTGAAAACCATCTTCTGGTCAAATTCGATTGAAATTTTCTTGTATGTGCGTGTGTAATTTTGGTCCGATTTACGCATTTTTTTCCCGGGAACGATAGTGTTCATTTCGCATTTTATTTGTTGTTTTTATATCTTATCATAATGGAGATTGTGTATCTGTCTCTCTGTAACCGAAACTACGTCACCATCGACATCACAATTCGTTTAGATATTTACGTTATATTCTCAATTGAATAATTCTTATGTAATCTTAATTAACATGTATATCTATACAAAGGGCAGTTGTGCGTATCTGTATGTCCGGAGGAAACTTCGAAAATAAAACAATTAACGACAAAGTTTGGGTTTTTGAGCAAAAATAATGAAGATTTGATTTATATTTGGGAAGATATTTAAAAATTCAAATTTGAAAAGTAACAGAAGGGAAAGTCATTTGCATGTTATTTTGTTTATCTTTTTTTTTTGTATGTTTTTTTTTCGCTTTGAAATATAATATTGATTGATTGAATTAATTGCATCATTTATATATTATTTAAAAAAAATGTAAATCATTGAATGGAAATTTCTTACTATATTCGGTAATTTATGAGGAAGTGCGTCCCGGTCCCCTGCCTCCGAAATTGCTGCCCGGTGAATTTTAAAATAACGAACCCAAGTTTCAGTGCCACATCGGTGTTACTTGAAAGAAAACAACCAACTTAGGGCGTTAAATGTATTTTAGGGTTTCTCTTTTTAGTCTTAATTCTTGTTTATTTATAGAAATTTGTCGTAATTCTGGTTTATTTATCGTAATTTGTCATAATTCTTGTTTATTTATCGTAATTTGTCGTAATTCTTGTTTACTTATCGTAATTTATCGAAATAAAAGAAAATCTTAGTATTTAATAGATAGATAGATAGATATGAAGATGGATAGTTTTGAATAGACTGAGATAGATAGATAGATAGATAGATAGATAGATAGATAGAAATTTCTATAAATAAACAAGAATTAAGACTAAAAAGAGACACCCCCACCTAAGATACATTTAACGCCCTAAGTTGGTTGTTTTCTTTCAAGTAACACCGATGTGGCGCCGAAACTTGGGGTCGTTATTTTAAAATTCACCGGGCAGCAATTTCGGAGGCAGGGGAACGGGACGTACTTCATCATAAATTACCCAATATTCTTATATATTTCCGTGGGGATTTTTATGGAGCAGCCAGCAAGACTAACTTTTAAAAATTCCCCTCTACCCAGGTGACGCCGGATAGCCACTTCTAGTCTCATAATAAAGACATCGATGTCTTTATTAAAGTATAGCTCAAAACAGCCTATGTCATTAACGAGTTTAGAATCCTCCAAAGTGCGTTATATATCACGAAGAAATAAATATTTACTTAGTATATATATTTACCAACCCCTTCGCACGAGCAGGATGTGACACAAGGTCAATTTCTTAAGCGGAGTTTAATAGGTTTGAATTCAGAGTTTTCCTTCTCTTAGACCGGTTGCCTAACGAAGGTTAAAGAGCCCAGTCTGCCCTACTATTTACCCATAGCTGGAGGGAGAGTAGAATTCATACCTTTCCCAAGGGTATTAGTGCTAAGTGAAATGCAATTACCACGTCCAGGATTTGAACTCGGGGCGACGAGTCCATATCCTATGACTTTAACCATTACACCACGCGCATCCTACTTAGTATAAGGTGTGGATAATTTTTCAAACCGGTTTTAACTCAAAATTTGAGCATGCAACCTTAGACGGTCTTCATTGTGTTTTAAAATAAATTTTGATAAATACATTCCCGGTATTATATATTTATATATAGTTTGTTTTGTTCTAATATATATTTAAAGTTATCAGCACGAAGTTTCCATTTCAAATTGTTTTGTATTATCTGTGTTATTCGGACTATTGTCACCATCTTCATTGTTATTTGTACAACGTTTCGGTCGATATGCCCTCCGGCCTTCTTCAAGTATTTCTTGTCGGACTCGGGAACCTTCTCCAATTGGACACATGGCCTAGTGGATAAGGTAGTTAGGTTAAGACAGTTCTAAGTGACAGTTATCTCTGGATACCGAGTTCAAACCTGAGTGGAGGCAGTGAGAAAAATAATTAATTAACACAACTCCTACCCCAGCTATGGTTAGCGGAATGAGAACAGGATACCCCCGTGGACTAAATAAAGGGTTAGGTTCAAAGTTCCGTGATGGCTCCCGATTACGACAAGAGAGCTCCCGAGTTCGAAAAGAAGGTTCCCGAGTCCGAGAAGGTTCCCGAGTCCGACAAGAAATACCTGAAGTAGGCCGGAGGGTATATCGGCCGAAACGTTGTACTAATAACAATGAAGATGGGGACAATAGTCCGAATAACACTAATAATACTAATCTTCAAGCCTCATCTCAAACATTCAGAGAAATCAAATTGTTTCTCCTTTAATAAATTTGATGATTTTACTTACTAATGGTACACATTCTCTGACATTGAATTTTTAACTCCTATTTTTTAATTCAGGCAATATCTTTCAAAAAAGTAATCTTTACACCGCCTGGAGGACGTTTTTTTTTGGGTTTTTTTGCTTGTATAATTAAATATTAATTACTAAGGTTTTTCCCTGAGAATTGTAATGTAAAACGTTTTTAATTCGGTGTATCCATTCATCATGATTATAAGATTAAAAATACTTGTTAAAATAGAAGCAAAAAAGTGTTGCCATAGTATATATTCACCTGTCCCACTATTTCTCTCTTTCTTTCTTTCTTTCTTTCTTTGGTTCTTTCTTTCTTTCTTTCTTTCTTTCTTTCTTTCTCATTATGATATTATTTACCTCTGTGCTTTTTCTTCAATGAGTCATTTTTTTGCTTCTTTCTTTCTTTCTTTTTCTTTTTCTTCTATACATTTCTCTATATGTCATTTTCTTTCTTTCTTCTCTTCTTTCTTTCTTTCTTTCTTTTTGGTTTCTTTTATTTCTTCGTCTTTTTTTTTTTTTTTTTTACTTATCTGTCACTTTCTTCTTTCTTTCTTTCTTTCTTTCTTTCTTTCTTTCTTTCTTCTTTTTTCTTTTCTTCTATACATTTCTCTATATGTCATTTCTTTCTTTCTTTCTTTTTTTGCTTCTTTCTTCTTTTTTGCTTCTTTCTTTTCTTTCTTTTTTTTCTTTTCTTCTTTCTTTCTTTTTTCTTTCTTTCTTTCTTTCTTTCTTTCTTTCTTTTTTCTTTTTCTTCTATACATTTCTCTATATGTCATTTTTCTTTCTTTCTTTCTTTCTTTCTTTCTTTTTGGTTTCTTTTATTTTCTTCGTCTTTTTAAAAAATTTTTTTTAACTTATCTGTCACTTTCTTTCTTTATTTCTTTCTTTCTCACATTTACCTCTTTGCTTTTTCTCAAATCAGCCACTTCTTTCTTTCTTTCTTTCTTTCTTTCTTTCTTTCTTTCTTTTTTAAATTTCAGTATGATATTATTTACCTCTGAGTTTTTTCTTCGATGTGTCATTTTTAACTTTTTTCTTTTTTTTTCTTTTTCCCTCTATGCTTTCCTCTGGTTTATCGTATTTTGCTGTCACTTTCGTTCTTTCTTTCTTTTTTTGAATATGAAATCGAGTATCTTAAAAGAACTTATTAATTAGAACTTAGAGTAATTAACCGATAATTTGATATTCACTTTGGAAAAAATCCTTGACGTTCAGTTCACTTAGAATTTTAAACACTCAATTAATTGCAAGCTTTAAAAAAAGGAATTTAGCGGCAGTGCGGAAAGGTCTCTCTTGGTGGTCGGGGAAAAAAAAGCTGAATTTAGGCGTCCTTAAAAAGTATAATATGCTACATAATTCATGGGTAGCCTACGAATTATATCTGTACTAGCTAAATTGTTAAAGATTGGACCATGAATAGGCGATAAATTCCGAGCTGAACGGCTTAGACTGCAAAATTAATTCATTAAAATCGAAACTTCGCTGCTGATATCGCTGTAACAATAAACAGGCAGAGACAATATTTTATTATCAGCAGGGACTGGTATACGGACAGTTCCGCAAATTGGGTGATTTTGGCTTAATTAATTAATTACACCCCTTAATCAGTAAAAATCAATAATCGAATTTGGCGTGTTTCTTAGTTAGAATAATATTAATGTGTATGCAGGATATAAAATTTTAGTGACCTCCCATTTTGAAGTTATACGTCGACACGTACATACCAAAATCTCTCCTTTATATATTTAGAAGTGTAGTAAGATTTTGAATTAAAATTCGATGAAAATTTCAAAAATAGGAGGGGTTAATATTATTGATAGGTAAAGACTTTTACTTGACCCCCTGACTTTTACTTGACCCCCAATGGGAAGGCGTGAGAACGGAAATTGACTTTAGTTAGTCAGATTTTGGTCGTTAGTCAGAAGGAGCAGACGTAAGGATCCTTTGCTCCTAAGATACCAACTTCTCACCGTGCGGTTGAAGACCTTTTAGGGCTTTGGGTTTTTTAAAAAATAAAGAATAAACGTCTCGAAAAACAAATAAATCTTGCTTATTTATTAATAACGAAATGAGCAGACGACTCAGCCTAGAAGGAAGAATCAGCCCAGAAGAAGATAAAGCAGAACAAGTAAGGGTCCCTCTCCCCTCTACTCTCTCGCCATTTTATATATCCGATACAAAAGAGATATATAACAAATACGGTGTGTTTTTTTAAATTGACATCATTTAAGATATATAGGGTTGGTTGGTTGGTTGTTGGGTTTTACGGCATGTCAATCCTTGTTGGGTTATTTTATTCCGAAGACATTGTTCCAGATGTAGACTATGTTAACGTTAGACACTTCCCAAAATGTGAGCTTCCATTTCCAAGAATTGGCGGAGTTATGTCTATTTTTAGCTCTGCAAATTTGGTAGGGGGGTCGTGAAAAATGGTGACTTTTTGTAACCTATTTTTGTTTGTAAAATGAGTTCTAGAGCTTCCCTACTCTGAAAGATTGTTTTATAAAAGCATTTTAGTTCAAGGAATCGAAAAATGCTATCAAAAACGTCTTAAAGTTAACTTATTTTAAGCTATTAATGATTTATGATTTACAAAATTTTAAGTAACTGAGCTAAACTGACCCCTGTTACCATAATTATTATTAACATATTTCACTCTTGCAAGTTTTTCACACCAGGGTAAGCTGATGGTCTTTCTTTGGAGTCTGAGTGACAACAAGTCTCTTCCGGTCTCCAGGACTTCTCTGAGTATTCTAGTCGATATTAATAATGCTGTAGTTTGGATGTCCTCAATTCTTCCTCTGATTTCCAATTATTATTATTATTATTATTATTATTATTATTATTGGAATTATTATTATTGGAATTATTATTATACTCCTTGTGAGTTTTTCACACCCGCATAAGCTGATGGTTTTTCACTGGAATCTGAGTGACAACAAGTCTCCTCAGGTCTGCAGGACTCTTCTGAGTATTCTAGCTGATCTGAACAATGTTGTTGTCTGGATAGTCTCGATTCTTCCACTGATTTCCAATTCCTCTAGTAACTACAATAGGTATCACTTTTAACATATTATTTCAGAGTTTTTCAATTCTCTGGCAAAGTCCAGGTATTTATTGGAATTATTATTATTATTATTATTATTATTATTATTATTATTATTATATCATCTTCAGTTAAATAAGACTTTCTAAACTATGTTGTCACAAAATTAAGTTAAATCTGAGTTTATTATTGCAAAAGTGATTTGTAAAAAAAAAGGCTGAACTTGCACAAAGGTGTCAAAATTAGGGTGACCCAGAAAAAAACAGAACCCACAAATGTTGTAATAAAACTGTTAATTTTAACTATGGGAGTCTAGGATTAGGGTTAGGGTTGGGGTTAGTGTTAGTTTAATGGGAAAATAAATAAATAATTTGGGTTCTGTTTTTTTCTGGGTCACCCTGTATACTGGAGACCCAGAAAAAACAGAACCCACAAATTTTGTAATAAAACTGTTAATTTTAACTAGGGGGGTTTAGGGTTAGAGTTAGGGGTTAGGGGTAGGCTTAGGGGTTAGGGTTAGGGTTGGGGTTGAGGTTTAAGGTTAGTTTAATGGGAAAATAAATAAATAATTTGGGTTCTGTTTTTTCTGGGTCACCCTAATTTTGACACCTTTGTGCAAGTTCAGCCCCCAAAAATACATTTTTGATTTTTACATTTAACTTACCTAATATAACATGAATAATATCACACACAAAAAAAAATTACTTGAAAAAAAAAATACAATTGGTGTCACTTTCACCTTCATATTCCACAGTTTTTTTTTTCAATTCTCTGGCAAGGTCCAGGTATTTCTCTATCTTTTTGTTTTCTTTCATCTTCACCCTGTAATCTGCTGGACTGCAAAATCTACCAGTTGAAAACTTCTATTTTTCTTGTTAGCAATACTAAGTCTGGTCTCCGTGGTGAGATAAGGTGGTCCATCTTTATCTCAAAGTCTCAGAGAATTTTATACATTTCATTCTCAAGAACAGATTCCAATTTATCCATATACCTTTTTGTTGTATGGTCAAAATTTAGTTTCTTGCACAATTCCCAGTTGATCACCTTTCCAACCCAATCATGCCTAACCTTATATTATCATTTTGCTAGTTTGTTACACCCACTTAATACATGGCTGATCATCTCATTTCTGTCTCCATTTTCTGTTTTGTTGAGTTTTATATATTTTCTTATAGGATTGTTTTGTGCTGCAATTATGAGGGACTCAGTTTTATTATTATTATTATCATTATTAATATTATTTTATATATTACTATTTATATATTTTATTTATATTTATATTTTATTTATATATTATTATTTTATATATTTTCTTATAGGATTGTTTTGTGCTGCAATTATAAGCGACTCAGTTTTATTATTATTATTATTATCATTATTAATATTATGTGAGTTTTTTTACACCAGCATTGGCTGATGGTATTTCACTGGAGTCTAAGCAACATGTCTCATCAGGTCTCCAGGACTCTTCTGAGTATTCTAGCCGATTGCAGCAATGCAGTTGTCTGGATGGTCTCAATTCTTCCTCTGATTTCCAGTTCCTTCAGTCTTTTTAAGCCAAAAGGTTCCAAACATCTCCAAATGGAAAAGGCGAACTGTCCAGGTATTTGTCTGTCTTTTTGTTATCTTTCATCTTCCCCCTGTGATCTGCTGGAACTGCAAAAATCTACTAGTTGATAAGTTCTCTTTTTTGTTAATCAATACTAGGTCTGGTCTTCTTCTTCTTCTTCTTCTTCTTCTTCTTCTTCTTCTTATTATTATTATTATTATTTATATTATTATTATTCACTAGTCTGAGTGACAACAAGTCTCCCTAGGTCTTCAGGACTCTTCTGAGTATTCTAGCCGATTGCCGCAATGCAGTTGTCTGGATGGTCTCAATTCTTCCTCTGATTTCCAGTTCCTCCAGTCTTTGTTCCAAGCCTTTTGGGACTGTTCTAAGTGCACCAACTACAATTGGTATCACTTTGACCCTCATATTCCTCAGCTTTTTCAGTTCTCAAGCAAGGTCCAGGTATTTGTCTATCTTTGCATTTTCCTTCAACTTCACCCTGTGATCTGCTGGAACTGCAAAGTGTACCAATTGACAAGTTCTTTCTTTTTTTTTTATCAAGTCCCAGAGAATTTTATTTAGTCTTTGTTGTTTTTCTGTTTGTCCATCTATCGCTTCTACTATTGTTGGCCGCCATAAGTAATTTGTCTTTGCTCTTTCTTGTGTAATCTTCAAGTTGTTGGATTGTGGTTTCTATGCATTCCTCTATGTTGGCAAGACCTCTTCCCCCTTCCTTTCTTGACACATATAATCTATCTCTATCATCTCTAGGGTGGAGAGCCTTGTGCATGGTCATTAATTTTCTTGTTCTTTGGTCAATCTGTCAGAGTTCTTCTTTTGTCCATTTTAAGAATGGTCCTGAGTATCTTATAATGGGGACAGTCCAGGTATTGATTCCTTTAATCAGATTTCTGCTGTTAAGTTTGGTTTCTAGAAGTTTTCTAGTTCTCCTGAGATATTCTTTTTTAACTTTTCCTTTCATTTCTGCTTGCATGATATTGTCCGCTTCTAAAATTCTTAAGTATTTGTAGCTTCCATTTTCATCAAGTGATTTTATAGTTTCCTGATTTGGCAGTTGTATTCCATTCATTAATTTTCTTTCACCCCCTTTTATTACTAGCATAGCACATTTTTCAATTCCAAATTCCATTCCTATATCCTGGCTATATATTCCAATAGTTTGTATTAGGCTCTCCAATTCTTTTTCATTTTTTGCAAAAATTTTAATGTCATCCATGTACATAAGGTGGTTTATCTTTTCTTGTGAATTACTAAATTTGTATCCCCCGGTACATTTTTTCAGTATATGGTTTAGCAGCATTATTGCAATAATAAAGAGTAGTGGTGATAATGAGTCTCCTTGGAAGATACCTCTTCGGATTTTTACTTCTGCCAGGGATTGTTTTCCAGGTTTTAATTGAACTCGCCGGATTTCCATGGCTTTTTTAATGAAGTTTATAATGTTCTTGGAAATTTTGTACATTTGTAGGCATTCTAAAATCCAGGTGTGTGGGACCATGTCATAGGCTTTTCTGTAATCGATCCAGGCCATAGCAATATTTTTCCATTTATTTTTTACTTCTTTAAGAATGTATTGGTCTATATAGAGTAAGTCGTGGGTTCCTCTTTTTCCCTTGCGATATCCTTTCTGTTCTTCTGGGAGAAGTTTCCGCCAATTGAGTGAAAAGTGAAAAGAAAAGTGAAATTTTATTATTATTATTATTATTATTATTATTATTATTATTATTCATTTATGACACCTGTAGTAGTAGATGTAATAGTCTTAAGTTGACTTAGATAAAGCATTGTCATTATTGATATCTATTATTTAGTTGTTCCTTCATCTTATTTCTATTGCTTTTATTACACCAAAAATGTTAGAAGAGAGAAAAAACAGCAAAAATGCAACATTTTGACAGATACAGATTTTAATTTATAAAATTCTCCTGTTTTAAAGACTGTAAAAGAAATAATTTTTACATATGATTTTTAAAAAAAATCCTTCCTCTTCAAAATATACATTACATTAAATTTCATTCATTTTTTTCCAAATTCTAATTCATATGGGGCCCACCATAAAAAAACTAAAAAATATGTGAAATTTTGGCTATATGAATTCATACTATATGAATTCAATTTATAGTATCAAATTCTAAATGTTAAGGTTTTCTCTATTGGACAGGAAAATTGCATAATATATATATATATATATATATATATATATATATATATATATATATATATAATCCAAAAGTCCAGAGAAGAAATCTTCCTTACGACATAGGGTTTTTTAAAAACAACTTGTCGCAGTTTGAGAGCTCAATAAGAACTAATATATAATATATATATATATATATATATATATATATATATATATATATATATATATATATGAATTGATATAAATTTTAAAAAACAATTTTTACAACTTTATTAACTTTGTATCCAATGCAAAAAAAAAAGTTTTTCTTAATAATAAGATAAACATTTCATCATAATAATTGTTTGTGTTTTCTTAGCTATTACATCAATTGTTAATTAATTTAATTTCTTGAATTTATTCAGTAATAAGACAAATTATATTTTGATATAGATTTTACTAAGATCAACTTCTAAGTAGAAATAACCTAATGAGATAAATGAATTAATTAATCAATCATGAAGAATATATCATAGAATACATTTCTTACTATTTGTTATATATGCTGGATAGCCTTTCTCGTGTATATATATATATGCCATTGCACACTAGTTGTTAAGGAAAAAAAATTAAATAAATAAATTAAATATATTATATATATATATATATATATATTTAAAAAAAAAAAAAAAAAAAAAAAAAATATATAAAATATAAAAAGATAAATTGAATTAGATATAAATAAGTAAATAAGCAAATAAATATGATAATATTAATAATAATAATAATATTAATAATATTAAATGATTAAATTGATGTAAAATCCAACAGGAAACGTCACAAAACACAAATACACTTTTTCATTCGCACATACCCACGTACAAAATCCCGCGCTAGGATACAGTCTTAACGTCACAGCCAAACACGCATTTTCAATGTCACGCGCATTACAACATACGCACACGTACAAAAAAAAATAAAAATAAAAAATAAACGCATTCACGCTCACACGGGAATACAGTTATTTCAAAAATAACGTCATTTTTCAAAAAAAAAAAAAAAAAAAAATTTCATTTAGGAAGAAATGCCATAGCTGTACTGCTTCAGTTCAATTCTTTGATAAAGAGGTATTACCTCGAAAATTCAAGAAATAATAAAAAAAATACAGGTCAACACACACCACCATTGTTACCGTATTATTATTTTTTATTTATTCCAAACTGCATTGTGATGGCCTTCTAAATCAACCTCCTAACCAATATATATATATATAAAAAAATTTTTACTTGAAGGCACTTACAACGCATGTATCGCATAAAATTCAATACTTTTTCTTATAGAAAATGAACTTGACAAGTGTAATCCCAGCAAAGGATCGCTCGGTGTGTAGAATACCGTACAGACTGTTTCGACTTTATTAAGTCTCATCAGCGGTATATACTAACGATTTCCCTCCGACAGAAATCGAAACCGGGACTTCAGCAGACACAGTGAAACACTAGTGAAACACTATATCGCCTCGGCCATAGTACACAGCTGACCATCCCAGCGAAATTAAGCTTGTCAAATGATACTACACGCCTCTACCATAATAGGTAAGGGGGGCGTTTTTGAGAGAATAATAACAACAAACAGACCGTATACCCTTCGGCGAAGTGAATAAGATTTTTGGATGTTTGTTTATTTTAGATATATATATATATATATATATATATATATATATAATAATGGATAATCTTAGATAATGGAGCTAAATTGGAGTCTATTCCATTTTCACTTGTGCTAGACCAGGGAGATTATTTTTGCAGAGGTGAAGAGCCACACCTACTGTCAACATCCAGAGGCTTTACCGCACAGATTAGATTACCCAAGCTGTGCTATTGATGTGTCGATTTAGCGAGGACTGGTATTGAAACTAAAACCTCATGATTCCTAGGCAGATGCTATACTGACTGAGCTAAACCAGCTCCTACATGTATGCAGTAAATACAATAAAGAGTTAGAAAATCATCATTTTAATGACATGTCAACCCATCTAGGGTTATTTTATGCCTAGAGGTTAGAGAATCCCATTCATTGTATGTTGATTGAATGACTGATTGATTTTAACAGCATTCAACCCATCTAGGGTTATTTTATGCCTAGAGGTTAGGGAATCACATTCATTGTATGTTGATTGAATGACTGATTGATTTTAACAGCATTCAACCCATCTAGGGTTATTTTATGCCTAGAGGTTAGGGAATCACATTCATTGTATGTTGATTGAATGACTGATTGATTTTTAACAGCATTCAACCCATCTAGGGTTATTTTATGCCTAGAGGTTAGGGAATCACATTCATTGTATGTTGATTGAATGACTGATTGATTTTAACAGCATTCAACCCACCTAGGGTTATTTATGCCTAGAGGTTAGGAATCACATTCATTGTTGTTGATTGAATGACTATTGATTTTAACGCATTCAACCCATCTAGGGTTATTTTATGCCTAGAGGTTAGGGAATCACATTCATTGTATGTTGATTGAATGACTGATTGATTTTAACAGCATTCAACCCATCTAGGGTTATTTTTATGCCTAGAGGTTAGGGAATCACATTCATTGTATGTTGATTGAATGACTGATTGATTTTAACAGCATTCAACCCATCTAGGGTTATTTTATGCCTAGAGGTTAGGGAATCCCATTCATTGTATGTTGATTGAATGACTGATTGATTTTAACAGCATTCAACCCATCTAGGTTATTTTATGCCTAGAGGTTAGGGAATCACATTCATTGTATGTTGATTGAATGACTGATTGATTTTAACAGCATTCAACCCATCTAGGGTTATTTTATGCCTAGAGGTTAGGGAATCACATTCATTGTATGTTGATTGAATGACTGATTGATTTTAACAGCATTCAACCCACCTAGGGTTATTTTATGCCTAGAGGTTAGGGAATCCCATTCATTGTATGTTGATTGAATGACTGATTGATTTTAACAGCATTCAACCCACCTAGGGTTATTTTATGCCTAGAGGTTAGAGAATCCCATTCATTGTATGTTGATTGAATGACTGATTGATTTTAACAGCATTCAACCCATCTAGGGTTATTTTATGCCTAGAGGTTAGGGAATCACATTCATTGTATGTTGATTGAATGACTGATTGATTTTAACAGCATTCAACCCACCTAGGGTATTTTTATGCCTAGAGGTTAGAGAACCATTCATTGTATGTTGATTGAATGACTGATTGATTTTAACAGCATTCAACCCATCTAGGGTTATTTTATGCCTAGAGGTTAGGGAATCACATTCATTGTATGTGATTGAATGACTGATTGATTTTAACAGCATTCAACCCATCTAGGGTTATTTTATGCCTAGAGGTTAGAGAATCCCATTCATTGTATGTTGATTGAATGACTGATTGATTTTAACAGCATTCAACCCATCTAGGGTTATTTTATGCCTAGAGGTTAGGGAATCACATTCATTGTATGTTGATTGAATGACTGATTGATTTTAACAGCATTCAACCCATCTAGGGTTATTTTATGCCTAGAGGTTAGGGAATCACATTCATTGTATGTTGATTGAATGACTGATTGATTTTAACAGCATTCAACCCATCTAGGGTTTTTTATGCCTAGAGGTTAGGGAATCACATTCATTGTATGTTGATTGAATGACTGATTGATTTTAACAGCAATCAACCCATCTAGGGTTATTTTATGCCTAGAGGTTAGGGAATCACATTCATTGTATGTTGATTGAATGACTGATTGATTTTACAGCATTCAACCCATCTAGGGTTATTTTATGCCTAGAGGTTAGGAATCACATTCATTGTATGTTGATTGAATGACTGATTGATTTTAACAGCATTCAACCCATCTAGGGTTATTTTTATGCCTAGAGGTTAGGGAATCACATTCATTGTATGTTGATGAATGACTGATTGATTTTAACAGCATTCAACCCATCTAGGGTTATTTTATGCCAAGAGGTTGGGGAATTGCATTAATTGTAAACTTATATTTACATTTTTTGATGTAGTTGTTTCTTAAGAGTATTTTGCACCCAGTTATATGATATCAAGTATTTCAATCAAATACAAATATTTGCACCCAGTTGTATGGTTTCAAGTATTCCTATCTAATACAAATAATCATATAGTTCCAAGTAATCATTACTGTTTGATAATAGTCATTTGTTTGCACACTATTATATGGTTTCAAGTAATTAATAATAATCCTTAGTAAACAATTATAGCTTCAAGTAACTATTCTTGATACAAATAATTTGCACACGGTTATATGATTTCAAGTAACTAATAGTAATCCTTAGTAAACAATTATAGCTTCAAGTAAATAATTCCTTAGTAAACAATTTTTGCTTCATGTATTCTTAATACAAATAATCTATAGTTATATATTATATGATAATTATATGATATCAAGTATTCCTTTTCAATACAAATAATTTGCACACAGTTGTATGATTTTAAGTATTCCTATCTAATACAAATAATTATATGGTTTCAAGTAATTATTTCTATCTAATAATAGTCATTTGTTTGCAAACAGTCATATGGTTTCAAGTAACAAATAATATTAATCCTTAGTAAAAAAATTATAGCTTCAAGTAACTATTCTTGATACAAATAATTTAAAGTTAGTATCCAGTATTCCTATTGAATACAAATAATCTTTAAACTGATCTATTTGATCTATAGTCAGAAACCTAAAAAAGTATTACCACTCCAGGTCAGAGTGGATATGGGAGTAATGGTAATCAAGGGGTACTTCACACTCTACAGATATCCTGAATTGGAGCCACAGATGAAGTTTACATGCAGTTTAGTGTCATACTCAGGACACCCCCATTTTTAGCGGTGTGTTGGGTGATTTTTTATCCCTCTGTAAGGGTTATATTCAGTATATTCTAAGGTCTGATGACAGGGGCTTAAATAAAGTCTAAAGCTCAAAGTTTATTACTTGAATAATAAAATTATCTAAATAAATAAAACTGATTAATTTTTAATCAAACCAATGTGTATGTGTGTGTACAGAATATACAATATAATATTCATTATGGTAACTCTCTCGATGTTTTCGACGTATGTGAGGTTCATATCACACATGAAACTCCCACACAGTGAGTTTATAAGATCTCCTCTGNATCTATCTATCTCAGTCTAATTCCAAACTATATATCCATCTTCATATCTAAACAAGAATTACGACAAATTACCTAATAAACCAAGAATTGCGACGAGCTGGGGTTGTTATTTTGATAAGTCACCGGGTAGCAATTTTGAGGCAGGAGACCGGGACGCACTTCCCATAAATTACCGATTGTTATTACAGTTATGACCCATACATTTTCCCGGGAACTCATTCAAAGCAAAAATGTGCGTGCCAGGATGTACTAAGTCAAAAACCTACCAGTATCACTGTATTGACTATTGACTATTTATTGATGTACTTATTATTACTTATACTTATTATTTATAGATCTTGGCCTATTGTCATGGCATTGATTGTTATATGCTCAACATTTCGACCGCTGTACTCTCCGCCTTCTACATTTGTCTTTTTATCACTCAAAACCTATCTAAAAATCTTTAAAAAAAGATAATGTACTTCCTTTAAAACAAATTGGTAGAAATAATTTTCATTAATTTAATGCGTATCAATAAATTAGAAGAAATTGTTTTCCTGTGTATTAATAAACTAGGGGGTTATGTTAGATTTTTAGCTGATGTGCCCCATAAGTGACAATCAATTGGGGTTGCAGGTTCAATCCTGACTACAGGCGAAAATAACTTATACTTATTTATGTATAGATCTTGGCCTATTTTTATGGCATTGATTGTTATACTCTAAACATTTCGACCGCTGCACTCTCCGGCCTTATACGGTTGTCTTTTTATCAACTCAAAACCTACAATAAAAATGTGAAAAAATAATCTTACAATAATGGAGTTTCGGCGTCTGTCTGTCTGTAAACGAAACTACGTCACTGTATACGTCACAGTACCTCTAGGAATTGTGTAAGTTTATCAACGAGTATCTAATCTATAGTCAAAATCGTTAATACATTGTTATACGCTAACATTTCGACCGCTGCACTCTCCGCCTATAACGGTTGTCTTTTTATCCACTCAAACCTATCAATAAATTGAAAAAATAATCTTACAATAATGGAGTTTCGGCGTCTGTCTGTCTGTAAACGAAACTACGTCACTATATATGTCACAGTACCCTCAGGAATTGTGTAAGTTTATCATTGAGTATCTAATCTATAGTCAAAATCGTTAATACATTGTTATACGCTAAACATTTCGACGCTGCAACTCTCCGGCCTTATACGGTTGTCTTTTTATCCACTCAAAATCTATCAATAAAAATGTGAAAAAATAATCTTACAAAATGGAATTTCGGCGTCTGTCTGTAAACGAAACTACGTCACTGTATACGTCACAGTACCCTCAGGAATTGTGTAAGTTTATCAATGAGTATCTAATCTATAGTCAAAATCGTTAATACATTGTTATACGCTAAACATTTCGACCGCTGCACTCTCGCGGCTTCTACGGTTGTCTTTTTATCAACTCAATCCTATCAAAAAAATGTAACAAAATAATTTACAATAATGGAGTTTCGGCGGTCTGTCTTCTGTAAACGAAACTGCGTCACTGTATATGTCACACGTACCTCAGGAATTGTGTAAGTTTATCAATGTATATCTAATCAATAGTCAAAATCGTTAATACATTGTTATACGCTAAAAATTTCGACCGCTGCACTCTCCGGCCTTCTACGGTTGTCTTTTTTATACATCAAAAACCTATCAATAAAAATGTAAAAAAATAATCTTACAATAATGGAGTTTCGGCGTCTGTTTGTCTGTAAACGAAACTACGTCACTGTATATGTCACAGTACCCTCAGGAATTGTGTAAGTTTATCATATGTATATCTAATCTATAGTCAAAATCGTTATACATACCATAAATCTTATTAATCAACGATGTCTCTATAAATCTGAGTTAGATTTGTTTAAAAACAACCCACGTTATCAGTTCGTTTAAAATCCTGCAATGTGTCTTATATCTTATCATAATGGAGATTCGGTGTCTGTCTGTCTGTTACCGAAACTACGTCACAATACCCTCAGGATTTAGTAAGTTTCACATGAGTATTTAATCTCTCGTCAAAATCATTAATACATACCATAAATCTTATTTATTAACGATGTTTCTAAAAATCTGAGTTAGATTTACCTTAAAACAGTCCGCGTTATCAGTGCGTTTTACAATCCTGCAATGTGTCTTATATATCACTAAGAATAAAGGTTTACATAATATATGTTGTGGTTAATTTGCATACTGGTTTTCACAAACTGGATTTGATAAATAATTACTTGGTGTTATTGATCTTTAATATTATTGTTTTATTCTCCTTCGTATTAAAATCAATCCTATGAATGATTTCATATGGAAACCTATTAAGATATAATTAAAATAAGAGTAATCTTTTTATATGCATTCTTATTTAATTTCGTTAGTATTTCTGATTTAGTGTATTTAATTACATATCTAAATACTTATGGCGCTCTGTCGGCTGGGCGTTAGAATGCATCTCTGGGACTACACCTCTTCAGAGGGGTAAGACGCCTCCAATGGGCCACCTGTTGGCCGTGGGTGGCGACCCGTGATGCTTAAGGATAGAACCCAGGTGTTGAGCAGTCCATGACATGCAATATTCCACTTTGCTCCTTACTTGGACTAGATGGGGGTCGGAGAGTCCTCCAATCAATCCCTGGAGGTCTCCTCTGGTCACGTCAAGCCATAGCACCTATATGATTGCCCCAATCCTATTGCCCTTATGGCAAGCCCCAGCCTTTTTTATCAATATGGGTGCTAGAAGGCGGTGACTGAGGGTTTTCATTCCTGGAATGACCGTTAAACTTTATCTGATGGTGAGGTTCCAGTTTTGGAGATTTGGCGAATGTGGAGCACCCCTTCATCACTATTGTTCCCTGGCCCACTCTGACCCGGAGTGGTAGTACCTGTTTGGGTCCCATCTATGGGTTAAATAGAAAAACATGAGTTTATAAACAAAATTGATTATCCATTAAGAATTAATTTATTTCAAAACTTTATCGGCATAAATGACCCACTTAGGTTGATATGCCGTAAAACAAAACAAACCAACCCAACTCACCCTCTTTCTCTATCCTCTTACCCCCCCTTCTCTATCATCTAACTTCCTCACTCCCCCTGTCTTTATTTATCCATTAAGAATGAATTTTATTTCAAAACTTTATCGGCATTAAATGACCCACTGAGGTTGATATGCCGTAAAACAAAAACAAATACTTTACGCCAGAGGGGTGCATATTCTTGCTAGTTGTTCGAGAGAACATGCAGACTGGGGAGACAGTTAAGAAAACGAAAACCATGTGCAATGGTGTTCATTAAAATAAAAAAAGAGTGCTCAATATCTGTGATAGAGACATATATATAAGTTAGGATAGCATAGACGTTGATTTGGTGATCGCATGGGTGAGAAACTGACAGATACCAGGGCACGACTCACGAGTTTTTCCGACGTGACGTTTATTTTCCAAAAAAAACTTAAATTTCTAAATCTATTACGCCAAAGAAAAATATTAATTATTTAAAAAAAAAAAAAATATATATATATATATATATATATATATATATGAATAAGATATAATGAAAAACAAATGATGTTTACAACTGAAATAGGCTCCCGAAAACGGTTTGCACACTTTCTCTTCTGATGAGCCTATTTCAGTTGTAAACATCATTTGTTTTTTCATTATATCTTATTCATACTGTCGGATTAATTTCCATTTTATTTTCACATATATATATATATATATGGTAAATACATAAAGCCCTGATGAAGATCTATTGAAACAGATCAAAACACTGCAGCGTAGGCGAAATACATACTTGTTTTATGAACTTGTGTTTTTCAATTTTACTTAGGGGCCGGGTTGCTCAGTCGGTAGAGCGTTCGGCTAGAAACCACAAGGTTCTAGTTTGATACCGGTCCTCGCCAACTCAGCGTATGAGTAGCACAGAGATCTGTGCGGTAAAGTAAGGAGCTGATGGTAGGTGTGGCGCTCCACCTCAGATGCTAAAAAAAAATCTCCTTGATCTAACGCTATTGAGAAGGGGATAGACTCCCTCGCTGACTGGCTGATACCGACTTTAGGCCGCCCCGACGACTTTACATATATATATATATATATATATATATATGTGTGTGGTGTGTGTGTTGTGTGTGTGTCTGTGTTTCTGTGTGTGTGTCTGTGTGTGTGTGTGTGTGTGTGTGTGTGTGTGTATGTGTATTTGTATGTTTGTGTGTGTATATATACTTTCATTCATAACAAATATATCCTCTGAATATTTGTTTTGTTTTTTCATATTATTATTCTTACATACCGTCCGATTTATTTCTATTTCCTTTATATATATTATATATATATATATATATATATATATATATATATATATAGTATCAAAGTAATTCTGGAAACCAGGGTTTATACCTCTTAGGTATTCATCAGAGTGGAAAAAACACTATATATATATATAATTATATATTATATATATAATGTGTGTGTGTGTGTGTGTGTGTGTGTGTGTGTGTGGTGTCTGTCTGCTGTCTGTCTGTCTGTCTGTGTGTTTGTGTTGTCTGACTGCGATATATATATATATATATATATATATATATTGCTGATGTTGATATATATATATATTGTATATATATATACATATACATATATTTATATGTATATATTGTCTTACTGTAATATATATATATAATATAATATATAATATATATATATATATGTGTGTGTGTGTGTATCTGTGTGTGTCCTGTGTGTGTGGTGGTTGTGTGTGTGTGTATGATGTGTGCATATATATATATATATATATATATTATATATATATGTAATTTATATTGTACAGATATATATATGATACATATATGTATATTTATACTATATATATATGTGTGTGTGTGTGTGTATATATTTAACTATACATATATATATATATGTGTATATATTATATTATATATATATATATTATATATTATATATATATATAATCAGCAATATATGGTAGAAATGAACAATGATCATATTATATTTTATCGACATCTAGATTTGAACCAGAGGCAATATTTGGGTTTTTCTTATCAATGACCGCTGATTTTATCGCTACACCACAACAACCTCCCCCCACCCCACCCACACACACCACCCACACACACCATACACACATACCCATAGCTTTAGACATTTTCTGATAAAGAAAAAAAGAGGCTGAATATTTCTCACGTTGGAGAACAACAGCAATGATTAATCAATAAATTTTGCAATTTTTTTTTTTTTTACCTAATTTTCTTTTCTTTATTCTTTCTTTATTTTTTCTTTTTTTATTTTTCTTTCTTCTTTTATTTTTTTATTTTTTATATTTTTTTTCTTCATTTTTTTTCCTTCGTTTTGCAGTAAATATCATGAGCCAATCTATAGGTTATGCAAGGAAAATCGGGATAAATTGATTGTCAGTAGTTAAGAATTAAATGCGAACATTTACTGACACATGGAGGAAATTCTATGGACATCCTAAATTGTTAGCTTTATATCCGCTACACATTAGAATAAATATAAAACCAATTTCAGAATAAAGCATATATCACAAACCTCTAAAGCCGGACAAAAAAAAAACTAAATTCGTTTAGATGCAGCATTCATAGTCGAAGCCACGCTATTAAAGGTCAATTATAATATAATATTATATAATATATATATATATATAATATATATATTAAATAAGTGTATTTTGTCAGCATTTTTTTCTTAATACAAGTTTTGTTGAACTGTACAGACAATTCCTGTCGGACAAGTTTCTCTGGTTGATCCGTTCCATTTTTTCGGGCCATCTTTCTGGTGTCGGGGTGTAACTGTATAACAGTCCCCCAAAGGTTCAAAACGAGCGCTTTCGGCAATACAATTTGCCATCCTCAGGTAGGAAACGGATGGTATGATTTCATGTCCGTTTTTAACGAGAACAAGTAGTAGCAAGGAATTAGAAGTGGAGGTAATAACCATTGGTAGTAGGAGGTTGTAGGAAATGGTAGCGGTTCGATAACTGGAACTGATCAACCAGAAACTTGTCCAACAGGAATTGTCTGTACAGTTCCAGCAAAAGTTGTATATATAATATATATATGTAAAATGGAAAAGGAATTGAATCCGACAATATGAGGAAAAATGAGTAAAGAAAAGAAAAGTAAATGGATAAATGATTTAATCGATTATCACATTAATCGATATCACTTACACATGTGTTTCGGTCAGTTAATGTGTGTGAAAAATATTTCGCACACATACAAGAATCGACCTTCAATCAGAGTGAACATTTATTTTTATGAAAAAATCATGTTTTTTCCCAACGAAATATTTTCATAAAAATAAATGTTCACTCTGATGAAGGTCGATTCTTGTATGTGTGCGAAATATTTCACAACACATAAACTGGACCGAAACACATGAGTAAGTGATATCGATTAATGTGATATCGATTAAATTCATTTTATCCATTTACTTTCTTTTCTTACTCATTTTTCCTCATATTGTCGGATTCATTCCTTTTCCATTTTTACACATATATATATATATATATTATATATATAATATATATACAAGTTTTGCTGAACTGTACAGACAATTCCTGTCGGACAAGTTTCTCAATGCTAAAATAATTTCATTGGTCTAGCGCTAGTGAAGAACGGGATAGACTCTTGCTGTCTAGTGATAACCAACTTTAGGCTACCGACGACTTTACTTTATATATATATATATAATATTATATAATATATATAAATATATATATATAAATAAATATATAAAGGTAGGTTACATTCAAATTACTTGTGTTTCGTATATATTAAGTTGGTAATTCTGATGTTCCATCCCTCGTTAACGCTAATCTAGAGGGGAACATATGGACTTATACTAAGTTAAACTTATATCCTAGCAATCCGCCCCCCTCTTCTTCCTTTTCCTCGTCTGCCTCTCTGGCCCTTTCTGTCTCTGTCTGTCTCTCTTTTCCCCTTCTGGCAAAAATCTACATGCCACATTGGCTTGTAAAACAAAACCATGGGTAGCAGCATGGTGGAATGTGGAACAGCGTATATCATAAAATGCTGGGTGGAGGAACCCAGAATGGGTCAAAGGCAGGATCAACCATTCAGTCAGGTAACTACTGCTCCTCATCTTCTAAGACTAGCGCCCTATTGATGAGTTAACTAAACAGCTACCGATAGATATCGATGACCTCGACCAACGCGAAACCATACACAAAGCCGGAGAATCATGCAGCAACGTGCTCCCTGCAATCCACCAAAGATAAACAAACAAAATAATATAGATATATATGAACAAATGGAGATAGATATTTTCGACAAGTAAATGTATTGGGGGGGGGGGTCGCTTCTTTTTTTGTCGTAATTCTTGTTTATTTAAGCTAAAAACAAGACATTAAACAAACATGAATAAATAAAAAATCTTAGTATTTAAAGTAATATAGATAAATATGAACAAATTGAGATAGATAGATAGATAGATATGAAGATGGATAGTTTTGAATAGACTGAGCTGGGTCGTTATTTTAATAGTCACCGGGTAGCAATTTTTGAGGCAGGAGACCGGGACGCACTTCCTCATAAATTACCTAACAATCGAATGTAAGGAATATATTTTTTCGTGTTTTACTTAACATAAATTTGCTATTTTGATTCGCGTATTTCACTTAAAAGTCATAGTTTATAACCATATTTTCACTTAAAATATATTAAGTTTCGTGCCCGGCCTTTTTGAACATGGAGATATATATATATTTTTTCTTTCAAGTATTAATATCTACAAATAGCTAACTCCCTGTCGGCTGGGGCGTTAGAATGCTCCGACTGCACCTCTGCAGAGAGGTAAGACTCCCCCAATGAGGCCACCTGTTGGCCGTGTGTGGCGACCCGTGATGCTTAAGGATAGAGCCCAGGTGGATGAGCAGTTAATGACATGCAATACTCCACTTTGGCCCTATCTTGGGCTAGACGGTCGGTCGGAGAGGCCCCCTCCGATCAATCGGCTGGTCACGTCAAGCCCTAGCACCTATATGATTTTCCCAACCCTATTGCCCTTATGGCAAGCCCCAACCCCCTTTTATCATATGGGTGCTAGAAGGCGGTGGCTGCGGGTCTACATGTCCTGGGAATGACGTTAAACTCTATCTGATGGTGAGGTTCCAGTTCTGTAGGTGGACCCACGTTAATAGGGCCTTGTGCCTAACCTAGTACAAGTGGGGTACGAGGATAATACTCCACGAAGGTTCAAAGTAAGTATTCTCAGTATGGTTAGTATACTCAGCTTAAGTATTGTTTCAGCAGCAGAGTACTGCCAGTGATTGGCCAAGAGTATGGTCACATGGTTATCGGCGAGTCTATAAATAGGAGCGGGCGTCTAGCACACACCTTATATTAGAAAACGCCAAAGTATAGAAATTTAATACTTTTAAGTTGTTATATCACCGGCTTCTTGTCTTTTTTTAGGGTGAAGCCTTTCTCTATTATGTGATCTAATGGCATTTGAAGTACTAGATCTAGGCGTATGATAAATATATATGGTGTTAATGTGTTTCCTTGTAGGACTCCAGCAACAACGTCAAAGAAATCTTTGTTACTATCAGGTAAACAGACCATTGCTTTCATGTCTTTGTACATCATCATCAGAAGGGTAACATGGGTGGGTTTAAAAAATATCCATATTCGATAGGACCATGTGCAAAAAAATATCTATAAACAGTGATGCTGATAGCTTTTTTATTTAGTGCGTCCTGGGACCCACACATTTGCTTTGAATGAATCTCCGGACAAATCTATGGGTCATAACTAAAGCCGTCAAACCCCTACCTTGTAATCTATCTTGTGAAATTCATTTCTAAGAAACTATTGACATGTATTTACAATTAGCTTGAAATGGTGAGGGAAGAAAAAGAAAAAACACCAGGACGCATGGATATGATTTTACTGCGTCCTTTTAGATTTTTGTGCGTCAGAGACACAGAATGCGTACCTATCAGCATCTCTGGTCGATATACAGACAGACACCGAATCTCCATTATAATAAGATGATAAACGTTTTTGTCCAAAATCGTAGTGCTGTTGTTATAAACAAATGGACTCTTCCGTCGATTATGAGGGTTCATACACACAGGGATTTGTTTATAGTGGTGAAGGCTTGTGTTGGACCATCCACACTTTTTGGCACAGTCGATAGGAAAGAATTGGTGCATCAAGGGTTGCCACAAACCCAATCAACGACCGACCTCAGGAATTTTGAATTCAGAGTTATCCCTCTCCTAGACTGGTTACCTACCCAAGGCTGAAGGGCCCAGTCTGCCCTACTATTTAACCCATAGCTGGAGGGAATTTTGAATTCAGAATTATCCCTCTCATAGACTGGTTACCTACCCAAAGCTGAAGAGCCCAGTCTGCCCTACTATTTAACCCATAGCTGGAGGAAGAATATATGGATTCATACCTTTCCCAAGGGTATTAGCGCTATGTGAAATGCCAACAGCTTCGTCTAGGAATTGAACTCGAATCGACGAGTCCATTTTCCACGACTCTAACCACTAGCCCACGCGCCCCCCATGTTGTTATAAGACATTTGTTAAAAGCGGTAATTTATGATTGTACCGATTGTGGCCAAACGATCAGTAGAAAGATCAGTTCAATAATTTCCCTCCAATGATCTGGGAGGTGAGGAAGCATCGTTCGATTTGCTGGACATTTACTATCTGATGAAGACAAAACTGCTAGAACATTCATCGCATAGAGGAAGTTAAAAAAGACAAAAGCAAAAGAAAGAATGAATGCTGTCCGGTTTTAGAAGCGGCTAGTCGTCACGGAAGTAAGTTAGGCCGATAAAGAGTACACAATTGTCCCAAGATGTTTATCTGTGAGACCAGGAAGGCATATATATATATATATATATATATATATATATATATATATATATTGAAAAAACAAAAGATGTTTACAAATGCATGGGATCATCAGGAAAGAATGTGCAAACCGTTTCGGGGCCTTCCTCTCGTGCGGTCGATGCAGATATTCCGAGGGTCCTCACATCAGTGAGAGATGGGGGGGGGCGATGTTGCTTTTTTAAAACCGTAGAGAGGAAGGCCCCGAAACGGTTTGCATGCATTTGTAAACATCTTTTGTTTTTTCAATATATCAAATTCACACTGTCGGATTAAGTTCCATTTTATTTCATATATATATATATATATATATATATATATATATATATTATATATATAAAAGATTTTTAGATGTTTGTTTTTAGAAGAATTGTTGAATAAAGTATATATTATATTTTTGCTTGAAGGCAATTACAATGCATATATAGCATAAATTTTTTTTTATAGAAAATGAACTTGACAAGTGTAATCCCGGCAAAGGATCGCTCGGTGTGTAGAACATCGTACAGACTGTTTCTACTTTATTAAGTCTCATCAGCGATGTATACTAGGAAGGAAGTCGTTAGTATACATCGCTGATGAGACTTAATAAAGTAGAAACAGTCTGTACGATGTTCTACACCGAGCGATCCTTTGCCGGATTACATTTGTCAAGTTCATTTTCTATTAAAAAAAAGTATCGAATTTTATGCGATATATGCATTGTAATTGCCTTCAAGCATATATATATATATATATATATAAAGATAAATCTAATGAGTCAGACGAACCTACTATTAGTTTCGCTTAATGCTCTTCAGGACTAAGATCTAAGAGCCAGATCTTAACCCTGAAGAGCATTAAGCGAAACTAATAGTAGGTTCGTCTGACTCATTAGATTTATCTTTATTATTTGCTCTACTTAGGTATTGAGCACTTTTTACTTATTAGCTATTCTCATAGCGGTTATATGAATATATATATATATCTTATATACATATATATACATATAAATTGTTTTTTCTTTTGGCCAAATACTGTACCAATAGATTATTTTTTGTTGGTACGAATATCTTGGTCCTTTCTTTTTTTCAAAATTTTTTTTCTTCCTGGTTGATGTTTGGTAGTATATTTTTACAATCAAACTATTTGCTGTTTTTTTTTCTCATCGCGAGGATTTACCAACACGCTTGGTATATTAAATTATATATATATATATATATATATATATATATATATATATATATATATATACACAAGGTGTGTCATAAAAGTATCGTGATACCGAGATAGAAATGAACAATGAATGGAATGCTATTTTTTTTCAGAATTCAAGGTGTGTCAAAAAGTACAAAAAATAAGGGTAAAAATCTGCAGCGGTGTAAGTCCCCTCCCCTCCCCCAGTGGGGCCTTTTGTTGACCGTCGGTGCCGACCCCTGAAACCCTGGTGTCTGAGCTGTTCATGACACGCAACAGTCCACTTTGACCATTACATAGGCTAGGAGAGACGCCCACCGATCAGTTGGCTGGTTATATTGTATACTCTTTTTTTCTTTACTTCTATTATTCTTCTGCTCATCTTTGGTATCTTACGTTCTTATTCTAGCGTCTGGACTTCGTGTCTGGTCTTCCATTAGGGATTTCTCTTTATCAGAAGCCCTGTGTCATTGGTAGTTTTTAGACAATAACACAAGACTTCGATTTACTTAGATCATATTTTATTTCGAAATCCCCATCAGACTACCTGCGCAGATTGAGTACGGCAGTGCGCATAACGCGACTTACCACCGTCGTAGTTGGGCCTATACTGAACTAAAACTATCTAATCTAAACCGGAAGAGGGTCTTCACCGATTCTCACGGTATCCACCGGAAGGATCAGGATGAGGTCAAGCCTTGTCACTCAATCCTTCAAGGCCACCGGCTGCAACTTATAACAGCCATTCTGGCTTCTACACTACTGTACATAAGTATTAGGAATCTAATAATTATGTAACAGTCCATGACACGCAACAGTCCACTTTGACCATTGCATAGGCTAGGAGAGACTCCCACCGATCAGTTGGCTAGTTACGTCAAGCCCTATCACATATATGATTGTCCCAACAGTATTGTCCTTATGTCAAACCTTAACCCTTTTTATCATATATGTGCTAAAAGGCGGTCAAGCTTTAGCACCTATATGATTGTCCCATCCCAATTGTCCTTATGGCAAGCCACAATCCTTTTTATGATGTAGTTGCCAGAAGACAATGGCTGAGTGTCCTGGGGATGACGTTAATTCTTGCACTCTGGGGAATGTGGAGTACCTCTTCATCACCATTACTCTCGTGCCCATCTATGTCAGGGTCCAAGATAAAATGCAAAAATGTAAATCCTGATGATCTGGTGTAGCTTAACCACCGAATTCATATTTCGTATGAGTATTGTCACCTCAACTAAATAATAGGCCATTCCGTTTTATTATAAAGAAAGAAAGTGAAGAAAAAGGACACGCTACGCAGAAAAGGTTATAATAAGAAAGAAAGGGAGTAGGGAAGATAAATAGGGGGTAAGCGCGGAAACGATAACGCTAATCTGTTTCGATCGAACATAAGGAAAATATGAAAAGAAGAAAAAAAAAAGGAAGAGAGAGAATTAAATCAAGATTATCATACTTTGTACATATTGAACTATTTTGCAATAGCCCTTAAGTAACGTTGTAATAATTAGATCATCATACTGTGGTATATCCACTGGTCCCGTTAGTCCATATTAAACTTAAATGAAAAAACAAATTATAGAAATAAGTGAGTTTAAAATGTGTTTAAAAATGTAGAAATATCAGAATGAATAAAACAAACGACTTCGGCATCAAATAACCCAACAAGGATTCAAGAATGAATAAAACAAAACGACTTCGGCATCAAATAACCCAACAAGGATTGACATGCCGTAAAATCCAACCAAAACCAAGAATGAATAAAACAAAACGACTTCGGCATTAAATGACACAATAAACTAATTGAAGGCATGTATGACGATGCTTATAAAGATAAAATCTTAGGTCGGTTTCAAATAAATGAAATGAATCTATAAGCAGCTGTAGTAGGAAGCGCGTGGTGTAATGGTTAAAGTCATGGGAAATGGACTCGTCGCCCCGAGTTCAAATCCTGGACGTGGTAATTGCATTTCACTTAGTGCTAATACCCTTGGGAAAGCTATGAATCCTACTCTCCCTCCAGCTATGGGTAAATAGCAGGGCAGACTGGGTTCTTTAACCATGGCTAGGTAACCAGTCTAGGAGAAGGAAAACTCTAAATTCAAACCTGTCGAACTCCGCTTAAGAAATTGACCTTGTGTCACATCCTGCTCGTGCGGAGGGTTGGTAAATAGATATAAGCAGCTGAAGAATTTTTGCAGCAATTAGAATTTAGGGTCCCATCTATGGGTTAAATGGAAAAAATGAGTTTAAAAATGAGTTTAAAAAAGAAAGAAATTGGGTGCTCTTCCAATATGCGATCTATTGAAGGTTTCTGATCTACTATTTATTTAATTTTTATGGCATGTGATCTACTAGGAAAAAAGAAGACAGGCTTAGGGTTAGTTTAATTAATGGGTGGTTAATCGGTAGATCACATATTGGATTAGAAACCATTCGGTAGATCACATATTGAAAATGCACTAAAAATTGAGTACCCATCAAGAATGGGTAAAACAAAACACTTTCGGCATAAAATAATCCATTAAGGGTTGACATGCATAAAAATACCAACCAACCAACCAACCAAGCAAACCTAGATAAAAATAACCCAACAAGGGTTGACATGCCGTAAAACCAACCAACCAACCAACCAAGCAAAACGCTTCGAGATAAAATAACTCAACAAGGGTTGACATGCCGTAAAACCAACCAACCAACCAACCAACCGACCCGCATCTGGTCAGCAAAGACTTGTGATAATCTCGAAAAATAATATTGACAATAAGATCATTTACTGAATTCTTGACAGACTCCATTTTTGTTCCCCAACCGAACAAATGTTTATATTTAGGTGGCCGGCAGATGGCGCTGGTGAACATTATCAAATATGGATAAGATGTAATTTCCATGTAATATATTATGCTATCTTAGAATTATGGTATTGTTATCAATCATCTGCATTCGTATATGCTGCACCTAGCGTGCAGTTCATAGTATTTCAGACACACACACACACACACACACACACACACACACACATATATAAACACACACAACATATAAACACACACGCGTATATATACACACGTGAACACAGACACAGACACAGACACACACACACACACACACATATATATATATATGATCTTATATATGAAAATGGTGACTTACCGGTCACAATGGTTTCTTGATACAAATTTCAAAATGATAAGACAGCGAATATAATAAATATAAAGTGCTCAATACGTAAGTAGAGCGAATTTATCATAATGGTATACACCATAAGGATCTTCAGGGTTAAATCCACTGAATTAATCAATATCTTGATTAATTGCAGTCAATTGTACGCGTGTATTTTGTGATTATGACCGTTATTCCTGAAGATCCTTATAGTGAAACTCGAATAGGTTATTCCTGTGTATACCATTATAATACACACACACACACACACACACACGCACACACACACACACACACAATATATATATATATATATATATATATATATATATACGTGAGTGTACATGTGTGCGCCTGAAATATTACGAACTGCACGGTAGCTGCAGCATATGTATGTACATTCACCTATATATATATATATATATATATATATATATATATATATATATATATATATCTGGGTGAATGTGTGTCTGTATGCATGTGTAAGGAAAAAACATCGAGCGGTTAACAATTTTAGCTGTCGAGAAAAAGAAGTAACCGAATAAGTCGGAATAATGAATGAATATAAAAAGTGCTCAACATATATGTAGATCAGGTTTAGAATATTACAAGCTGTGTCAAAAAATATCGAGATTTTTATATTTTTTGACACACCTTGTAATCTGAAAAAGAACAACGTTCATTCATTCTTCATTTCTATTTCGGTAAATACGGCTTTAAACTTGGCACTTTTTTTGACACACCTTGTATTCTGAAAAAAAATATTAATGAATGGGACGTCATTTTTTTCAGAATAAAGGGTGTGTCAAAAAGTACCAAAGGATCTTGATACTTTTTTGACACACCTTGTATATTCTAATGCTGTCACGTAATATAAATTCTTCATTTTATGTCAAATTGCAGCATATTCTTAAAAAAAAAAAAAAAGAATCCAAGAAAATCTAGGAAGCAGATATATATATATATATATATATATATATATATATATATATATATATATATATAGAGAGAGAGAGAGAGAGAGATAGATAGATAGATAGATAGATAACGCTCGCAATGCTCTCCTGTATAAGGGATAGAGCACTCTATGACGGCCTTTACATACAAAGCGATGCGTGTATTAAAACAGTTAAAAATGCCCCTCGCATTCTGTAATTGATGACAGCCTGATGGTTAAGGTGTCGGACTGACACTCAAACGATCGGATTTCAATTCCGGCTGTAGGTAGCTTACAAATGTCTAGCCACACTGAAGAGACTTGATAAGTCGAAACATGTGTCTGTGGGTGACTCTCTCTCTCTCTCTATATATATATATGTGTGTGTGTGTGTGTGTGTTACCTGTGGCGTGACAGAAGTTATGGACTAAGAAATGAATAAACATACAGTAAAGTTACTCACACACATACGTGAGCGCGCGCACACACACACACACATATATATATATAAAGATGAATCTAATGAGTCAGATAAACCTACTAAAAGTTTCGCTTAATGCTCTTCAGGGCTAAGATCCGACTAGTTGTAGGTTTTAGTAGGTTTATCTGACTCATTAGATTTATCTTTATTATTTGCTCTACTTAGGTATTGAGCACTTTTTACTTATTAGCTGTAGTTTCCTGGTGGTTTTGTATGAATTATATATCTTATATATATATATACATATAAATTCTTTTTCTTTTGGCCAAATATTGTACCAATAGATTATTTTTGGTTGGTACGATTATCTTGGTCTTTTCTTTTTTTTCCAAAATTTCTTTTCTCCCCGGGGATGTTTGGTAGTATATTTTTACAATCAACTATTTGCTGGGATTTTTTTCTCAGGTTTTTTTCTCAGGATTTACCAACAAGTTTGGTATATTATATATATATATATATATATATATATATATATATATATATATATATACCCCCATATATATATATATATAAAGGTATATAGTGATAACCTACTTAAGTTTCACCAAAAAGGATCAATAAAATTAAAAACAATTGCGGAAGTGAATAACACAATTATGGCCGTTGTAAATAGTTGCGCAGTGAAGGTGAACGTAAGGTAGTTAATTGCGTCATTCAAAAGTCAAATATCAAACACGTGACTGGTGAAGTGAAATATTGAATACGATTGCTGTCCAATGCCGAACGTTGTTATTCACTTCCGCAATGGTCTTTAATTAAATAATTAACCCTGATGATCCCTTTTTGGTGAATCTTAAGTAGGTTATCTATATATATATATATATATATATATATATATATATATATATATACCTCTCTAACAAATTCACTCTACTAACGTATTGAGCACTTCATATTCATTATAACCCTGACTTATACGGTTAATATTTGTATCGAGCGTGATATTGCGATTAACTCTCTCTCTCTCTCTCTCTCTCTCTCTATATATATATATATATATATATATATATATATTTATATATATATATATCTGTAACGAAAAATCTTATTCAATGAACATACGTGTGATCAGCTGCAATTAATCGGTAACTCGATTAATTCAGTGGATTTAACCCTGATGATTCTAGCGATGAAACTCGAGTAGGTTTCTATTGTATCCATTTCTTCAATAAACAATATATATATATATATATATATATATATATATATATATATGAATAGTTGGATGTTCCTTATTGTCGACAGTGATTACCTTTTGAGTAAAATCCAAGCTTTCAAATGTAGATTGGCGAAACATTTCTTGGGCGTCCCGTTGAGGTTTAATGGTTAGCAAGCTAGTCTCGCTGATATATTACTATTGAATTGTAAATTCGATGCTTTCTCGGGTCCCTATACTTGCAACCTTGTGTCACATCCTGCCCCTGGCGAATGGGTTGGGCTTCCGATCATGGTGTAATGATTAACAAGCTAGACTTGCATTTCCATTTCTACTGAATAGCGAGTTCGATCCTCGCCGGAGGACCCATACTTACGACCTTGTGTCACATCCTACACGTGGCGAGCGGGTTGGGTAAATACATAGGGCATCTCATAGTTGGATAATGGTTATCAAGTTAGTCTTCCAGATCCATTACTACTGAATAGTGAGTTCGATCCACGCTGGACTCCCTATATTTGCACCCTTGTGTCAGATTCTATCGGTGGTTAACAGGTTGAGTAAATACCTAGTCTCCCTATTTCTTTTCAATAGATTTTGTTTTGAATCGAAGCTTTGTAAGTATATATATATAATATATATATATATATATATTATATATATATATACTAGCAAATGTATGCACCTCCGGGTGCAAGTATTTAAGTTTTAATGTAATAAATATTAGATTAATTTAGAAAGGCTAATGAAACTAAATAAGAATGCAGATAAACAGATTTGAAACTGAGGGTGTATAATAAAAAAATAGAACAACTGAAACTTACTCTTCCCCCACACCCGACTTTCATCGCTAAATTTTCCTCATTTAACTATTTAGTTAAAATAGGAAGTAAAGAATAAAATTACAGTTATTTCTTCTTGTTAACGGATTTCTTTTAAGATTTATCTTCGAGATTTTTGCTAATATTCATTAAGATAAAATCAAACAATTAAAAATCAGTAATACCAAGCACATATTTGTTAAAATCAGATTTTTTTTATATCAATATGCAAATAGCCTTCCCATTCACACTGTAAACTGCTATTTTGTATTATATATAAATACAATTGCATGTTATTAATATGTAGATATTGTCAACAGTATTATTAATATAAAGCAATTTTATCAATAATTGAGGTTTAAATAAAAATAAAATCCTGTAGAATGTGACGTAAATAACAAAGAGAATTGTGACTTGAATAGTAATATAGTTTCGGTTACAAACAGAAAAAGACACAATCTACATTATAATAAGATATATATATATATATATATATATATATATATATATATATATATATAATAAATAAGTAATCCACAGACACGTGTTTCAAGGATTCACCTTTCATCAGTGTGGCTATACCGTAACAGCTACCTCTGGCCGGGTTCGAGACCCGAATGAACTTTCGTTCGCCAAACCTTTAACCCGTACGGCCAGAGGCAGCTGTCAAATATAGGAAAATAATTAATAGCTACATTTCTAAGCGGAAATGAAATTCACTAGAGTCCTCAAACGTTTGTAAACAAACGCGAGGGTTAGCTAGACGCCATAACGGTGAATCTGCAATTAAGTCCCTATTCAGAGAACTCAACATTATTGGGAGTATATATATAACAAATAAGTAATCCACATTATAGATGAAAGGATATGAAAACAACACAATTTGCTGTTAAAGTGAAAAGATTTTATATCATATTCATACCTAATATTGAACAATATTTCGATTTATAAAAATCATCTTCAGAGCTTGTTACTTATATAAGAGGCTTGGCGAGCGTAAGTTCGTTCGGGTCTCGAACCCAGCCAGAGGCAGCTGCTAAAAATCGTATAACTATACTGATGAGAGGTGATACCTCGAAACACGTGTCTATAGTTTACCCTATTATACGCTCCCAATTTCGGTAGAGCACTCTATTTAGGAGGTATATAATTGCAGATTCACCGTATTCGGCTCAGCCAAATCTCACTTTATTTACAAAGTTTGAGAACTCTAGGTGAAGGTCATTTCCCCTTAGAAATATAGCGATTAAATAGCCTGCTATACTTGGTGACTGACTGTGGATGTGTGGGTAAGAGGCTTGGCGAGCATAAGTTCGTTCGGGTCTCGAACCCAGCCAGAGGCAGCTGCTAAAAATCGTATAACTATACTGATGAGAGGTGATACCTCGAAACACGTGTCTATAGTTTACCCTATATATATATATATATATATATATATATATATATATATATAAGTTAAGAGAAAGGAAATGAATCCGACGGTATGAATATAGTTAAAAGGATATGAAAACAACACAATATGCTGTTAAAGTGAAAAGATTTTATATCATATTCATAGCTAATATTGAATAATATTTCGATTTATAAAAATCATCTTCAGAGCTTGTTTTTTTTTTTTTACTCCGGACTTATCGAATGTAAAAAAAAAATTAAAAAAATTAAAAAAAAAAAAATCATAAGGCGTAAAATTTCAAAACTGATATCGAAAACTAATTTCCTCTTTTGTAAAATGTGAGTCAACCGGATTTTCTCAATTGCATATTCACTCGTAACAAACACGACCCAAATAAAACACGAACTTTCCGAACAATAGGTCATTTTGTTTTTGGGTTGTTTTTTTTTTTATTTTTTTCGTTTATTTTTGTTTATTTTATTTGGTTTCTTTTTTTATGTCCGAACGCGTCGTAACAATAGGTCATTTTGTTTTTTTGTTTGTTTTTTTTTTCGTTTATTTTATTTGTTTTTTTATTATTACTTTTGGCGTGAGTTATTGTTAGCTACAATGTCAATTTTTTAGAATTTCTTTTGACAACTTACAACCGTACAGTATTTTTTTTGTATTGCCTTTTAACATTTAGTATCTATACCCCAGTATATTTATTCTATACCCCAGTCGACTTGACTTCATTATGAAGTCAAGTCGACTGGGGTATAGAATATGCCGACTGTAATTCTGAAGAGGGGTAAGTCACCCCCCCCCCCCACACACACACCAATGGGACCACCCGTTAGCCGTGTGTGACGACCTGTGATGTTTAAGGACGGGATCCTGATGGCTGAGCAGTCCGACAAACAACACTCCACTTGTGCTCTTACTTGGGCCAGAGAAGCACGTCAGACATAGCCTCTTCGATCAATCGGTGGGTCACGTCAAGTCCTAGCACCTATATGATAGGTCATTTTGTTTTTGGGTTGTTGTTGGTTTTTTTTTCGTTTATTTTCATTTATTTTATTTGGTTTCTTTTTTTATAACTTTTGTTGTCATAGTTTTTTTTTTGTTTCGTTTTGTTGATATATTTTTTGTTTTTGTTATCGTTGAAAGTTGTCCAATAATTTGCTCATTACTCATTTCAATTTCATTTTCACTTTTTAGTTTGCTGAATATCTTATTGTTTATATATTAATAGTCTAGTTCCTGTCATTTCTTGCCGTATCATTTACATATGTATATCGTATATCGAACAGGATACACATATGACTATTTCATCAGTGTTTTTCTCTATCCACAAGAGGATTCAGGATTTCCCCAAAGATTTGTAAAACAATAGGAGTAATGTAATGACTCTTAGCCATATATATATATATATATATATATATATATATATATATATATATATATATAAAGGTTTTTTTTTAAAGTTGGGCGTTATTACGAAGCATTAAAAATATATAAATGAATGAACTCGATATTATGGAGTATTGGATTCACTTATTTTTTTTTGTTATAATTTTTTGTCATAAATGTTCAGGTTCGTTAGATACCCTTTATCAAATGAATGTTATTCATGTTTAACGGCTTCCTTGTCTCTGTTGTTATCGACAGCGGCAGCGTCTGTGAAATATTTATAATAACGGAGAATTCCGATGTCTGCGTTCAATCCCTTCACGTGTGTTTGTAATTTTAGAATCCATTGTTTTCTAGATTGCGTTGTTGGAAATGCGTGTTCTATTAAAATGCATTTGGGGTGTGTAAGGTTGTGTGATAAGGTGTTAAAATGAAGTGCTATTGTACTATGCGGGGATTTGAGATTTATAGTGGATTTGTGGTTATTTGTCTTAGTCTAAAGGGTGTTGATGTTTCTCCCACATATCCGCTATTTCTGCATTGTGTGCAGTATATATAATATATGATGTTAGCGCTATCGCATGTTAGGTGTGGCGGATGGATTGTTATGTTTGTGTAGGGTATTTTTATTTCGGTTTCCGTATATATGTGGCTGCAAATTTATATATATATATATATATATATATATATATATATATTATATAAAGGTTTTTTTATAGTGTGTTTGAAGCATTGTGCATAATTGCAATAGAAATTTTTTGAAGGCAGCTGACAATGCAATATATGTTAAAAACTATTTTTATTTACCTTTTTCTTTTCTTTTTTCTAACTTACTTAATATTTTCGGAACAAAGTTCCATCTTCAGAGTTGTTAGAAGTTTTTAAAAGTACTAGGTGCTTTTTAATAGTACTTATCCCACGTTGGTGTGATCAACTGTTGTTTGAGACGTTGAAGAATGCTGGAAAATTTGAAAGTTTTTTCAATCGGCTAATTCCGTGTTTTCCGTGGTGTTGTAAGTCCGTTTGATTTTGCGCTCGGTGAGATTGTTTGAAATTCTTTTAAATATTTTTTTTTTTTACTATTTTTTTTTCATTGTCGGCTGCCTTCAAAAAACTCTCTCTCTCTCTCTCTCTCTCTCTCTCTCTCTCTCTCTCTATATATATATATATATATATATATATATATATATCTTTGAAAGGAAGGAAAAACTCAACACCGTTATTCCATGATAATTTATTTCATCCAAATTCGACCAAATATTCAAAGATAAATATTGCTCTGTATATAATCTAAAAAGTTTATTATACATTGAGCTCTCTTTAGTGATTTAAAGATTCACTGTATTTATACAACTGGATCATACAATAATAATACAGTGTGTCTTAGATATCACATATAGAATCATCCCTTACTACCAAGTTTTGGATACCTCACACATCTATCTATCTATCTATCTATCTATCTATATATATATATATATATGTGTGTGTGTGTGTGTGTGTGTGTGTGTGTCAAAAAGTATCAGATTTTTTGTACTTTTTGACACACCTTGTATTCTTAAAAAGAATAACGTTTCATTCATTCTTCAGTTGGATCTTGGCAAATACAGCTTTGAATTTAATACTTTTTTGACATGTTGTTACTGTTTAAATTCTATTTTTCAATTATCTTCACGAATATAAATAAAATATTCACTATTTTTTGCTCAAAAAGTGGATGTATATATATATGTTTACTTGGTCGTTAATTGTTTTATTTTCATAGTTTCCTCCGGACATAAATACACACAACTGTCCTTTATATATGTATGTATGTATGTATAGATAGATAGATAGATAGATAGATAGATAGATTGTTTTCAACCGCAGATAATGACTAGAAAGGAAGGAAGAAAGAAGTGATACGAAGGAAGAATGAAACGATAAGAAGAAAGAGAAAAGACAAAAACTATAAAGAACAAATGAGAGAGAGAGAGAGAGAGAGAGAGAGAGAGAGAGAGAGAGAGAGAGAGAGAGAGAGAGAGAGAGAGAGAGAGAGAGAGAGAGAGAGAGAGAGAGAGAGAGAGAGAATCAAAGTAAAATAAATAAGAATAGATAAATAAAAATTTAACCGACAAAACCTTTATTGATTTGTAAGATACCCTTTCTTCTTTTTTTTTTCTCTCCCCTTTTTTTTTGTAACCAAAATGTATGTTTACGCCTTTTTGCGCCTTTTTACGCCTTCCGAAGAAGTTAATAACACGCCAATTGCAACGGTTGTTAGAAAATAGTCCCGGATAAAGATTGATTCTCTTGCAGGGCAGCGATCGAAAACAATTGCTGCTAACACTTCAGACTTGCTCCGCATCTCCAGGAAGTAAACATCGCCGGTACAGCAGCCAGTGGTCGATCACACATTCATTAGGGACACTGAACATCTTTCTATTGTTTTTAAGAGCGAGAGAAAAAAAGAAAAAAAAGAAAAAAAAAAAAAAGAAAAAAGAATATGAAGTGTTTAAAAGCAAGATTATCCTACAACCAAACCAATATATATATATTTACCAACCCCTCCGCACGAGCAGGATGTGACACAAGGTCAATTTCTTAAGCGGAGTTCAACAGGTTTGAATTCAGAGTTTTCCTTCCCTAGACCGGTTGCCTCTTCACGCTGTGGTCCACTGGTTCAATCTCTAGTGGCGGAGATTGTGGTATGCACTGCTGATGAAACCAAAGGAGGTCGAAACAGCTGTCCAGTGCTCCAGATGTCGCAAATGGTGTTTGCCAAGTTGTCTGGTCGTGGTAATATGATTCAAAATTATCAATTATATATATAATTCCTCTATCAAAAATTCAATATCAAAAATTCATATATATATATATATATATATATATATATATATATCGATTGGCTAGGTTAGCATTGCTCACTACTACGTTCGCGCGTTTGCGCCAAAAATTAATTACTTTTCGATCCCATCTTCTAATTATAAAAGACGGAGGAGAAATCAACAATGACAGACAGACCATCTCACGTTCAAACAGGACACATCCGACGACCACAAACAAACACACAGATCTCGTCTCGCAGCCAGATAGAACAACGACCAAGAAACAGGTGTTCGAACGAACGATTCCACTGCCCCAACACAATTACTACTACTACCAGTATTCTTTCAGCAGGTCATATATACAAATTTGATTCTCATTTCTGCCCACATCTAAACGAACTTTTCCAAACTTAACACAAGAACTTTTACATTTTACATTACACATATCATATCTACACTATTCCTTTTGAACATTTCACATATTATTGCAAATTTATTCTCTGAATAAATTTATTTGTTATTTTATAATTATATGCATTTGTTTTATCATTTCTCCGTATTTTCTACCTAAACTGTGTCATATTCATATTCGTCATTCCTAGTATTATTGAACACAAACTCATAACCCCCTACACTTCTTAGCTCTACTTTCTTATTTCTTCGTTCAGTCATTTGTTTGTTTGTTTTGTTTTACGGCATATCAACCTCAGTGGGTCATTTAATGCCGATAGAGTTTTGAAATAAATCAATTCTTAATGGATAATACAATTTTTTTTTAACCTCCACATCACCCCACTTTTCTA
>CM042163.1:8322460-8327460 GCA_023376005.1 Doryteuthis pealeii
GGGGGGAGAGAGATTAACTCTCACCTCCCCCTTCCCCTCCCCCCACACACTTATATTTATGTTTACACACCTTCTTATATTCATAGTGGGAAAAATCACGTAAATTTATCTACGTATATTTCGCTTAATGGTTGCCATGGTGACCATTAACTCAGGGTCGAGTCAAATCCTATTCACCAAATTTATATTACTAGCAGTGTGATGCAAATGGTTAAAGTCATGGGAAATGGATTCGTCGCCCCGAGTTCAAATCCTGGACTTGGAAATTGCATTTTCACTCAGCGTTAATACCCCTGGGAAAGATATGAATCCTGGTAATCAAGGACTATTTGCTCGTAAATTCCTACCATAAACTGAACCCCCATTTTATGTCCGTGTTTTTGTAATAAATGTTTTATTTTTCTTGCACCCGTTATGTTACAATACTAAATATATTTCCTTTATTTATTTTAATATTCACTTCAATGTGTTTTTTATTTTGTGAGAATGGTTAGTTTTAAAGTGGGGGTTCGTTTTTAAACTTCAACATTTTACTCGTAAATTCCTACCATTAAATGCCCAAGCCTAATTTTATAGCAGGAATTTACGAGTAAAAAGTTGAATATTACCTTTTGTTGTTGTTATTTCTTTTCTTTTTGGCTTTGGTACTGTAAAATAAAAACGTCAGATTTTAATCATCGTCGAAGAAAAAACAAAATTACGGTCATAAAAGAAGGATCCAATTTATGCCTAAATTGTAAAACGAGCCCCCACTTTAAAACTAAACATTCTCACAAAATAAAAATATATGCACATTGAAATGAATATTAAAATAAATAAAGAAAATATATTTTGTATTGTAAAATAACGGGTGCAAGAAAAATAAAACCTTTAATACAAAAACACGGACATAAAATGGGGTTCAGTTTATTTTATGGTAGGAATTTACGAGCAAATAGTCCTTGATTACCTGAATCCTACTCTCCCTCCAACTATGGGTAAGTAGTAGGAAAGGCTGGGCTATTTAACCTCGGTTAGGCAACCGGTCTAGGAGAAGGAAAACTCTGAATTCAAACCTGTTAAAACTTCGCTTGGGTTGGTCAGTATATATTACTAGCAGGACCTGTGGATATACCACAGTATGATAATTTAATTATTACAACATTTACTTTACTTAAAGATATGCTTTACTTAAGAGCTATTGCTAAATAGTTCGATATGTAAAAAGTATACTTTTATCTTCATTTGACTCCATCTCACTCTTTTTTTCTTTCTTTCTATCTTTTCATAATTTCATTATGTTCGATTGAAACAGAATAGCGTTATCGCTTCCGCTCGCGCACCCTTCTCTCAATCTTTCCTTTACCCACCTTCTTTCTTCCTTTCTTTTATTTTTTCCTGTTTAACACTCCCAGCTAGCAGGACCTGTGGGTAAAGCACAGTATGATAATTTAATTATTACAACTAGCAAAATAAAAAACGCCCTCTGGGTGACGTAAAATAAATATTGCCTGGGGGGATGGGAGTTGAAATTTTAATATCAGAGTGTTTGTATCATAAGTAAAGTTAAATCATCAAATTTATTAAAGGAGTAAAAAAAAAAAAAAATTGAAATAGAAACTTAGTTCTGAAAACTTTAAATATATATTAAAATAAAACAAACTATATATAGATAGATAATACCAGTCATGTATTTATTAAAACTTGTTTAAAAAACCAATGAGGACTGTCTAACATTGCATGTTCAAGTTCATGAGCTTCAAAAAGAAAGGAGACATATCCACACATGACGGCAAGCCTCTTAAGTCAGTAGAACAATTCACATACCTAGGTAGTAATATCTCATCCACAGAAAGCGATGTTAACACTCGAATACGAAAGGCATGGCTGGCCACCAACAAATTATCAGTCATATGGAAATCCGATCTCCCGACAAGCTAAAGAGACGATTCTTCCAGGCTGTAGTTGTGTCGGTATTGCTGTATGGCTGTACCACTTGGACCCTAACGAAGCGCCTTGAGAATAAGCTAGATGTTTTCATGTTTAAAAAATGTTTTTACAATCTAATAACGTAACATTTTAAAATATTTTAAATGAATTTTATATATTAATTAATCATAGCAGAAATACCGGACCATATGACTTTTAGGCACCCTTTTTGATCTCGATTCAGAAGGACATATTTTTCATTTACACCGTCAATACCCGGTTGTTTGTTAACAAACGATTTTTAGAGTTTTTGTTTTAAATTATAAAAACTTACCCTAACCTCTAACCCTAACCCCTAACAAACAACCGGATATTGACAGTGTAAATGAAAAACATGTCCTTCTGAATCGAGATCAAAAAGGGGTGCCTAAAAGTCATATGGTCCGAAATACCTAATTAACAGAAAGTTTTGAAATAAAATAACTGATGCATTATAAAATTCATTCATTGATAAATCAATACTGAAAATTTAATTAAAATTGGATAATTACCTGATTTTTGGTAATTTTTTTTTCAATCGAGAATGTTAAACTTTTGTAAACACATATTTTACAACTCACGGCGGCTGTCTGAAGATATATTTGATCAAAATTGACTGAAAAATAGTTTTAAATGTATTAAAAATGAATTACATGAGTAATATTATTTTTTTTTTTACTGATGCTCATTATGTTACTACTTTTCGACTTAGTCAAAAATTTGACCTAAAATAATCGATTTAATTAATTTTAATTCGTGTTTAAAATGAAAAGCAGACGAAAAAATGGGTATCCCTAAAATAATCCAACAAGGTTTGACATACCATAAAATCCAACGAACCAAACTAAACCGAACTAAAAAACAAAAAAAAAAAAAAAAAAAAAAAACCTAAAAGAAAACAAAACTGGCGTTATATCCTATAATTCTAACATAAACAAAATTATTTATTTATTTATTGATCTAGTCGCCGGGGCGGCCTAATGTCGGCATCAGGAGTCTATTCCCTTTTCATTAACGCTAGACTAAGGAGATTATTTCGGCGTCTGAGGTGGAGCGTCACACCTACCATCAGCTCCTCACTTTACCGCACAGATCCCTGTGCTACGCATACGCTGAGTTGGCGGGGGCCGATATCGAACCAAGAACCATGTGATTCCTAGCCGAACACTCTACCGACTGAGCTAAACCGGCCCCTTACTCGGAAAAAAGAAGACGGGGTTAGTGTTAGGGTTAGGGTTTAGGGTTAGTTTAATAGGAAATTAAACAAATAATTTATCAGTCAAGAGTGGTTCCCCTTTGTTTATTTTAGACTTATATGAAATAACCAAAACCGGTCTATGCCGGCTAACCTTGACAAGAAATTCAATGTTTCGCTCAGCTTAAAAAAAAAAAAAAAAAATTTTAACTATGTCTAATTTGATTTATGTATAATGAAATATTTTTGCGTTATATATACAAACTAACTATTCATTTTCAAGTATTGCATAATTAAAAACGAACGGTTTTTTTTCTGTTTTTAATTTTTACTAATTATCGAATATATCCGTATATAAGTCGACAGTTGATTTATCGTCTCGAAATCATTGAGTTATGAAACTAATTTCTAAAGTCAATGATTGCACCTAGTTTTTTTTTCTTTCCACCAATTATGTTTGAATTTCAACCTTACAACTTATTACTCCTGGGATAAGTAAACCATTTTTGTTTTATATTTTATATTTTATTTATATTTCTTTACCCCCGAAATTAGGTCACCATGTCAACGAGGTTTAGAATACGCAAACTGTAACATTTTCTTTCTTTTTAATTCTATTTTATATAGGGATGTGCAAATTTCGCTGGCTCTAAAAAGGGTGATCACAGGAAATTCTTCTAAAAATCATATAAAATAAACTAACTATCCAATTTTAATAAAACTTTCGGTATATGAAGTAACAAAAGACGAACTTTTATTGTAAATAAATTTTTACTAAATTGAAAAGGCTAATAATTTTTTTCGTTAGTTTTTGTTTCGCGCATTGATCCCCCGTACAAAGATATTTTTTTTTTGTTGATATAAATGATTTTTACATTTTTGGAAAGATAATTTAATAACAGAACATATGTAAAAAAAAAACTAAATCGCTACTAATTCTGGGTATTGTTGTTGTTATTTTTTGCTTCAGCGATAATAGGTTCAAATCCGTGACGCTAGTATAATTATACTTTGTAGAACTCAAACAAACAGTGTTTGAAGAAATTTATTATTTTATTTGTTTGAAAACATATACGTATAATTCTCCATACAAAAAATAGTGCACACGTCAAGATGCGATAATTTTGTCAACAAAGATTAAGAAATGGCGGGATTTTATGTAAATTTACTTTTAAATGCAAAAATTTAGGTTTTATGTAAGAGAAATTTGTTTTTTTCTTTTTTATAACACATAAACTTGAAATTGTTCTTTATATTAAACGTAAAATAAAACATTAAAAAGTTAATTTTCCATTTTTTATTGACGTTTTAAAATATTTTTAACAATCATCCGCACATTTCCAAAGTCCGTAATTTGCAGATCCCTAATTTTATATCACACATAGAATGAAACTCTACGTAAAGATAACCCTGTATAAGTTCTATAAACTATGATATTGTACTCTCTACACTAAACGGACAAATATCTTAATTCTAATTTGAATGTAGAAGGAAACTGTAATACCTACATGGATAAAACTATATGTAAAGATAACCCTGTATAAGTTATATAAACTGTATGATATTCTACTCTCTACTCTAAACGGACAAATATCTGAATTCTTAGTATTATTTGGATTATTCGGACTATTGTCCTCATCTTTATTGATATTTGTACAACGGTTCGGCTGATGTGCCCTCCGACCTTCTTCATGCATTGCTTGTCAGACACGGGAGCCTTCTCGAACTCGGGAACCTTCTTGTCGAAGTTGGGTACCTTCTTGTCGTAATCGACCCTGAAGAAGGCCGAGGGCACATCGGCCAAAACGTTGTACAGATACTAATAAAGATGAGGACAATAGTCCGAATAATCCAAATA
>CM042163.1:8332460-8347460 GCA_023376005.1 Doryteuthis pealeii
AGTTGAAAAGGGCTTAAAGAAAGTCCTGTGTTATGGAATCCTTTGGTGATCGTATAAGTCCTATCCTGCGAATTGGTAAAGGTCCAGTGATTTAATCCTATGTCCGTCGTCCATGGATGTCACGTAATTATGGCCAGTAAGGTCGGTTAAGTATTGTATCAACCTCAGAGTACTGCCAGTGATTGGCCAAGAGACAGATCACATGATCTCGCCTAGTCTATAAGTTAGAGCGAGGATCTAGCACACACCTTATATACTGGAATTTCATGGGAAGCGCGTGGTGTAATGGTTAAAGTCATGGGAAATGGACTCGTCGCCCCGAGTTCAAATTCTGGCTGTGGTAATTGCATTTCACTTAGCGCTAATATCCTTGGGAAAGATATGAATCCTACTCTCCTTCCAGCTATGGATAAATAGTAGGGCAGACTGGGCTCTTTAACTATGGTTAGGCAACCGGTCTAGGAGAAGGAAAACTCTGAATTCAAACCTGTTGAACTCGCTTAAGAAATTGACCTTGTGTCGCATCCTGCTCGTGCGGAGGGGTTGGTAAATATATATATACTGGAATTTCTAGGGCACCTCATGTGGTGTAATGGTTAGCAAGTTAGATTCGCAGACCATTTAGTGTCCCATCTATGGGTTGAATAGAAAAAATGAGTTTAAAAAAAATGAAACCCCCTCAAGAATGAATCAAGCAAAACGTCTTCAGCGCAGAATAACCCAACAAGGGTTGACATGCCGTAAAATTTAACCAACCAAATTTAATGTGTACAAGTTTGTATAATTCTTCTGTCGCAGAGGTAATAATAGAAAAACTCACTTTTCTGTGGTTAATAGCATTCGTTTTATTTTGTATAGAATGTAGAGAGAGAGAGAGAGAGAGAGAGAGAGAGAGAGAGAGAGAGAGAGAGAGAGAGAGAGGTTTATTTCAAATTGTCTGGAACAAAAAAGGTTTCCTTATCTCTGGATCGAATAAACCATAAGGTTTCCTTATTTCAAATCGTCGAGGTCGAACACAGAGGAGATAATACATGTTTTTCTTTTCTTTTTCCAAATCGTCTGTCCACTTTTAAACACCGTGGCTAGCTGCTTATTCCACCATCACGACGCCGAGATGCAGAGAAGAGAAGATTTATGTGCGAATGTGTATTATTTGGACTATTGTCCTCATCTTTATTGTTATATACAGAACTTTACGGCCGATGGGATCCCCGGCCTTCTTCAGGTGTTTCTTGTCGAACTGGGGAAAATTCTTATTACTTGGGGCCTTCATGTCGTAATTGGGATCATTCACGAAACTTCGAACCAAGCCCTCTATTCAATCCACGAGGGTAGACTGTTCTCATTCCGGGTTCAAGTGTTATGTTAAGTATTCTATGTTATTATCGCCATTGGTCAGGATTGAACCTGCATCCTACAGATAATTGTTACTTAGAACTGTATTAACCCGACCCTTATATCCGTTGCGCCATGTGTCCAAATTCAACTAATACAAATTATCAAGCCTCATCTAAAAAATTCAGACAAATATTATTTCACCGTTGTTTAGATAACGCACTACAGTTTATTATGTGATAAATAGATCACGTCTATTACATAGAAATATTATTTATAGATGTCTCGGCTTGTAAGTCGATTCTGCCCGTAAGAGTTATGCCCGTTAGACTCCTTTAAGTATTTTCGTAAATAGTATACTTTTTCGCTGTGACACCGGCCATTTCAAATTGTGAGTCAGCGGGAATTTTCAAGTCTCTTTTCCACCCTTGCTCACCATAGGCGGACGCGTTCAAACCCTCTCCGTGTTCTTCCTTAAAGAGAACAGTTTTTTTAACACTTTCTCGTGAAAGGAATAAAGAAATTACCCTACCCACGGTGTTTGTTGTTCTATGCCAGAAGGAGGTAAACTACGTGAGACGAAAAGGCGTATATGCACTTTGACAAGATATATGCGGCGAATAATAGTCACGATAATAGATATATATTTTGATAAATAGATCACATCTATTACATAGAAACATTATTTATAGATATATATGTTTTGATAAATAGATCACATCTATTACATTCAAATATTATTTCACCGTTGTTTAGATAAAGAGCTCCAGTTTTTATTCATTTCATTTTTTAAAATTTCATTCTCTAGATGGTGGGCTCTATTCTGAAATTTTCAACTCGGGAACCTTCTTATCGAACTCTGGAGCCTTCGTGTCGTAATCGGGAGCCTTTATGAAACTTCGAACCGAACCCTTTATTTAATCCACGGCGGTAGACTCTTGTGTATATAATAATAAAAATGAGGACAATAGTCCGAAAAATCCAAATAATACAAATTATCAAGCCTTCTGTGCGAATGTTCAGAAAACGCTTTGGTGGTCGCATGTGAATATACGCTACTTGTTAAAAAAAAGGGGTCTCATTGTGGTGCAATAGGTAGCAAGCAAATCTCGTAGATTCATTACTATTGAATAGAGAGTTCGATCCTCGATGGTGCATCCGGTCTATTCTAAGCCCCGTCGACGATCTGACTTACTTTTCGGTTGATACATTTAATATTTGGTTATTTTCAAGATACGCACTACCACATTTTTTAGCTTTAAAAAAAATTCTTTTTTTTAAAGAAACGCTCCCTTCAATTTAGTAGCAGGTGTCAGCGTCGTACGGTCTTTTGATCTGCTTTTTGCGATTTAATTAGGCAACCAGTCTATAAGAAGGAAAATTCTGAATTCAAAATAAAAGGGGTCTCTCTTCTTGTTAGTCAAAACTACTTTTAGAGATCCCCCTCCACCTTCTACTCCTCCTCTTCCCCTCCTCCTCCCCTCCTCCTTAAATAACGTAATTTCCAGCAAAATTTGCAACTGAATGACTATCTTTAAAAAAAGATTCTTTTGCCCCCCCCCCGGGGGGGGTTCCGGTGTGCTTCGGCCACTGGACCGAGTACAAATAAAAGCGTCGATCCCAGGGGGCTTTCCCCCCAGGCAATACCTGCTCCTTGACTTGAGGGGGAATGCCGAGGGGATCGACGCAATTTTTTTTTCTTTCCCACCCATGAGCTTCGGCTTGTGGGTGGGCCCACGTTAAAACGAGGCCTTGTGCCCAGCCCATACAAGTGGGGTATGAGGCAAATACCGACTATCTTAAAAAAAAAAAAGAATTGTCCTGGGCATGCCGTTAAACTGCATCTAATGGTGAAGTTTCAATTCTGGAACTCTGAGGAAAGTGGGTTATTCCTTCGTTGCCATTACTCCCAGACCCACCCTGGTCCGGAGTGTTAGTTTAGTACCTGTTAGGGTTCCATCTATGGGATAGATAGGTAAAAAAAAGAGTGTTAACAAAAAGTGTGTTTAAAAAAGAATTGATTATTTCGCTGAATGTTTGAGATGAGGCTTGAAGATTAGTATTATCTGTGTTATTCGGACTATTGTCCCCATCTTCATTGTTATTTGTACAACGTTTCGGCCGATATGCCCTCCGGCCTTCTTCAGGTATTTCTTGTCGGACTCGGGAACCTTCTCGGACTCGGGAACCTTCTTTTCGAACTCGGGAACTTTCTTGTCGTAATCGGGAGCCATCACGGAACTTTGAACCTAACCCTTTATTTATTCCACGGGGGTATCCTGTTCTCATTCCTTAACCATAGCTGGGGTGGGGTTGTGTTATTTATTTTTCTATCTAACTGCCTTGCTCAGGATTGAACTCGGGATCCAGAGATAACTGTCACTTAGAACTGTCTTAACCTAACTACCTTATCCACTAGGCCATGTGTCCAATTGGACAATTAGGTTTATAAGTTCCCAAAAAGAATTGGGTTTGAAAAAAAAAACTTGAATGCCCAACAAGAATGAATAAAACAAAACGTCTTCGACATAAAATAACCCAAAAAGGGTTGACATGCCGTAAAATACTACCAATCAATAAACCAACAAACAAAAGTTGCTTTATTTCAATATCTCAGTCGGTAGAGCGTCGGACTAGGAACCACAAGCTTCCAGGTTCGATACCGGCCCTCGCCAGCTCAGCGTAAGAGTAGCACAGGGATCTGTGCGGTAAAGTGAGGAGCTGATGGTAGGTGTGGCGCTCCACCTCAGACGCTAAAATGATCTCCTTGGTCTAGCGCCAGTGAAAAGGGGATAGACTCCCTCGCTGTCTGGCTGATACCGACTTTAGGCCACCCCGATTATTTACTTCTTTTTCTTACTTAGTAGTAATTAATTGCATTTTCGTTGCTAATTGACAACCAGCCAACCAACCAACCAACCAATTTGAAAAGAAAATTCCTACTTAATTGGGTAATTATAAACTTTGTTTAGTAAATTAGGGTGTCCCAGAAAAAACAGAACCCACAAATTTTGTAATAAAACTGTTAATTTTAACTAGGGGGTTTAGGGTTAGGGTTATGGGTTAGGGTTGGGTTGGGTTGGGGTTAGCGTTAGGGTTAGGACAGCAAGTCTCCTCAGGTCTCTAGGACTCTTCTGAGTATTCTGGCAGATTGCAGCAGTGCAGTGTTCTGGATTATTATTATTATTATTATTACAATTGTGTACTTGTGATTATTTATACAAATGATTTCAGTGTAATTATAATTATGTGAAAATAATTATTGGTTAATAAAATTGTGTGTTTATGAATACTATTTATTGTAGTTATATTATAATTGGTATATCAATTGCATATATATATATATAATATATATATATTAATTTACTGAAGGTTACAACGCAGTATCGTATAAAATCGATACTTTTCTTATAGAAAATGAACTTGACAAGTGTAATCCCGTAAAGGATGCTCGATGTGTAGAATCCGTACAGCTGTTTCGACTTTATAAGTCTCATCAGCGGCATATACTAACGATCGACAGAAATCGAAACCGGGACTTCAGCAGACACAGTAAACACTAATGAAACACTTTTATTCGGCACATACACAGCTGACATCCCAGCGAAATTAAGCTTGTCAAGCGATACTACACGCCTCTACCATAATATAAGGGGCGTTATTGGAGAATAATAACACAAACAGATCGAATGCCCTTGGCGAAGTGAATAAGATTTTTGGATGTTTGTTTATTTAGAAACGTTGCAAATAAGTATATATTAAATTTTTACTTATTATAATTATATATATATATATATATATATTATTATATTATATATATGCCGTAAATACGATAATTGAAAGTCAAGAAGAAAACTGATTTGTAAATGAATACAAAAAGATCTCTTTAAATATTTTATTCTATACGGTTTCCTGATTATATATATATATATATATATATATATATATATATATATAATATAAGGATAATCTACTGAGTCAGACGAACCTACTATTAGTTTCGCATAAAGCTCTTCAGGGCTAAAATCAGATTTTAGCCCTGAAGAGCTTTTATGCGAAACTAATAGTAGGTTCGTCTGACTCAGTAGATTATCCTTATTACTTGCTCTACTTAGTATCGAGCACTTTTACAAATTAGCTTCTCCTAGCGGTTATATGAATATATATATATCTTATACATATAATATACAATAAATTTTTTTCTTTTGGCCAAATACTATACCAATAGATTATTTTTTGTTGGTACGAATATCTTGGTCTTTTCTTTTTTTCAAAATTTTTTTCTTCCTGGTTGATGTTTGGTAGTATATTTTTACAATCAAACTCTCTGCCGGGTTTTTCTCTCCGCAAGGATCTACCAACACGCTTGGTATATTATATATATATATATATATATATATATAATATATATATATATATATAAATATATATATATGAAATAAATATTTTTAGAAAAAAAATAAAAACAGATTTCTGTCAGCGAATTATAACATCATTTATTTTTTTTCTAAAAATATTTATTTCATACTGTCGGATTCACTTCCATTCACGTTTGATATATATATATATATATATATATATATATATATATATATATATATATATATATATTATATTATACTATATGCCGACAAATACGATAATTGAAAGTCAGGAAGAAAACTGATTTGTAAATAAATACCTAAAAAAAAAAAAAGAAAGAAAATCTCTTTAATATTTTATTCTATACAAATCTTAAGTGTTGAAATCTGTGTATGTGTTTTACGCGGGAAAAAAAACTGGTGTGTTATTTTTACACAAATAAATGAATTTAATAAAGACAACGGTTTTTTTTTGCATGTTGGATAAATAGCTTAACAAAGTTTCCTTATCCGTCGCAGCGATCAATGTATTCATGAAATATAGGTCACTTGGGTGGAATAAATATCTATAAAAATCTGGAGAAAGAAGAAAGAAAAAAAGACATGACGTAAATGTACATTATATAAACAGAAAGTATGAATCATTAGCACACACACACACACACACACACACACACACACACGCCCACGCTATTGCTTCTTAGCCTATAGACGTATACAGTATACAGTATACACGCACACAAACACGTATGTACACAGTATTAATATTTATTGTCTTTAAAGAATTTAAGTTTAGGGACTAGCAAAAAAAATATCGGATACTACGAGTTTTAAAAGCGAATTAAGAATAATTAATCTATTATTTAAGGTTAAACTTTGTCTAATCGATAGTAGTAACAATTGGGCACCTCTGCATGAAGGTAATGACCCCAACCTCATATGAGCACCTATTCTGTTAGGCTGTGTAGTGGCGACACGTGATGCTTAAGGATGGAACCCTGGTGGCTGAGCAGTCCATGACATGCAACATTCACTTTGACCCTTACTTAGGCTAGACGGGATTTCTGAGAGACCCTCTCTGATCAATGGCAGGTGACGTCAAGCCTTAGCAACTATATGATTATCCAACCCTATTGCCCTTATGGCAAGTGTAAAGTTTTAAATGCCATCCTGGCCAGTTGAAAAGGGCTTAAAAGAAAGTCTGTGTTATGGAATCCTTTGGTGATCGTATAAGTCCTATCCTGGCTATTGGTAAAGGTCCAGTGATTTAATCCTATGTCCGTCGTCAAAGAACGCTGTAGGTAATTATGACCAGTAGGGTCGGTTAAGTATTGTACAGCCTCAGAGTACCGCAGTGATTGGCCAAGAAATAGATCACATGATCTCGCCTAGTCTATAAGTAAGAGCGAGGATCTAGACACACCTTATATACTGGAATTTCTAGGCACCTCATGTGTGTAATGGTTAGCAAGTTAGATTTGCAGACATTGTTAGTGAGTTGCGATTTCTCACTGGGCGCTCCATAATCTGGCTTGTGCCATATCTAAGCTAAGCTTAGTAAATAACTATTTACTGGAATTTCAGGGCACCTCAGTTGTGAAATGGTTAGCAATTAGATTTGCAGACATTGTTAGTGAGTTCGATTCTCACTGGGCGCTTCCATAATCTGCCTTGTGCCATATCTAAGCTAAGCTAGTAAATAACTATTATACTGGAATTTCTCAGACAGTAAGCCACAACCCTTTTCATGATGAAATGATAGAATGCACTGAGGTCTTAACGTCCAGAATGCTAAAATCTATCTGATGGTAAAGATCCAATTTTCGAGCTCTGTGTAATGTGGAGTACCCCTTCTCCATCATCTATTACTCCAGGTCCACTCTGACCGCGGTGTGTTAGTATCTGTTAGTGTCCCATCTATGGTGTTAATAGAAAAAATGAGTTTTAAAAAATGAAAACCCCCTCAAGAATGAATCAAACAAAACGTCTTCAGCGCAGAATAACCAACAAGGGTTGGCATGCCATAAAATTCAACCAACCAATTTAATGTGTACAAGTTTGTATAATTCTTCTGTCGCAGAGGTATAATAGAAAAACTCACTTTTTGTGTGTAATAGCTTTCATTTTATTTTTGTATAGAATGTAGAGAGAGAGAGAGAGAGAGAGAGAGAGAGAGAGAGAGAGAGAGAGAGAGAGAGAGAGAAGAGAGGTTTATTTCAAATTGTCTGGAACAAAAAAGGTTTCCTTATCTCTGGATCGAATAAACCATAAGGTTTCCTTATTTCAAATCGTCGAGGTCGAACACAGAGGTGATAATACATGTTTTTCTTTTCTTTTTCCAAATCGTCTGTCCACTTTTAAACACCGTGGCTAGATGCTTATTCCACCATCACGACGCCGAGATGCAGAGAAGAGAAGATTTATGTGCGAATGTGTATTATTTGGACTATTGTCCTCATTCTTATTGTTATATACAGAATTTACGGCCGATGGGATCCCCGGCCTTCTTCAGGTGTTTTCTTGTCGAACTGGGGAAAATTCTTACTTGGGGCCTTCATGTCGTAATTGGGATCATTCACGAAACTTCGAACCAAGCCCTCTATTCAATCACGAGGGTAGACTGTTCTCATTCCGGGTTCAAGTGTTATGTTAAGTATTCTATGTTATTATCGCCATTGGTCAGGATTGAACCTGCATCCTACAGATAATTGTTACTTAGAACTGTATTAACCCGACCCTTATATCCGTTGCGCCATGTGTCCAAATTCAACTAATACAAATTATCAAGCCTCATCTAAAAATTCAGACAAATATTATTTCACCGTTGTTTAGATAACGCACTACAGTTTATTATGTGATAAATAGATCACGTCTATTACATAGAAATATTATTTATAGATGTCTCGGCTTGTAAGTCGTTCTGCCCGTAAGAGTTATGCCCGTTAAGACTCCTTTAAGTATTTTCGTAATAGTATACTTTTTCGCTGTGACACCGGCCATTTCAAATTGTGAGTCAGCGGGAATTTTCAAGTCTCTTTTCCACCTTGCTCACCATAGGCGGACGCGTTCAAACCCTCTCCGTGTTCTTCCTTAAAGAGAACAGTTTTTTAACACTTTCTCGTGAAAGGAATAAAGAAATTACCCTACCACTCCACGGTGTTTGTGTGTTCATGTGCCAGAAGGAGGTAAACTACGTGAGACGAAAAGGCGTATATGCATTTGACAAGATATATGCGGCGAATAATAGTCACGATAATAGATATAATATTTTGATAAATAGATCACATCTATTACATAGAAACATTATTTATAGATATATATGTTTTGATAATAGATCACATCTATTACATTCAAATATTATTTCACCGGTTGTTTAGATAAAGAGCTCCAGTTTTTATTCATTTCATTTTTTAAAATTTCATTCTCTAGATGGTGGGCTCTATTCTGAAATTTTCAACTCGGGAACCTTCTTATCGAACTCTGGAGCCTTCGTGTCGTAATCGGGAGCCTTTATGAAACTTCGAACCGAACCCTTTATTTAATCCACGGCGGTAGACTCTTGTGTATATAATAATAAAAATGAGGAAAATAGTCGAAAAATCCAAATAATACAAATTATCAAGCCTTCTGTGCGAATGTTCAGAAAACGCTTTGGTGGTGCGCATGTGAATATACGCTACTTGTTAAAAAAAAGGGGTCTCATTGTGGTGCAATAGGTAGCAAGCAAATCTCGTAGATTCATTACTATTGAATAGAGAGTTCGATCCTCGATGGTGCATCCGGTCTATTTCTAAGCCCCGTCGACGATCTGACTTACTTTTCGGTTGATACATTTAATATTTGGTTATTTTCAAGATACGCACTACCACATTTTTTAGCTTTAAAAAAAATTCTTTTTTTTAAAGAAACGCTCCCTTCAATTTAGTAGCAGGTGTCAGCGTCGTACGGTCTTTGATCTGCTTTTTGCGATTTAATTAGGCAACCAGTCTATAAGAAGGAAAATTCTGAATTCAAAATAAAAGGGGTCTCTCTTCTTGTTAGTCAAAACTACTTTTAGAGATCCCCCTCCACCTTCTACTCCTCCTCTTCCCCTCCTCCTCCCCCTCCTCCTTAAATAACGTAATTCCAGCAAATTTGCAACTGAATGACTATCTTTAAAAAAAAGATTTCTTTTGCCCCCCCCCCGGGGGGGGTTCCGGTGTGCTTCGGCCACTGGACCGAGTACAAATAAAAGCGTCGATCCCAGGGGGCTTTCCCCCAGGCAATACCTGCTTCCTTGACTTGAGGGGAATGCCGAGGGGATCGACGCAATTTTTTTTCTTCCCACCCATGAGCTTCGGGTTGTGGGTGGGCCACGTTTAAAACGAGGCTTGTGCCCAGCCCATACAAGTGGGGTATGAGGCAAATACCGACTATCTTAAAAAAAAAAAGAATTGTCCTGGGCATGCCGTTAACTGCATCTAATGGTGAAGTTTCAATTCTGGAACTCTGAGGAAAGTGGGTTATTCCTTCGTTGCCATTACTCCAGACCACCTGATCCGGAGTGTTAGTGTAGTACCTGTTAGGGTTCCATCTATGGGATAGATAGGTAAAAAAAAGGTGTTAACAAAAAGTGTGTTTAAAAAGAATTGATTATTTCTCTGAATGTTTGAGATGTGGCTTGAAGATTAGTATTATCTGTGTTTATTCGGACTATTGTCCCCATCTTCATTGTTATTTGTAACACGTTTCGGCCGATATTGCCCTCCGGCCTTCTTCAGGTATTTCTTGTCGATCTCGGGAACTTCTCGGACTCGGGAACCTTCTTTTCGAACTCGGGAACTTTCTTGTCGTAATCGGGAGCCATCACGGAACTTTGACCTAACCCTTTATTTAATCCACGGGGATATCCTGTTCTCATTCCGCTAACCATAGCTTGGGTAAGAGTTGTGTTAATTATTTTTCTATCTAACTGCCTTTACTCAGGATTGAACTCGGATCCAGAGATAACGTGTCAGTTAGAACTGTCTAAACCTAACTACCTTATCCACTAGGCCATGTGTCAATTGACAATTAGGTTATAAGTTCCAAAAGAATTGAGTTTTGAAAAAAAAACTTGAATGTCCACAAGAATGAATAAAACAAAACGTCTTCGACATAAAATAACCAAAAAGGGTTGACATGCCGTAAAATCTACCAACCAATCAATAAACCAACAAACAAAAGTTGCTTTCTTTTAATATCTCAGTCGGTAGAGCGTCGGACTAGGAACCACAAGGTTCCAGGTTCGATACCGGTCCTCGCCAGCTCAGCGTAAGAGTAGCACAGGGATCTGTGCGGTAAAGTGAGGAGCTGATGGTAGGTGTGGCGCTCCACCTCAGGCGCTAAAAATGATCTCCTTGGTCTAGCGCTATTGAAAAGGGGATAGACTCCCTCGCTGTCTGACTGATACGACTTTAGGCCACCCCGATTATTTACTTCTTTTTCTTACTTAGTAGTAATTAATTGCATTTTCGTTGCTAATTGACAACCAGCCACCAACCAACCAACCAATTTGAAATAAAATTCTACTTAATTGGGTATTATAAACTATTGTTTAGTAAATTAGGGTGTCCCAGAAAAAACAGAACCCACAAAATTTTGTAATCAAACTGTTAATTTTAACTAGGGGGTTTAGGGTTAGGGTTATGGGTTAGGGTTGGGGTTGGGGTTAGCGTTAGGGTTAGGACAGCAAGTTCTCTCAGGTCTCCAGGACTCTTTCTGAGTATTTGGCTGATTGCAGCAGTGCAGTGTTCTGGATTATTATTATTATTATTATTACAATTGTGTACTTGTGATTATTTATACAAATGATTTCAGTGTAATTATAATATGTGAAAAATAATTATTGGTTAATAAAAGATTGTGTGTTTATGATACCTATTTTTTATTTGTAGTTTATATTATATATGTACATATATTAATGGTTGGTATTGCATTTATATATATATATATATATTATATATTATTATATATATATATATATTATATTATATTATATTATACTATATGCCGTCAAATACGATAATTGAAAGTCAAGAAGAAAACTGATTTGTGAAATGAATACAAAAAGATCTCTTTAAATATTTTATTCTATACAGGTTTCCTGATTAATTTATAATTATATATATATATATATATATATATATATATATATATAATAAGGATAATCTACTGAGTCAGAGAACCTACTATTAGTTTCGCATAAAGTCTTCAGGGCTAAAATCAGATTTTAGCCCTGAAGAGCTTTATGCGAAACTAATAGTAGGTTCGTCTGACTCAGTAGATTATCCTTATTACTTGGCTCTACTTAGATATCGAGCACTTTTTACAAATTAGCTTCTCCTAGCGGTTATATGAATATATATATTATCTTATATACAATATAATATACATATAAATTGTTTTTTCTTTTGGCCAAATATACCAATAGATTATTTTTGTTGGTACGAATATCTTGGTCTTTTCTTTTTTTCAAAATTTTTTTCTTCCTGGTTGATGTTTGGTAGTATATTTTTACAATCAAACTCTCTGCCGGGTTTTTTCTCTCCGCAAGGATCTACCAACAGCTTGGTATATTTATATTATATAATATATATATATATATATATATATATATATATATATATATATATATGAAATAAATATTTTTTAGAAAAAAAATAAAACAGATTTCTGTCAGCGAATTATAACATCATTTATTTGTTTTTTTTCTAAAAATATTTATTTCATACTGTCGGATTCACTTCCATTCACGTTTGATATATATATATAATATATATATATATATATATATATATATATATATATATATATATATATATATATATTATACTATATGCCGACAAATACGATAATTTGAAAGTCAGGAAGAAAACTGATTTGTAATTAAATACCAAAAAAAAAAAAAAAAAGAAAAAGAAAATCTCTTTAAATATTTTATTCTTATACAAATCTTAAGTGTTGAAATCTGTGTATGTTGTGTTTACGCGGGAAAAAAAACTGGTGTGTTATTTTTATCACAAATAAATGAATTTATAAAGACAACGGTTTTTTTTTTTTGCATGTTGGATAAATAGCTTAACAAAGTTTCCTTATCCGTCGCAGCGATCAATGTATTCATGAAATATAGGTCACTTGGGTGGGAATAAATATCTATAAAATCTGGAGAAAGAAGAAAGAAAAAAAGACATGACGTAAATGTACATTATTATAAACAGAAAGTATGATCATTAGCACACACACACACACACACACACACACACACACACACACCACAGCACACACACACGCCCACTATTGCTTCTTAGCCTATAGACGTATACAGTATACATACAGTATACACGCACACAAATACGTATGCACACAGACATTAATATTTATTGTCTTTAAAATAATTTAAGTGAGGGACTAGCAAAAAAAATATCGGATACTACGATTTTTAAAAGCGAATTAAGAATAACTAAATCTATTATTTAAGGTTAGACTTTGTCTAAATCGATAAGTAGTAGCATAATAACCATCATTAAAAAAAAAAAAAATAATTACATAAGCAGTTTATTTTTAAAAGATTTAAAACTGATTTGTTTTGGTCAATTTCGACGCGATCCGTCATTTTGGTTGTTTTTCAATGGTTTAGGCGTTGTTTACAATTTTAACGAACATTTGGGATTGAAAATTTTTTTTTACCAAAAATCAGAGATATTATCCGATTTTAATGAAGTTTTCAGTATTGATTTAACAAATTAATGAATTTTATAATGCATGTATTTTTTTCAAATACTTTAATTTGTATTTTGCTATGAAAAATGAATATATAAATTCATTTAGAATAAAAATTCGGATTTAAGTTTAAAAATGTTATATTTTTAGATTCTAAAATAAATATCTACTTAATGCAAACCTTATTTTTTTCGAAAAAAGTATAGTTTTGAATAAAAACTCGATTGAAAATGTACCTCCTCTCCTTTTAAGCAGAAAAAACATCGTTGTATAATTTTTCTTTTATAAAATAATAGCCATTAAATAATTATCCGAATGAGTAAAAAAGAAATCTCCCAAAAAATAATTTTTATTTATTTTTTTTTTTTACATTTTATTCGATTTTCGTTACTTATTTTCTCATAGAAGCGCAATCGTAAAATTNAGAGATGCATCGTAATAATTTTTTTTTGTTTCTCATTCATAAGTTCGGTCTTATTCATTATTTAAACTGTAATTAGTACAATATATTCAATCATTCATTGATAAATAAACACTGAAAATTTCATTAAAATCCGATAATTCCCTGATTTTTGGTAAATCATTTTCTGTAAGTGGGGCTAAAGTCATTTTGTCAAAAACGCATTTTAGGCTCAGTTTGCCAGTCCCTAATTTAAGTCAGCATTTTGGATAATAATTGAATATGAAGTCCTTAGATTATTAGTGAAATAGATCACTGATTAGGATTGAGCCTAGTCTGCCACACTATATACCCATAGCTGGAGGGAGAGTAATTAGATTCATATATTTCCCAAGGATATTAGCGCTATGTGAACTGTAGCTTTGTCCAGGATTTGAACTCGGGTCGACGAGTCCATTTCCTACGACTCTAACCATTACACCGCGCACCTTTAAAAAAATGCATTTTTTTTTAAATATAAGCAAAGAAAAAAGAAAAGAAAGGAAAGTAGTTGGGTAAGACTTCTCCAGTGGAGCCACCTGGTGGCCGGGGGAAGCAACCCGTGATGCTTATAGATCGAATCCTGGTGGCTAAGCAGTCCATGACATCCAACACTCCACTTTGGCCTGTAGGTGGTGTAGACATCACGTCGGCGTCAACACTTGTATGGTTCAAGGTTATAACAATGTTATAACTTGTTGAAACGAAACAAACTCCGACACGTTTGTTGGACATAACATTTTATATAATGAAACAGCACGAAAATAAGAAAAATACATAAACAATAAAATACATGTACATAAACATACAACAGTAAAGATAAAAGGACTGGAGAGTCCGTACATACAAAATCACTTACTAGTGATGGGGGGCCGAAGACCCCAGGAGAGTTACATAGCGGTTGGGAACAGAAGCCCCCACCGAGAAGGGTGTGATAATGGTCTAACCCATTTGGACGTTCCAGAAGATGTAGCTAAAAGAGGTAGAAGAGTTTGAATCTCGCGCTTATATACCAGACTTCCTAGTGGTCGGCACGGAAACCCCAGCGGGAAGATAACTCTTCCAGGCAAAGGGAAGATAATCCCAACAGGCTTTTACTTAGGCTAGACGGGTGGTCGGAGATGC
>CM042163.1:8354960-8375683 GCA_023376005.1 Doryteuthis pealeii
CCATGGGAAAATATGTACGCCATCGGAATGTACCAAAATCATTCGATATTGCATCATTGCAAATTGATATTTGATGAATATTTTATCTTAATGATCACGTTGACAATGACAAAAAGAAAATTATAAAAAGGCCCATAGAGCTGAAAAACAACGGACAGTGGGAGCTTACGCTCTTCCCGACTCGATAGAGTTGGGGCGAATGCCCTCTAACTCGACAGTAGGAGCGAAAGTTCTCCCCCAACATCGACACAATGGGGAGAAGTCGCTGCCCGAAGACACAAAATGATATATCAGGTTGGTCTCGTATTTTCGTTTCTAATTTTCTCTCTCTCGCTCAACAAGCAATAGTTTCAATCACAGACAAAACTGCTACAATGTTGACACAACCAATCGTACAAATATAAACATACATGTCACACTTGTCACACGCAACTACGTACAGACACATACAGTCTTTAATCTTATTATAATGGAGATTGGGGTTTGTCTGTCTGTAACCGAAACTAAATCACTACTCAAGTCACAATTCCCTTAGTAATTGACGTCACATTCACCATGAATTTATTTCATCTTAAACAATTATTAATAAAATTGTTTTACATTATTAATACTGTTGACCATCTACATACTGATAACATTCAATTGTATTTATACACAACGAAATAGCGGTTTACAATGTGAACGGGAAGGCTAATTTGCATATTGATATTAAAAAATTGATTTTAATAATATGTGTTTAGTATTATTGATTTCTAATTGTTTGGTTTTATCTTAATGAATATGAGCAAAAATCTCTTCAATAAATCTTTTAAAAAATCCATTAACAAGAAGAAATAACTGTAATATTATTCTTTACTTCCTATTTTAACTAAATAGTTAAATTAGAAAAAAAAATAGCAATGAAAGACGGAAGTGATGGACGAGTAAGTTTCAGTTGTTCTATGTTTCAAATTTTTTTATCTGCATTCTTATTTAGTTTGATTAGCCTTTCTAATTTGATATAATATTTTATTACATTCAAATTTAAATACTTGCACCCGGAGGGTGCATATATTTGCTAGTGTATATAAAGTTTGTTTCCTTTATCAATTTTGTCTTCTTCTTTTGTTTTCTGTGGAAACTTCATTTCCGTAGTCTTATACATTTAAATTGTCGGATCTTCTTCAACTCCTCAACTAAACACTCACCAAACAACTACGATCCCTAAACTAGAAAAGTTGACTTTCCAGAAAAAAATTAGGGTGAATCGGGTGGTTTTATAAAAAAAAACTTGGGATTGGGGCCTTGGATATGTCTTACGAGAAAAAAACGAGTCCAATTATCTTGTCGTGGAAATATCTTCCATAACAACATTGATATGTGCTAAGTAACAGGCGAAAATTGGACTTTTGTCAACATTTGAGATAAGATCGGCGTTTTAAATCGATCGACAGAGGTGAAATTTGAATATAATTTTCCTTTGTGCATTATCTTGTGTGCACAAGTAAATATAATCATAATAAATTGTAATAACGTCTGATATTAAATTGGCATCCATCCGTCTACTAGAGACGATGGCGTAGTGTCCGAAAAAAATGTGGAACCCCGTAGCCTAGGTGGGTTGAGATGGAGGATGAGCTGTCTCCCACTCAGCAGGTCCTTATTCTCCACGCTGCCGTTGTGGTCCAAAGGAAAGGCTGTTGTGTTTCTGAACATTTATATAATACATTTTACATATTGAACTATTGAGTTAACTTAAGTAAACATATCAAACGTTGTAATAATTAAATTATCATACTGTGGTATATCCACAGGTCTTGCTAGTAATCATAATAAGTCGTAAAATTGGCTGATATTGCGTATCGGTTAACAAACTCAACAATAGCCAATCATTTCAAGCAATGAAATATTTTTTACGCGTCATTTAAGATGACGTCATAATTCGAACCTCTCAATAATTAAAACAAAATGTGGAACCCTGTAGCCTGGGTGGGTTGATATGGAGGATGAGCTGTCTCCCAAGCAGCAGGTCCTTATTCTCCACGCTGTCGTTGTGGTCCAAAGGAAAGGCTGTTGTGTTTCTGAACATTTATATAATACATTTTACATATTGAACTATTGAGTTAACTTAAGTAAACATATCAAACGTTGTAATAATTAAATTATCATACTGTGGTATATCCACAGGTCCTGCTAGTAATCATAAAAAGTCGTAAAATTGGCTGATATTGCGTATCGGTTAACAAACTCAACAATAGCCAATCATTTCAAGCAATGAAATATTTTTTACGCGTCATTTAAGATGACGTCATAATTCGAACCTCTCAATAATTAAAACAAAATGTGGAACCCTGTAGCCTGGGTGGGTTGATATGGAGGATGAGCTGTCTCCCAAGCAGCAGGTCCTTATTCTCCACGCTGCCATTGTGGTCCAAAGGAAAGGCTGTTGTGTTTGTGAACATTTATATAATACATTTTACATATTGAACTATTGAGTTAACTTAAGTAAACATATCAAACGTTGTAATAATTAAATTATCATACTGTGGTATATCCACAGGTCCTGCTAGTAATCATAATAAGTCGTAAAATTGGCTGATATTGCGTATCGGTTAACAAACTCAACAATAGCCAATCATTTCAAGCAATGAAATATTTTTTACGCGTCATTTAAGATGACGTCATAATTCGAACCTCTCAATAATTAAAACAAAATGTCGCCATAGAGTCTATGAATAAAATTCCTTTTCTATATTTAAAAAAAAAAAATTATTATAAAAACCGGAATTATCTGCAGTTTTAATTCTGAAATATTACATTCGAAGCCATTGAAGTGTTTCATTAGCGGAAAGATAGTTTTCATTTGGGCATTTAAAAAAAAAAAAAACAACCCACAAACTTTAGAATTGGACAAATACTTGTCTATTAATTTAATTACAAACCAATGAAAATTCCACGATGAATTCCTGCAAATAGGAAACGTTTAATAATATTCAGACGTTTGAATGCAAAAAATGTAAATCCTGATTATCTGGTGTGGCTTATCCACAGAATTCTTATTTCTTATGAGTGTCGTCACCTCAGCTAAATAATCGACCATTCTATCTTTATTATAAAGAAATAAAGGAAGAAAAGGACATGCTACACAGAAAAAGTATAAGAAAGAAAGAAAGAAAGAAAGAAAGAAAGAGAGTAGTTTTTTGTTGTTTTTTTGTTTGTTTTGTTTTACGGCATATCAACCTCGGTGGGTCATTTAATACCGACAAAGTTGTGAAATAAATTCATTCTTAATGCATAATACAATTTTGTTTATCAACTCATGTTTTTTTTTATTTAACCCATAGATGGGACCCTAACAGGTACTACCACTCCGGGTCAGAGTGGACCAGAGAGCAATGGTGATGAAGGGGTGCTCCACATTCCCCAAACCTCCAAAACTGGAACCTCACCATCAGATAGAGTTTAACGTCATTTCAATCGAATATAATGAAAAGAAGGAAAGAAAGAAGAAAAGTGTGAGAAAGAGAGAGAGAGAGAGAAATAGAGAGGTATATATATATATATATATAGAGAGAGAGAGAGTGAGACAGAGAGAAAGAAAGAGACATACAGATAGACAAGCTGAGAGAGAGAGAGAGAGAGAGAGAGAGAGAGAGGATTGGAAATTTTAGTGTGACTGTCCAACTAGTTAGTTAGTTTAGTATGTTCGATCCTTGCGAATGTTCAACTGTTCGGCCTAAACTATCTTCTTATTATAATGGAGATTGTGCGTCTGTCTGTAACCGAAACTATATCACTACTCAAGTTACAATGCCCTTGTGTTATTCATGTCACATTCTCCATGATTTTATTTTTATTTAAGCCTCAGTTATTAATAAAACTGTTTTCCATTATCAATACTGTTGGTCTTATCTACAATTCTAATAACACGCAATTGTATTTATATATACAACAAAATGGCGGTTTACAGTGTGAACGGGAAGGCTAATTTGCATATTGTTATTAAAAATTTGATTTTAATAAATATGTGCTTGGTATTATTGATTTCTAATTGTTTGTTTTATCTTAATGAATATGAGCAAAAATCTCGGGGATAAATCTTAAAAGAAATCCATTAACAAGAAGAAATAACTGTAATTTTATCCTTTACTTCCCAATTCAATTAAATTGCTAAATTAGAAAAAAATTAGCAATGGAAGACGGGAGTGGTGGAAAATGATAAAGTAGTTAGTTTTAAAGTTGTTCTATTTTTCGATTATACCCACCTGTTTCAACTCGTTTTATCTGCATTCTTATTTAGTTTCATTAGCCTTTCTAATTTGATAATATTTTATTACATTAAAACTTAAATACTTGCACCCGGAGGAAGGTGCATATATTGGCTAGTTTGTTTTTTTTAAAATTAAAGGACAAGGTTCATTTGTGACTTAAATGCAGTTTCTGAGAAACATTCCTTGCTTTTCTTTTAAAGCATAAACTTATTATTAGGTTGTTACAAAAATAATGGCGGATTGAAGCGCTCGGTTTTGAAATGTGATCGGACAAGTGATCGGACTGTATGAAGGTGGTTCCAGAAATTCTGCAGTGAAGATGAGAGTCTTGAAAGAAGGCAGAGGACAGACATGTAGTCACTTTTCGTCACAAGTTACTATTCGGTCAAGAAAGGGGTCATTGGTGTTACGCAAACTGAGCATCGAGCACACTTCAAACCGCCTAAGTTTTCGGTGCTCATTGAGCTCATGAGGAACCCATTTATCGTACAGTCCGATCATTTGTGGATTCATCTCCCCATGCTTTGTTGATATTGGCAGCAGTTTCGAACGCATTGTGCCCAAGCTTGAACTCATGCAACATAAGAAGGCGAAGGTCATGTTTAGTCATGTTCATCTTTGAAGGCCCCTATTTTTCAAAAATACTTTCTATCTGAAAATAAATTAAATTTCATTTTTGAGCACACATTAAACCTCTACATACCTAATATCTCCGCCGAGCGAACATCTCTGGCAACCATTTACGAACTCTTACCATTTAACGAACTTTCGCATACACTTCAAACACATGTTGTACCTCTTACAGACATTTAAACACCATTTGTATACTAACACATTTAACATTGCACCAATAAACTATTAACCCAATTATATATTCTATAATTGCCTTGTCTCCTTTCCTTTACGACAGAGATAATAATTCACCCCACCACCCTGTCGGCTGGGGCATTAGACTGCACCTCTGCAGAGGGGTAAGACTCCCCCAATTTTGGAGGTTTGGGGAATGTGGAGCACCCCTGTTGGCCGTGGGTGGCGACCCGTGATGCTTAAGGATAGAGCCCAGGTGGATGAGCAGTTCATGACATACAATCCTCCACTTTTGCCCTATCTTGGGCTAGACGGGCGGTCGGAGAGGCCCCCTCCGATCAATTGGCTGGTCACGTCAAGCCCTAGCACCTCTATGATTTTCCCAACCCTATTGCCCTTATGGCAAGCCCCAACCCCTTTTTATCATATGGGTGCTAGAAGGCGGTGGCTGCGGGTCTACATGTCCTGGGAATGACGTTAAACTCTATCTGATGGTAAGGTTCCAGTTTTGGAGGTTTGGGGAATGTGGAGCACCCCTTCATCACCATTGCTCCCTGGTCCACTCTGACCCGGAGTGGTAGTACCTGTTAGGGTCCCATCTACGGGTTAAATAGAAAAATATATTTATAAAAAAAAATTGTATTATCCATTAAGAATTGACTTATTTCAAAACTTTATCGGCATTAAATGACCCACTGAGGTTGATATGCCGTAAAACAAAACAAACCAAACCAAACTAATTCACCCCAATATTTCTGTTAGCCTTGTGTCATACTAAACTAAGCTTCTTTTTTTTTTAAATGCCAAGAATGAGGTCTTGTGCCGTAAGAAGCTAACATATGTAAACATCAACATTACTAACTTACATTGTTCGCTATTCGCTTTTAGTATGAAATATCAACGCATTCCCGCTGTCACCTAACTGAGGTGTAAATTTATAATGTAGGCGTATTTTCTTAGTCTAGTGCGTCAGTTCATTATAAAAATTTCTATAATAAGATTGTCACAGCTGTAATTTCGAAGAAAAGCATTTACGCTGAAACACAACAACAACCAACCCGGAAGCTTCTTATCAATTTAACACATAAAATCTACCAGAAAAAGGACACTCACTCTTATATGAGATATGAAAGTGAACAGCATTGTTTTCTGTTTATCTTATGTTCACGGCCATTACTTTTAGACGGTGTAGAGAAGACGAGGAGGGGATTAAGGGGGATTAGCACATTCTTACGTAGCGCTCGGTTACGCATTTGCCGAACAACGGGGAATGGGTTAATTAACCTGAATAATTCATGGCAGTCCGTCGAGACTAATGTAAACTAATGAGATGGAAAGAGCCAACATTTTTGTTATACGTTATGTAATAGTGGAAAGGAAGGTGAGGGAAAGAGAGACTGAAGAGTGGGCAGTCTGGGCTGAGTGTTTGTAGAGAACCGACGAAAGATGAGTGTCTGTTCTCCAAGGCATTTTTACTTGGGGGTAAAATGAAATATGAGCTCTAGAACACACACACACACACACACACACACACACACACACACAAAAAAAAAAATCCCAACAAAACAAACAACGTAATGTTCGTTATTAAAACTAAGCAACGACACAAGACGAGACATACTCAAGAGATTCCTAAGTTGTTCCGAGAATGCCATCCAGCCTAACAACCAGATCTAACAAAGAGAATAGTGAACAGTAAGAAGATAAGTATAGAATTATTAATATTACAACCAATTCCTTTTTTCCCGTCTCTCTTTCTCTATCTTTTTGTCTCTGTTTCTCCCTCTTTCTTTCTCTCTTTCTATCTCCCTCTATCTGTTTGTCCCTCCTCTCTCTCTCTCTTGTTAACTCTATTACGACGTTTGATATACCCGGTATGCACTCGCTGCACCTTCATTGCACAATGTCTATGACCCCAACGTTGTAATATTCTGCGCTGACCGATTCGAAAGGCACGAGTCAGAGACAGGTTCACAAGGATAAAAAAGAAACACAACTAAAGTTTGATAAATGGAAGAGGAAGTTGTGACACTTGTTCAGTTTGTGGCGGAGTAATGTACACTTAGGCCTATGTCAGTTGTCAAGAAAGTTGTTTTAACTCTCTAAGTCGATTACTAGCTTCACTGATGTGGGTCCCTGGCTATTTTCTATCTCTGCTGCTACTGAGACGACACTATCACCCCGACTGCTAGTCTGAAATTAACTCAAGGGCTGGAGCTGGCTGAATATATGTAAATTCCACCCCTACACATCCCCATGGATTCGGCCACACAGATCCTCGGTACTTAATTTTTTTCTCAGACTTTTTGTCTGCGATTTCCCTTAAAATTAAAGCAATTACTCTTTTTTCAGTCTGAGCGTCTCCACTATCCAGACCATTAATTCCCCCAAAAGAGATTTTCTCATAAAAACAGCTTTTTTTCTCTTAACACATAAATACCTAAAGATATTATCTCTAACTAGCTTAACTTCAAGGTGGCCGTTCAATTCTCTTAAACTTTACTGGCAAATCCTTTGTGTCCTTAAAGGACAACCACTCACCCATATACATATGTCTGGGCTTAACACATTCTATTTTTATTATTCCTTTTTCTGACCATATTCACAGTTAACCATAGTGTCACATACCACAGTTGGATAATTTAACTATTACAGCGTTTGATGAATACTTGAGAAATTCATCTTTTTTTGAACACTTTTTTTCCAATTCTTATATATTAATACGCTTGTTCCTTAATCTTCCACCCGTTATCATTTTGCAACACCCTCAAGTTAAAAATGAGACCGTCCAATGCAAAAATGTAAATCTTGAGTATCTGGTGTGGCTTATTTCTGATGAGTGTCATCACCTCAGCTAAAATAATGGACTATTCTGCTTTTATTATAAAGAAAGACATGGAAGAAAAGGACATGCTACACAGAAAAAGCATAAGAAAGAAAGAAAGGAAAGAACGAAAGAAAGAAAGAAAAAAGAAAGAAAGAGAGTATTTTTTTGTTGTTTTTTTTGTTTTGTTTTACGGCATATCAACCTTGGTGGGTCATTTAATGCCGACAAAGTTGTGAAATAAATTCATTCTTAATGCATAATACAATTTTGTTTATCAACTCATGTTTTTCTATTTAACTCATAGATGGGACCCTAACAGGTACTACCACTCCGGGTCAGAGTGGACCAGGGAGCAATGGTGATGAAGGGGTGCTCTACATTCCCCAAACCTCCAGAACTGGAACCTCACTATCAGATAGAGTTTAACGTCATTCCCAGGACATGTAGACCCTCAGTCACCGCCTTCTAGCACCCATATGATAAAAAGGGGTTGGGGCTTGCCATAAGGGCAAAGAGAGTAGGAGAAAGATATAGAGAGGGGACGATAACGCAAATCTATTTCAATCGAACATAATGAAAAGAAGGAAAGAAATAAGAAAAAGGTGTGTGTGTGTGTGTGTGTGTGTGTGTGTGTGAGAGAGAGAGAGAGAGAGAGAGAGAGAGAGAGAGAGAGAGAGAGAGTTACATATTGAACAATTGAGCAATAGCTCTTAAGTAAACATATCAAACGTTGTAATAATTAAATTATGTTACTGTGGTATATCCACAGGTTCCGCTAGTATAAATAAATAAATAGACAACTCTATTGATTGAGATGAGTTGGCCAATGAAAAATGAGTTTGTGAGGTCGTTGCCTCTTACGTTGGCGCGAAATTCGGGCGCGTTAATAATCAGTGAAATGAAAGTCTTCCCCTAAGAAAGACACACTATAAATAGATTTGAACTGATCGAGAAACAAGTTGATAGATTCTTATAATCTCTCTTCTTCTTCTTCTTCTTCTTCTTCTTCTTCTTCTTCTTCTTTTCTTCTTCTCTTCTTCTTTCTAGTTTCTTCTTCTTCTTCTCCCCTCTTCTTCTTCTTCTTCTTCTTCTTCTTCTTCTTCTTCTTCTTCTTCTTCTTCTTCTTCTATTGCCTTTTTTCACCTGTTTCTTCTTCTTCTTCTTCTTCTTCTTCTTCTTCTTCTTCTTCTTCTTCTTCTTGTCAATTTCAACCCAAGACGCTTCAAGCAATGTCAACTCTATCAATTTTAAGTTTCGGTCCATTGATTCTGTTTATGTTCAGTCTTAGTCGAAATTTCCCAAACACCTGATACCCGGAATTACAGAACAGTTTCTGAACAGACACAGACGTTTCAAAAGTTGGTATATTCTTGTATTTCTCAGTTCATGGAATTTTTTATTTTATTTTTCCAATATCTGTAATGTCGAAATAATTGATAATCTCATTGATCTATTGTTAGGGAGACCTAACAAATATAGAGTTGCTCCCCTTTAATCAGTAAGGGACTGATGGGAACCTGGATATGGGAATTCCGCCACGTTACTTTAGACTTTGGTTTTGGATTGAACGGACGTGCGTCAGCACGGTTAAACTAGTGACCACATGCGTTAGCACGGTTGGGCTAGTTAAGTCACAGTTAGGGTAGAAGCATTTTCTACCCTGTGTTAAATAAAACCTTGTTAATTTCACAACAACCTGGTCTTGCATTATCATTTCAGTCTTCCGTATTTTATCTGTACGACTCGAACATAACATCAATATACTGTACTGGCAAAAGTACCCGGTCCATAAAAGTGTTGGGATTTATCTTCCCATTGCCTAGAAGAGTTATCTTCCCGCTGGGTTGTCGTTTGTTCTCACCAGGGGCTATGGTATTTAAGTGGCTGGTTCAAACGTTTCTTCCTCTTTTTAGCTACATCTTCTGTACGTGCACATGGGTTAGACTTATGTGAAACCCCCTTCTCGTGGGGGCTTTGGCCCCCAACGCTATGCTACTCCACTTGGGCCTTCCCCCCCCCCATCACTAGTAAGTGATTTTGTATGTAACGGACTCTCCAGTCCTTTTATCTCTACTCTTTATGTTATGTACATGTATGTTATTATTTTCTGTATCTTGTCATATTCCTGTGCTGTTATAAATATAAAATGTGTTGTCCCACAAATGTGTCGGAGTTTGTTATGTTTCACTTTAGTTTGGAAACAGTAAGAAATAATTTACTACATCAAGTAGAGTACTACCCTAGATCAAAATTATGAAACATCTAGAGGATATTCCCCTTTCCGAGTGAATAAACAAATCACAGATAAGACACAAAACAGTTTTCTTTAATAGATGAGGATGTAATTGATAAAAAGAAAATAACTTCTAATATAGTAGATTTGGTTGTCCCAGCACACCAGAAATTAAAGGTAATGAAAAGCTAAATGGATATCTGGATCTTCAAGTGAGCTTTAAAAGTTGCCGAAGCATGAGTTGTAGGTCTGGAGCAATATCTGATAAACCTGAAAATAATGAAAATTTGCGGAAGGGTTGATACTGTCCAGACTAGATCAGTGTTGAGATACTTAAAATATTGGGAGCTGGCTAAGCAAGTTATTTTGATAAGCAAAGGACTCAAAGGCTTACAATATCTGCTATTGCTTAAGTGGTCACCTTATTCAGTATCATCATCATCATCATCAACATTAACAACAACAACAACAACAACAACAACGATATGACTTTGTTATAACCTTGAACTTCTACAACAGGAATAATTTTTAAAGAACACCAGGGAGTGGGTAACAGAGAGTAATGTATGTATCATCACAGGATACAACACCTCCCGGTTCACCGGACACTTCCGGCCTGGGAACTTAGGCAATGTGTACTTTGGAAAAAGGGAATAAATGCTTTAATTAACACATGCGTTGTTGTTTTCTATGAGAAACACTACATGGCAACGAGCATGAGATCCATTTCACAAAGTAAGTGTTAAATGGAACACTTTAAAAGAAAAAAAAAAGAATGTATCCCCACCATTAACGGTTTTTAAACACGGGAGACAGTCCACGCTACACGCGCGTAAGCAAAAAAATAAATAAATAAGACAACTTAGATCGCGAAGACTTGGAACTAAGCATGCCCTCAAATGCAGTACCCCTAGAGGTAACAAGATAAAGTTCACCTGATAGTGAACAGCCCGCCACGGCATTGACACCAGCACTTCCACGACAAACTGGACGGACAATAAAACCTCCTAATCGGTTTAGTCCTGATTAAAATATATATATATATATATAAGTATTAAAAAAAAAGAAAAAAAGAAGCTTTTTCTTTTACACATGGGCCAAATAGAGGCAGAATAATCCTCGGTCATATAAAATGGTCATAAGTGCAGTCTACCCAGACCATTCTACCCCTAAAAGAATCTTGAAGGGGGGAGATGTAATGTATGTATCATCACAGGGTACAACACCCCCCGGTTCACCGGACACTTCCGGCCTGGGAACTTAGGCAATGTTTACCTTGGAAAAAGGGAATAAAGGCTTTAATTAACACCTGCGTTGTTGTTTTCTATGAGAAACACTACAGAGAGAATAAGAGGAAAATAATTTATAGAATTTTAAAAAATCGCCGAGAATTTGTATAATACAATGTTTGTTTATTTTTGGATTTTTTTTTTTTTTGCTTACATTTAAAATATCATTAAAAAAAATGTAATCCTTAACTTTTGAGTGTTTTGAAACATAATTCTATATTTCTAAAAACTGTTTTGTACATATGACAAAAACTTAAATTCAGTTCCTAATTCCTTGTTTTTCTTAATTGCTTGTTGCGTTAAATTGATAAAAAATATTAGTTTAATTTTTTTTCTTTTTTACCCCTGAAAAGTAACAATTTGTATTTTTATAGTTAAATACATTTTACATGCCTGTGTCCAAAAAATGTTATATGGTCCCCGGGGGTGCATATGGACCCCGGTTGGGATCCACTGGTTTAGATAGTTAAGCCGTGAGACGTCATAATGTAAGCACGGACCGGCTTTACTCCCCGCGTGTAGTTGAAACACACCCAGCAGACGAAAAATAGGCATATAACGCTTATCTAGGAAAACAGTTGTGTACATAAAATGATAACACACAATGTGTTAAGAAATATTTTTGAAAAGTGGAATTGACAATTAATTCCTACGTTTATGCGTTTCAGCTATACGGCTTCGTCTGATTCTAAGAAATTGTCTTTAAAATGACAAAGGAATGTATTGACGTAAATCGTTATGGAAACAGACAAAACGCTAGGCGCCGGACAGTGGCGTGCAAACATTGTGATCAGGGGGGGGGTAGGGGGTAGGAAAGAGCTCGCTCCGATGCCCCCCCCCATTCCAGTGGCCAATAAATACTGATTCAGATTTTTTCAAAACTTCACCTACCTGCCGACTTGCTCTATATGCACTCATAGTTCAGGAGTATGGTGGCAAAAGTTAGAGAATATATTTCAATGGGTAATTTATGAGGAAGTGCGTACCGGTCTCCTGCCTCAAAAAAATTGCTACCCGGTGACTATCAAAATAACAACCCCAGCTCGTCGTAATTCTTGTTTATTTATCGTAATTTGTCGTAATTCTTGTTTAGATATGAAGATGGATATAATGTTTGGAATAGACTGAGATAGATAGATAGATAGATAAACAAACAAAATAATATAGATAGATATGAACAAATGGAGATAGATATTTTCGAAATGTAATCTTTTTTGTCGTAATTCTTGTTTATTTAAATTAAAAACAAGACATTAAACAATCATGAATAAAAAAAATCTTAGTACTTAAATTAATATAGATAAATATGAACAAATTGAGATAGATAGATAGATAGATAGATAGGAAGATGGATAGTTTTGAATAGACTAATTACGACGTGCTGGGGTTGTTATTTTGATAGTCACCGGATAGCAATTTTTGAGGCAGGAGACCGGGACGCACTTCCTCATAAATTACCTTTCAATGTCATAGCAACGGAAAGGCTTTTAGGTTAGGCTAGTTTTGCGCCCCCTTGAAGCTGTACCATGGGGATGCTACACACACACACACACACACACACACACACACACACACACACACACATACACACACACACACACATATATATATATTCAATAAAATAAGGAATCTTTTTTTAAAAATTTGCTTCATTACAATAATTTATTTCAACCGCATTACTGCAACATCTTCAGGTAAGAGCAAAATCATGGATATTACTGAAAATGTTTCCTGAGGAACAATGGTTTAAATCTATTAAATCTAATTTGGTGGGTGGGTGTCTTATTTTGGGAGGCACTATGCACATTGAGCTCTTATCACGGTTTATCTGCATCGTTTATATATATATATATATATATATATATATATAATATATAATATATATCGGTTTTATATATATATATCGGTTTATATATATATATATATATATATATATATATATATATATATAAAGTCCTGTTTCGACGTATTACATCTCCTTAGTGCGGTTAGACTTATAGGCCATCGCAATCTGGATCGAAACCTGACCGATTTTTTATTTAGAATATGCATATATATATATATATATATTATATATATATATATATATATATATATTGTTATGGGTTTTAAGGGGTCAAATAAGAACAAAACGACGGGTAACAAATGTAGGAAAATGTATTAACAAAAGAGTAGACAATTACAGTACAGAGAAGTGGGAATTACGTCCGACAAATAGTGTTATGAGCTGACTCGCATTGGCTTACTCTACAAGCCATAATTGTCCCTGTTACTTATAGTAACCGTCGGCGCATTCCATTAGTCTATAGGGTATATCACCTATAACATATATATATATACGTATGTGTCTATGTGCGCATGTATGTGTGCGTGAGTATGTGCGCATGTGCGTGTATGTGTGTTTACGTGCGTGGTGTGTATGTGCGTCTGTAAGCATACAGTTATTCACTAAGCGTAGCTTAGACGCGGCACAAGACCAGAATTATGGGACACCAAGCGAGAATCGAACTCACAAACAATGGTTTGCAAATCCAGCTTGCTAACCATTACACCACGTTATGTGACTAAAATAGCAACCAATATAGTTATTCACTAAGCTTAGTTTAGATGTGGCACAAGGCCGGATTATGGGGGGGGGGCACCCGGTGAGAATTGCCTTCTCTCTAACGTTCATGTTTCACTTAAAACGTTTTTGTCAGTCTTCCATATTGAATTATTTCTTTCCATTTGCTTCCATGTGTACAAACCAATATTTCCCCAGTTCATTTTATTTATATTGGCTTATCGATCTGTCTCGCTGTTTGCCTGTTACGTAATTAAAATCCAGTTTGCAACTTAAGCATTGCACTCAGACATGTATGTTCTGCAATGTATCACTGTCAGCCAATATATATATATATATATATATATATATATATATGCTGTGAAGAGATGGAAGGAAATCCGACGGTATGTAGTATTTTAAGAAAATTGAAAAAAAAACCACAGGTTTAAATAAGTTGAGTGGTAAGTTTATTGGCCGACGCTGCAGTGTTTCGATCTATTAATTAGATCATCTTCAGGGCATTTGTTGGTATAAGGAAGGTGAAAAAAAAAATATATGTGTGTGTGTGTGTGTCTGTCTGTGTGTGTTTGTGTTGGTTGAGTGCGATATATATATAAAATATTGCCTGACTTATATATATATATATATGTATATATATACATATACATGTATATATACATATGCATATATTGTCTGACTGTAATAATATATATGTGTGTGTGAGTGTGTGTGTGTGTGTGTATGTTGGCTGACTGTGATATATATATTATGTATGTATATAATATATATATATATATATATATACATATACATATATATAATACATATGTATTGGCTGACTGTGATATATATATATATATGTGTGTGTGTGTGTATGTGTGTGTACGTGTTGGCTGACTGTAATATATAATATATATATATTGCCTGACTGTGATATATATATATGTATATATATACATATACATATATATATATATACATATGTATATATTGTCTGACTAATATATATGTGTGTGTGTGTGTGTGTGTGTGTTGGCTGACTGTGATATATATATATCTATATATATATGTATACATATATATACATATGTATATATTGGCTGACTGTGATATATATATATATATATATATATATATATATATATATATATATATATATATATATATATTTATATGTGTGTGTGTGTGTACGTGTTGACTGACTGTAATATATATATATATATATATATATATATATATATATATATATATATATATATATTGACTGACTGTGATATATATATATATATATATATATATATATATATATATATAGAGAGAGAGAGAGAGAGAGAGAGATTGGCCGACTTTGATATATATATATATATGCCAGACAATCTAAACCGAGACTGCTAATCTTTTTTGAGCTTGTTATTTAAAAGCACAGCTGTGACTAACAGTGAATTATGATAAATAAATAAATAAATAAATAAATATTTGGTTAGACGCGCGTTGTGTAATGGTTAGAGACGTAGGAAGTGGACTTGCTGACCCGAGTTCAAATCCTGGATGGGTTGTTTGCATTTCACACTAAGCTAATACTCTTGGTAAAGGTATGCATCCAAATACTCTCCTTCCAGCTAGGGGTAAATAGTAAGGGCTCTTTAAACTTGGCTAGGTAACCAGTCTAGGAGAATTAAAACTCTGGTTTGAAAAGTAGGTTTAAAAATCGCTTAGGCGAGCAACTGTCAGTTACCAAGCGCCGTTGACTTTATGTCATATCTATCTATCCATCTATCTCTGTTCCTAATTACCTGTTTCTATTTCTATCTATCTCTGTTACTATCAAACTATCTATCTATCTCTATTCATGTCTCTGTATCCGTTATTGTCTCTTCATATCTATCTATCTATCTATCTATCTATCTATCTATCTATCTCTGTATCCGTTATTGTATCTATCTATCTATCTATCTATCTATATATCTCTGTATCCGTTATTGTATCTATCTATCTATCTATCTATCTATCTCTGTATCCGTTATTGTCTCTTCATATCTATCTATCTCTGTATCCGTTATTGTCTCTTCATATCTATCTATCTATCTATCTATCTATCTATCTCTGTATCCGTTATTGTCTTTTCATATCTATCTAACTATCTATCTATCTATCCGTTAATGTCTCTTCATATCTATCTATCTGTCTATCTATCTCTGTATCCGTTATTCTCTCTTTATATCTATCTATCTATCTATCTATCTATCGATTTATCTCTGTATCCGTTATTGTCTCTTCAGATCTATCTATCTATCTCCGTATCCCTTATTGTCTTCATATCTATCTATCTATCTATCTATCTATCTCTGTATCCCTTATTGTCTCTTCATATCTATCTATCTATCTATCTATCTATATATATATATATATATATATATATATATATATATATCCATTACTGTCTCTTCATATCTATCTATCTATCTATCTATCTATCTATGTATCCGTTATTGTCTCTTCATATCTATCTATCTATCTATCTATCTCTGTATCCGTTATTGTCTCTTCTTATCTATCTATCTATCTTTTGGGATTTTGATCCTGTTGGAGTAGACTGACAAGTTTTGCGTAATTGAATTCATTGAGAAAAAGGAACATACTATTGTAAATTTAAAATAAATAAATATACTTACCCCCCCCCTATATTGGTCATAATTCATATTGCACTATTGGGAGGACGCACATAGGATTGGTGGGATTTTTACCAATACTCACGAAAGACTTATACGATTACCAGTAACAGAGGACACTTTAATAACCAAAGGGATTTACATTATCGAAGGACTTTATACCATAACTCAGGACACTTTAGTAACCAAAGACTTCATATTATCGAGGGACTCTTTATCAAGGATCTAATTCCACTGGATAAGCCCTTCTGTTTTAAGACCTAGCAATGGCCCTTAAAAACTTAACAGTTATAAGGGTATATAACATCAGAAAATAAATAGATGGATAGATAAATAGATAGAATGATAGTAAGTGGTATATAGCTAAAAAGAGAACAAAAAAGTTTTTCTTCCAAAACAATCTCCATGAAATAAAAGAAGCTATTGGAGAGTGGCCGACAGGCCACATAAGTATTAGAAGAGAAGAAGTAATACTCGCCAGATTGCGTATTGGGCACACCCAAATTACCCATTCGTACCTGTTAAAAGAGGAGGATGCCCCAGTGTTCCCAACTTGCAAAGTACAACTTACAAGCAAACATATCCTTCTAAATTGTAACAGCCTTAAACATATCCGCACTAAAGCAAGAAACCTGAGGGACATCTTTAAGAATACAAACCCTGAAAACATTTTAAATTTTCTAAAAAAAAAAAAAAAGCAACCTTTTCAACAAGATATAACAAAACATAACCTAATATCTCCATAGAACCACTATTTTTAAGATTGAAATCCAAAATAACCTTTTTTTGGCATTAAATGACCCACATAGGTTGATATGCCGTTAAACAAAACTCAAACTCAAACAAACCCAAAAATAGATACTGTTATAGGTGATATACCATATAGACTAATGAAATGCCCCGACGGTTACTATAAGTAACAGGGACAATTATGGCTTGAGAGTAAGCCAATGTGAGCCAGCTCATAACTCTATTTGTCGGACGTAATTCTCACTTCTCTGTACTGTAATTGTCTACTCTTTTGTTAATATATTTTTCTACATTTGTTACCCTAACAGAGTGAACCCCTGGAAGACACCGCGATTGCTTCCCTTCGAACTGAAAGGAATTTAAAAACTTCGCTGTGCAACACGATAAGGGAACTCCCAGTAACTCTTGACGATATAAAACGGGAGGCAGAGAACGATGAGTTCATAATACAGATGAAGGAAAAGCTAGCACAAAGAGACCAACAAAGTCCGGATGCCTTCTCCATACTGCTATACAAATGTGGTCATATATGACACATTTAGCTTACCTACCCCACAAGCAGCCCCTCAACAACGCCATTCTTCAAGAAAACGAAGAGCGACAGAGTTTATCAACATAAATCCCAAGAGAAAAAATATTAAAACTCCTGTGGAGTGAAATCTTAGGAGGGGGGTGTTATAGGTGATATACCCTATAGACTGATGGAATGCGCCGACGGTTACTATAAGTAACAGGGACAATTATGGCTTGAAGAGTAAGCCAATGCGAGTCAGCTCATAACAAGAGAAAAAAATATTAAGACTCCTGTGGAGTGAAATCTTAGGAGGGGGTGTTATAGGTGATATACCCTATAGACTAATGGAATGCGCCGACGGTTACTATAAGTAACAGGGACAATTATGGCTTGAGAGTAAGCCAATGCGAGTCAGCTCATAACAAGAGAAAAAAATATTAAGACTCCTGTGGAGTGAAATCTTAGGAGGGGGGTGTTATAGGTGATATACCCTATAGACTAATGGAATGCGCCGACGGTTACTATAAGTAACAGGGACAATTATGGCTTGGAGAGTAAGCCAATGCGAGTCAGCTCATAACAAGAGAAAAAAAATTAAGACTCCTGTGGAGTGAAATCTTAGGGAGGGGGTGTTATAGGTGATATACCCTATAGACTAATGGAATGCGCCGACGGTTACTATAAGTAACAGGGACAATTATGGCTTGTAGAGTAAGCCAATGCGAGTCAGCTCATAACTCTATTTGTCGGACGTAATTCCCACTTCTTTGTACTGTAATTGTCTACTCTTTTGTTAATACATTTTCCTACATTTGTTATCCGTCGTTTTGTTCTTATTTGACCCCTTAAAACCCCACAACAGATACCTTGATTGGGTTTCTGTATGTTGTACATGGTTGAAATCACTTTAACCGAATTCTGACTCACAGTTATTTTCTTCGAAAGTGTCGAGCTGGGCTGAAGAATGAATGGGGGAGGAGTTGATGGAGGGTTGTAGGTGGGGAGGGAGCACTTGCACCAGGGAGTGGTTCGTTAGATGAACTAACCGTGAGATAGAGAATTCAGATTGCTTACCTTGGTCTGGTCATTATTCAATCATGTCCACTCCTGAGGCTGCTAATAAAGAGAGAGAGAGAGAGAGGAGAGAGAGAGAGAGAGAGAGAGAGAGAGAGAGAGAGGAGAGAGAGAGAGAGAGAGAGAAATGACCCTCTCCACAAATACGCCCCCTTGACGATACAATAAGTGACGAGCAAAAATATAAAGATGTTCATTTTGCTCAAAAAAAAAATATGGTACTATGATTTCACTTAGCGCTAATACCATTGGGAAAGGTATGAATCCTACTCTGCCTCCAGCTATGGATAAATAGTAGGGCAGACTGGGCTCTTTAACCTTGGTTAGGCAACTGGTCTAGGAGAAGGAAAACGTTGAATTCAAACCTGTTGAACTCCGCTTAAGAAATTGACCTTGTGTCGCATCCTGCTCGTGCGGAGGGTTGGTAAAATATATATATATATATATATATATATATATAATATATATAATATATATATATATATATGTGTGTGTGTGTGTCTAATATATATATATATAATCCAGAATGTTAATCTAAAAAAAAATCCGTTCCAATAAATAAAAAAGTACAATTTATTATCGATGTCTCGAAAGTGATTTGGTTTATAAATTCTCTGCAGTCAATTTACATTTGTTTTTTTTCTTTTTTTTTCAACAATCTAAGTCCCTTAGTGACTTAATCAATACTCATAGGATGCAGAATACTAAAAAGACATCAACGACAAAAAAGTTATGATTGACTAAAATCTTCGTTAATGATACAGTTAGATTTTTAAGCTTATAAGTGGTCAGCCTCTTTATATATACTAGCAAATATATGCACCCTCCGGATGCAATTATCTAAGTTTTAATATAATAAAATATCATATTAAATTAGAAAGGCTAATGAAACTGAATAAGAATGCAGATAAGAAAATTTAGAACAGACGGGGTATAATCGAAAAATAGAACAACTTTGAAACTAACTCTTCCATCATTTTCCATTACTCCCTTCTTTCTTTGGTAAATTTTCCTAATTTAACTATTTAGTTAAAATAGTAAGTAAATAATACAATTACAGTTATTTCTTCTTGTTAATGGATTTCTTTAAGATTTATCCCCGAGATTTTTTGCTCATATTCATTAACCAAACAATTATAAATCAATAATACTAAGCACATATTTATTAAAATCACGTTTATAATATCAATATGCAAATTAGCCTTCCAGTTCACACTGTAAACCGCTATTTTGTTGTATATATAAATACAATTGCATGTTATTAGTATGTGGTTATGGTCAAGAGTATTAACAATGGAAAACAATATTATTAATACTTGAGGGTGGTTTGAATAAAAAATAAAATCATGGAGAATTTGACGTAAATAACTAAAGGGATTGTGACTTGAGTAGTAATGTAGTTTCGGTTACCGACAAACACAGAATCTCCATCATGATAAGTCTTTAGCTGTCAGTAAGAAGGGTATTCTTAACTGATAAATACATATATATATATATTACGATCACTAGAGAACTCAAATCAGTAAATAACAGACGAGTCTTGCCTTATGCTGACAGTGAAAGTTCGTTAAAGTCCCTTCTAGAGGACTCTACCGGGTTTTGAGAGCATATATATATATATATATATATATAATATTATTATATATATATTAAATAATAATTTAATGAGTGGCTGAGAATTGATCTAAAATAAGTGGAAGAGGTTAAATCGAATAGATTTCGAAACGTAGTATGTGGAGAAAGGTAGGAGCAAACCACGTGGCAT
>CM042163.1:8375783-8378283 GCA_023376005.1 Doryteuthis pealeii
AGAGAGAGATAGATGAAATGTGTGTTGGCGGGTCTAAGATCCTTAATATTCGATTCACGGACCGCTCAGCCACAACGACCCTTCCTCTTCCGCAGAGGTGTTGTCGGCGTATTCTACAGTCCAAGCCCTTATGGCAACCCAGAATCCCTTTTTATCATATGGGTGCTAGAAGGTGGTGGCTGAGGGTCTACATGTCCTGGGAATGATGTTAAACTCTATCTGATGGTGAGGTTCCAGTTTTGGAGGTTTGGGGAATGTGGAGCACCCATTCATCACCATTGCTCCCTGGTCCACTCTGACCCGGAGTGGTAGTACCTGTTAGGGTCCCACTATGGGTTAAATAGAAAGACATGAGTTGATAAACAAAATTGTATTATCCATTCCGTTTGTTTAGAAGTAGGTTATATAAAAAAAATCAAAAAAAAATCTGGGAAAGGCCGGTTGGTGCATTGGTTACGGTGCTCGCCTGTCAGCTTGACAGTCAGGGTTCGAATCACGCACAAGGCGGTCTTCCTGTCTATAGCTCTGCTGATGAGGCCTAATAGGCCGAAATGTACATACAGTGATTGATTTTTCTCGATTTGTTTAGCCTTACATTTGAATAGGTATGCCCGCCTAATTAATTAATTATTAATTAATTAATTTTCAAAATTAGGTACGACTTCAATTAAGCACATATTCTCCCAAATATATATCATTCATCCGCAGACAGGTGTTCCGACATTTACATTTTAAGTTGAAAATGGAAGCGAATCCGTCGGTATGTTGAAAGGAAAAATAAACATAAGAAAGAAAATGCTGAATGGATAAAAATATTCTATTTCGGCCAGGAGTTTGTTCATGTACATATTATGATACTATGTGTCGGGCACGTTCTCAAGGTATATAGAGCACCTGGTCGCGGCACTAATATAATAACATAAATTGGGGCACAGGGTTCGAATTATGTTATGTATGTATGCGATGTATGTTATAGAGAACGGTGCTCCGGCTCAGTATTACAGTCGTCGAAACTGCCCGTTCCAACGTCCCGTTCTTATGTTGTCTGTTGATTTACAGGAAGGCTGAAAAAGAGCTGGTTTCGTTCCTTTTACCAACTCGGTTGAAATAAGATTAAATAACCAAAAGCTGTCAACGGATCAACAAAACATTTGAACTCAACGCCTTTTTTATGCTTATGTACAATTTATATACATTTATTTTACAAAGGAGCGAGGTGATTTCTTGTCCAGCTGATTGGCGATCTACAGCTAATTTTTGGCTAAGTTATCAATTCTGTACCGAGTGGCAAGGCATCAGAGTGTATCGGTAAAGTTTTATCAAGGCCCCGAGCTGTGGCGAGCTCTCTTCTCTTCTTCGGTCTTCCTCGGTCTGTCCCGTTGTCTCTCTTCTGACTCTAACGGTCTGTTATTTATGGGATCCAGACCTCCCCACCCCTAACATATGTCTCTGATTGGCCAGCCACTCGATAACATTGCCTACGTGTCTAAATTGCCTTGTGCCAGCCTAGCTTGTATCTTTCCATTTGGAGTCAAGGCCAACCATTGTTTTATTTATCTAAGTTTTTGAACTTGTTGACGAACTTGTCAAAAACTGGAATCTTATTCATTAAATTATCATTTTATTTTGTGAACATTTTAAATTCCGATTATATATATTAAATTCCATAATTTAAAGAATTTATGCCTACGTGATGATTTTTCGTTTCGTTTGATATATACCTCCAATATAAACATTATTATTATTATTATTATTATTATTATTATTAATTTTAATTTTAACAAACCACCATAATTAATAATTAGGGTAGTTTTAATTAATTGGTAATTAATTAATAGATTGCCAATCAACCCATAACACAATAGTGTTACAATATTTTGACTGCTTTAATTTCAAACACCAAACATTTTACTCTGATGAAGACCGTTATTCTTTATATACTTAAAGAGTTTATAGTTTTCTATTATCATTATATTTTATATTCAAAATAATAATAAGTAGAATACATGTGTACATGAACAAACTCCTGGCCGAAAAACGTGTTAGTAAAATTAAATCTATTTTTATCCATTCAGCATTTTCTTTCCTATGTTTATTTTTCCTTTCAACACACACACCACACACACACACACACACACACACACACACACACACATATATTAATATATATATATATATATATAAAAGTAATTGGTAATTTGCTTGAAGCATTGTTAAGTATGTTATAAAATATTAAAATTCGAAGGCAATACAATGCGTATAAAAAAAATAAAGACAAAAAGATGTTTTATATGTCATATAACACATATAAAACATTTTTTTGTCTTTATTTTTTTATACGCATTGTATTGCCTTCGAATTTTAATATTATATATATATATATATATATATATATATATATATATATATGAGGCTGCGTAAAAGCGTATACATCGTGAGAGGAAAATATCTTAAAAGAAAATTAGGGTACCCTTATAAATAGATATTAAATCTAAGTAAT
>CM042163.1:8383283-8459350 GCA_023376005.1 Doryteuthis pealeii
CATAATCTACCTTTCATTAAATAGTAATTGAAAAAATAATCCCCACAAATTAATTCAAATTTTTAATCCAATAAACAAAAACGGTCCACGATGAATCTTTGAAAATATAAACACGCGTTCGTCTATAAAAGATAAGAGGCATGTATTTTACCAACTGAGATTAATCGAAAACTCGATTAATTCAACGGATGTAACCCTGAAGAATCAATCGATGAAACTCGAGTAGCTTACTTCTATCCATTATATATATATATATTTATATGGGAGTAAATATGGAAAATAAATCCGACAATATAAACAAAATTTTGAAAAAACAAGTGTTCCGAAAATGGGATGAATTTAATTATCTATGTTTAAACATTTCGGTTACATTGAACCTTCATCAGGATGTCTCTTTGGGTGAAGAAAATGATGTTTCATCTCCTGTCACCTATAAAAACATCCATCATTTTCTTCACCCAAAGAGACATCCTGATGAAGGTTCAATGTAACCGAAATGTTTAAACATAGATAATTAAATTCATCCCATTTTCGGAACACTTGTTTTTTCAAAATTTTCTTTATATATACTAGCAAATATATGCACCCTCCGGGTGCAAGTATTTAAGTTTTAATGTAATAAAATATTGTATTAAATTAGAAAGGCTAATGAAACTAAATAAGAATACAGATAAAAAGATTTGAAACAGAGGGAGTATAATAAAAGACTTGAAACGGAGGGAGTATAATAAAAAATGGAACAACTGAAACTTACTGTTCCATCACTCTCGTCTTTCATTGTTATTTTTTCTAATTTAAGTATTTAGTTATAAGAGGCAGTAAAGAATAAAATGACAGTTATTTTATCTTGTTAATGGATTTCATTTAAGATTCATTGAAGAGATTTTTGCTTATATTCATTAAAATAAAACCAAACAGTTAGAAATCAATAATACTAAGCACATATTTATTAAATTCGATTTTTTAATATTAATATGCAAATTAGCCTTCCCGTTCACACTGTAAACCGCTATTTTGTTGTATATATAAATATAATTGCATGTTGTCAGTATGTAGACATAGTTATGAGTATTAATAATGTAAGACAATTTTATTAATAATTGAGGTTTAGATAAAAATAAAATCATGGAGAATGTGATGTCAATAACTAAGAGAATTGTGACTTGAGTAGGAATATAGTTTCGGTTACAGACAGAAAAACACACAATCTCCATAATAATAATAATAATAATATATATATATATATATATATATATATAAGTGCTTAAACCGTGTTTACAACTTATCATATCGTCGTGTAATAAAAGTCACTAGAAGAGGAATATTAACCTACTCTAAACAAATCATAAAATCTAAGAAGTCCGTTTAGTGTAGGGGTTATGGGATCGGCCTGTCAGCTTGGCAGTCCGGTTTCAAATCACGCACAGGGCGGTCTTCCGATCTATAGCTCTGCTGATGAGGCCTAATAGGCCGAAATGTACATACAGAGATTGATTTTTCTCGATTTGTTTAGCCATACATTTAATAGGTAATCCCGCCTAATTCATTATTAATTAATTAATTTTCAAAATTAGGTACGACTCCAATTAAGCACTTATTCTCCCAAAAATTATCGGCAAAAAGCCATTCCAAAACAAACCGTGTTTACATACATATATATTACTTGGCTCTACTTAGGTATCGAGCACTTTTTACAAATTAGCTTCTCCTAGCGGTTATATGAATATATATATATCTTATATACATATATATGCATATAAATTGTTTTTTCTTTTGGCCAAATACTATACCAATAGATTATTTTTTGTTGGTACGAATATCTTGGTCTTTTCTTTTTTTCAAAATTTTTTTTCTTCCTGGTTGATGTTTGGTAGTATATTTTTACAATCAAACTCTCTGCCGGTTTTTTCTCTCCGCAAGGATCTACCAAACGCTTGGTATATTATATATATATATATATATATATATATATATATATACTTGAGCACACTTTCGTACTGACGCATCAGACAAATATTTGACAGTAACTTACTAACCTTTATCTTCTATTGAATTACACCGTTATATCGTTTAGAGCGTATTGTATGAACTTTATATGCAATCAACCGGCTAGTATGACCGCCTACAGAGAAATCACATGATTGATAATGTTCTGACGTATGTCGTCGACGTAGAGTTGTTGAAAAGATCTAATCCAGCAGAAAGATTAGCAAGTGAGATGAGCTTATATATTTGACATCAACATGGAGGACAGGTTACAGGACTTCATGAACACAAAACAAATGCTTTATACAGGAGTGGCTGGTTGGATTTTACGGCATGTTAACTAACCCCTGTCGGGTTATCTTATGCCGAACACTTTTTGTTTTATTCATTCTTGATGGGTACTCAATTTTCTTAAAACTCAATTTTTAGAAACTCATTTTTTAAACTCATTTTTTTCTGTTTAACCCATAGATGGTATCCTAATAGGTACTACCACTCCGGGTCAGAGTGGACCTGGGAGTAATGGTGGTGAAGTGGTACTCCAGATCCCCAGAGGTCAAGAATTGGAACTTCACCATCAGATCTAGTTTGTCATTCCCGGGACACTAAGACCCTTAGCCACCGCCTTCTAGCACAAATATGATGAAAAGGAGGCGCATGGTGTAATGGTTAAAGTCATGGGAAATGGACTCGTCGCCCCGAGTTCAAATCCTAGATGTGGTAATTGCATTTCACTTAGCGCTAATACCCTTGGGAAAGGTATGAATCTTACTCTCCCTCCAGCTATGGATAAATAGTAGGGCAGACTGGGCTCTTTAACCTTGGTTAGGCAACCGGTCTAGGAGAAGGAAAACTCTGAATTCAAACTCCGCTTAAGTTTGACCTTGTGTCACATCCTGCTCGTGAAAAGGGTGATGAAAAGGTTAGGGGGTTTCCATGAGGGCAATAGGGTCGGGACAATCATATAGGTGCTAGGGCTTGACGTGGCCAGCCGATCGATCGGAGGAGGTCTCGCCGACCGCTTGTCTACCATAAGTAAGGGCCACAGTAAAAAGTTGCATATCATGAACTGATCTGCCACCAGGGTTCCATCCTTAAGCATCACGTGTCGCCACACACGGCCAACAGGTAACCCCATTGGGAGAGGGGTCTTAGCCCTCTGCAGAGGTGCAGTCGGTGTATTCTAAAGCCCTAGCCGACAACTCTGAACAGGTCACATGACTTCATGACCACAAAACAAATGCTTTATATAGAAATACTGTAATAAGTAATTGCATTTCACTTAGCGCTGATACCATTGGGAAAGGTATGAATCCTACTCTCCCTCCAGCTATGGGTAAATAGTAGGGCAGACTGGGCACTTTAAGCTTGGTTAGGCAAACGGTCTAGGAGAATACATTTAAAAGTCCGTTTTACCAATGGTTTCAGAACATCATTTTTATGTGATTATCCGTCATCAGAAACGCAGAAAAGTGAACGTTTCTGATGAAGGATAATCACCTAAAAGTGATGTTCCGAAACCATTGGTAAAACGAACTTTTAAATGTATTGGTGACTATAAATAAATAAATATATATATATATATATATATATATATATATATATATATATAACTGTATTTTGGCAGCATTTTTTCTTTTATACAAATTTTGTTGAACTGTACAGACAATTCCTGTCGGACAAGTTTTTCGTTGATCCGTTCCAATTTTCGGGCCATCTTTCTGGTGTCGGGGTGTAACTGGTATAACAGTCCCCCAAAGGTTTCAAAACGAGCGCTTTCGGCAATACAATTTGCCATCCTCAGGTAGGAAACGATGGTATGATTTCGTGTCTCGTTTTTAACGAGAACGAGTAGTAGCAAGGAATTAGAAGTGGGAGGTAATAACAATTGGTAGTAGGAGGTTGTAGGAATGGTAGTGGTTCGAGCAAGCGTTGCAGTAGTGATTTTATGTGGGAGGGGGGTACAAGTTGTGAGAAGGGGAGGGTTATAGAGGAAAGAGGATAGGCGGAAAATTATAAACATTTGAGAATGTATATATATATATATATATATATATATATATAGAGAGAGAGAGAGAGGGGGGAGAGAGAGAAGAGAGAGAGAGGGAGAGAGAGTGTGTGAGTGAGAGAGAGAGAGAGAGAGAGAGAGGGGGAGAGAAAATAGATAAATATGAATACAGTGAGTTAGATAGGTGAGTAAGATTGATATTAATGCACTGACAGAAAACTCTGAATTCAAACCTGATAAACTCCGCTTAAGAAATTGACCTTGTGTCGCATCCTGCTCGTGCGGAGGGGTTGGTAAATATATATATAGAAATACTGATTATCATGTGAAAACCTACCAAATGATACATATTCTGGTTAAATTTCACTAAATTTGGGGGTGAGAATATACCGGCTGTACCTCCTGTGGTGTCTTGAGCATGATTGTATCCGGTATTTGAGGCCCCAGTTCAGAAGCTCTAGGGCGTGAGGAGTGATAACTTTATTACCATTATTGCTACGCTTTGATCAGATCTATTTGACCCATAGATGGAATTCTAACAGGTACTTCCGCTTTAATAATGAGTGTGCACTGTATAACTTTACAGACTAAGTAGCAATAAAGTCTGGAGTGGCCTATGTTGCATACCTCTTTACTTCTTTCTTACTTCTATTCTTCTAGCGTCTCTTCTAGCGTCTGGACTTCGTCTTGGGGACTTCGTATCTGGTCTTCCATTAGGGATTTCTCTTTATCAGAAGCCCTATGTCATTGGTAGTTTTTAGATAATAACACAAGACTTCGATTTACTTAGATCGTATTTTATTTTGAAATCCCCACCAGACTACCTGCGCAGATTGAGTCGTCTGTGCATAACACGACTTACCACCGTGGTGGCTTTGGCCGAATCTGACTAAAAATCTCTTTCTAATCTAAACCGGAAGATGGTCTTCTCCACCGATTCTCGCGGTATCCACCGGAAGGAGGATCAGGACTGAGGTCAAGCCTTGTCATTCATCCTTCAAGGCCGTGGGCTGCAACTTATAACAGCTATTTTGATTTCTACATTACTGTACATAATATTAGGAATCTAATAATTATGTAACAGCCTATTGTTGATATCAGCCGGACAGCTAGATCAGAGATTATTTTTTGCATTTGAGGTAGAGCCACATCTACCATCAGCTCCTCACTTTACCACATAGATCCAAACATGCTATTCTTATGCTGAGTTGGCGAGGAACCTTGTGGTTTTGAGGTGGATACTCTACTGACTGAGCTAAACCACCCCTATAAACTAAACTAGGGCCCTATAAAGTGTAAATTCAACTGAAATTGAGGGCTGGTTTATCTCGGAGTATATGTGTAGGAACAACAAAATTCTGTGTATGATACCAACCCTTGCCAACTTGGCAAATGAGGAGCACAGCTGGGAATAATGGCAATGAAGGGTTTTGGGGGCTTTAAATTTATTTTGCCCTAGGAAGGATTTTGTTTAGGATCAAATAGATTTGTTTGAAAATTATTATTATTATTATTATTTTATTATTATTATTATTATTATTATTATTATTATAAAATAAAGAAAGAAATGATTAATGGCAAAGAAAGAGAGAAAGAAAAAATTATTAATGATAAAGAAAGAGAGAAAGAAAGAAGAGAGAAAGAAAGAAAGAAGAGAGAAAGAAATGATTAATAGCAAAGAAAGAGAGAAAGAAAGAAAGAAAGAAAGAAAGCAAAGAATGAAATGATTAATAGCAAAGAAAGAGAGAAAGAAAAAATTATTAATGACAAAGAAAGATAGAAAGAAAGAAAGAAAGAAAGAAAGAGAGAAAGGGATAAATAAATGATTGATAGCAAAGAAAGAGAGAAAGAAAGAAAGAAAGAAAGAGAGAGAGAAAGAGAAAAATAAATTATTAATAGCAAAGAAAGAAAGAAAGAAAGAAAGAAAGAAAGACCGAAAGAAAAGATTAATAGCAAAGAAAGAGAGAAAGAAAAAAATATTAATTACAAAGAAAGAGTGAAAGAAAGAAAGAAAGAAAGAAAGAACGAAAGAAAGAAAAAGAGAAGAGCGAAATAAATGATGAATAGCAAAGGAAAAGAAAGAAAGAAATATTTTTTGTGACCTTTGGACTAAGTGCATAAACCTGTTTTGAAAAAGTCATTACAACAAATGATTTTACCGAAGAAAGTAATTTTCAGGACGTAGGATAAGAAAAGAAGAAAAAAAAAGGACCATCGAAGGGTAGGGTGAAAATAAAAATGAAAAAAACAAAAAAAACGAAAAAAAATAAAACAATAAAGAATTGAAGAAAAAGAAAGAGAAAGAAATAAAACTTAAACGATGTTAAAGAAAGAAAGAAAAAGAAAGAAAGAAAGAAAGAAGAAAGGAAGAAAAGAAAAAGAAGAAAGTAAAAAAGAAAATAAGAAAGAAAGAAGAAGAAAGAAAGAAAGAAAGAAAGAAAGAAAGAAGAAAGAAAAGAAAGAAAGAAAGAAAGAAAAAGAAAGAAAGAAAGAAAGAAAGAAAAGAAAAGAAAAAGAAAGAAAGAAAGAAAGAAGAAAGAAAGAAAGAAAAAAGAGAAAGAAAGAAAGAAAGAAAGAAAGAAAAAAGAAAGAAAGAAAGAAAAAGAAAGAAAGAAAGAAAGAAAGAAAGAAAGAAGAAAAGAAGAAGAAAGAAAAAGAAGAAGAAAAAGAAGAAGAAGAAAAGAAGAAAGAAAAGAAAGAAAAAGAAAAAGAAAAAAGAAAAAGAAAAAGAAAAGAAAGAAAGAAAAAAAGAAAAAAAAGAAAGAAAGAAAGAAAAAGAAAGAAAAGAAAAGAAAGAAAGAAAGAAAAAAAAGAAAAGAAGAAAAAAGAAAAAGAAAAAGAAGAAAAAAAGAAAAAAAAAAAAAGAAAGAAGAAAAAGAAAGAAAGAAAAGAAAGAAGAAAGAAGAAAAGAAAGAAAGAAAGAAAGAAAATAAAAGAGGACAAGATCAATTCTATTATCCCGAAATCACTTTTTGTTCAAGTCGACTTGAGTTGCGCCTTCTTTCTTGATACTCACTTTTGACCCTGATTCTTTTGAAGCGTATCTCTTAAGTTTGAGCGCTGGTGTCAAATTAAGCCCGGATCAAAGAGAACTGAACAGATCCTGCTTTAGAGTGTTCAATAGAGAAACAATCTGATACGAATGAGAGAGACGCATTAGCGAAATGATTGATGCATCTTTTTTGACTACTAACGGGGACGCCGCCCATAATGTTTGATGTGTCAATAAACACAGCTAGATCGATAGTAATGTCTGTCTCAACTTATATATATAATCATGGCAATATATATATATATATATATATATATATATATTATAATATATTAATGATTTGAAGGCAATTACAATGCGTATAAAACATAAAAACAAAAAGATGTTATTTTTGTCTTATCGATTTCAAAGTAGAAACTTCATCTTCAGAGGTGAATATCAGAAATGTACGTGCTAAATTTTTTTTTGTGTGGTTATAATTTTTTTTCTTCTTTTTTTTCTCTTCTTTTTTCTTTCTTTCTCCTCCTTTCTTTTTTCTTTATGTTATGAATGAAATGGGCGAATAACTGTAATTTCTTCTTTTTTTTAATATCTGTTGAGAACGAATGTTTGAACTCCTGCTCGTAAATGTATCCATTATTGTCTTTTATCTTTCGGTGAAACATTGCAACAAAGTAGCCATGTTGAATTCAAAATAAAAACGGTCACATAGAAAAATTCATATACTTAGCTTTTCTTTTCTTTTTTTTCCTTTTTTCTTTTTTTTCTTTTTTTCTTTTTTTTCAGTTGTAAAAAATAAAATGTATTAATTTAAATAGATGGACCAATAAATAAGTAAATAAAAGATATAAATATAACCACACACAAAAAAAAATTTAAGCACGTACATTTCTGATATTCATCTCTGAGGATAAAGTTTTATACTTTGAAATCAATAAGACAAAAATAACATCTTTTTGTTTTTATTTTTTATACGCATTGTAATTGCCTTCAAATCATTAATATATTATAACATACTTAACAATGCTTCAAGCAAATTATCAATTACATATATATATATATATATATATATATATATATATATATATATATATATATATATATATATAGTCATCCACAGACACTGTGTTTCGACGTATCACGTCTCTTCAGTGGGCTAGACATTTGTAAGCTACCACAGCCGGGATAGAAACCCGATCGATTAAGCATCAGTCGCAGAGCTTAACCGCTCGCTATCGTCACCTACAGAGTGGGAAGGGGATTTTAACTCTTTTAACACACACACATCTGTGTGTATGTAAAGGCCGTTATAGAGTGCTCCATCCCTTTTATAGAGAGCATTGCATATATATATATATAATCGTATATATATAATACTAGACAAAACGTGACCGTTTGGTCACCCATTGAGCTCTCGGTAGATAATTGGGATTAGGGAAAGCGAGTTTGCAAAGTGAATTTTGTTAAAAATACGATCGGTAGGTTCAAAAAACATTAAAATCATTTTATAAGATTTCTAAATTTTAGCCTAATTCAAATTGAAGTCAACGATGGAATTTTATTAAGCTCTTCGCAGCTGCTGGATCTTAACATACTAATAAAGTGACAAGTTAAATGTCCCTCTCACAATCTCTCTTCCATCTCTCTTTACCCACACAGATAAACTAACATGTATAGCGAGGATGTAATCAAGACATACATAGAAAGGGGGAAAGTTACAGGCAGAATATGAGTAAGAGACGGGTCGTTTTTTTTACTTAATTGCAATTTACAACTAATTAGAACAATTAAAATGGATTTTTTTCAAACGTATGTCAATCCTTGATTTGAATCTTGTGCATTAAGCTAAATCGGAAAAGATCATTGATTCACTCAGCCGTAGTGATGTATATATAATCGTAACATATATATACATATATATATGTTACATATATATTATATAGATAAAAGGTATGAAAACAACACGTCCGGAGTAAAAAGCAAGCTCTGAGGATGATTTTTATAAATCGAAATATTGTTCAATATTAGCTATGAATATGATATAAAATGTTTTCACTTTAACAGCATATTGGGCTGTTTTTCATATCCTTTTATCTATACTCATACCGTCGGATTCATTTCCTTTCTCTTAACTTATATTAATGTATATATATATTGTTACGATTCTGGTCAGCATTATTGGCGTTTAGTCTGATATTGGTAAATCCAATCGTAGAAAAGTCTCAGTAGTAGAAAGTCTTGTTGTAGTCATTGAAATTCTATGTAGAACAAGAGTGTACTTCTAGCAGAAAATCCAGTTGTAGTCCTGGTATTAAGTCCAGTTAGCAACTGATTTCAGAACAATTAGCAACGGCCTTAAATTCATCCCATGTCATTTTTCCTTGATCAATGTCTGTTTATGATTTTTGTAAAGTATATAGAAATGTTGCAATTTTGCGTACAGCTGATGATCAACACACACACACACACACACACACAATATATATATATATATATATATATATTGGAAGTGTCTAGAAAAGGTGACCTAACAAATGGCAGCTTCAGCGTTTTGTCCACATTAGCTGGCGGAAAATACTACAACACAAAACCTAAGAATAGCACCTGGAATGTCTGGACACTTCCCGATCTTGAGAGATTGGGAAACCCCAAACTACATATTGTATCGTGACAGCATCTCGATATGGGGCCGACATCGATGCCCTTGCGGAAGTCAGTTTCAGCGATAAGGACTAATTTACAAAAGGAGGTGGGCTGGCTCATGGAAAGACAGGCCGATGGTAGCTGTAAAAAGTTTGAGGAAAGGTGACTCGAGCCTGAAGCGACACATGACGGAATGGAAACATTTCCTACATTGAAGTCTGACCCCAGGGCATGTATGTCGATCATATGTGTGACAGGTACATTGGAACTACGTGCTTGCTTGCTTGTAGAAATGGATTCTGTGAAGAAGCGGCAATATATATATATATATATATCTTTCTTTTCGAAGTCCGTCGCAGACGATGATGACGTCACTCCATGTGTTCATTTGTGGATCCTCTGGTGGCTCTTTAGTCCAATTTGGACTTGCAGATTCGGTCACAGACATTGCAGGGGAAATTTCATCTACATTTGGTTGTTCATGACGACGAGGGTATCGCCTCTCTGCAGTCCTGTTTATCTCATCATTGAGCTACTTAGTTCCTGTGCGACAGGCGTCACGCCAACCCTGTTGTTGAAGGCCAGATCTTCCGCGCTTGAAGGTGTGATGATACATTTCTTCAGCGTTGTCTTAATATGTTCTTTGAACCGCTTTTGGGAGCTCCTGTCCTCCGTGTGCCATCTGTGAGTTCACTATAAAGTAGTTTATGGGGGAGTCTGTCTGCAGGCATGTGGACACACACACACACACACACACACACACACATATACATATATATATAAATATATATTAGCAGTGAAAAAAAAAAGAATGACAGGATTATTTACATAGGGACTGGCACATCTGCCAAGAACCAGAGTACCCGTGAAATTTGCGTAGGATCAAAGTGTCACTTCCAGTCCTTCCAGTAGAGATCAGAGTGTAGTATCTGAGGTTGCTGAGTCTCTGTGTCCATTTCTTGCTCATATTATCGAATGAAAAAACTCATTTAAAACTTGACGTCTTTTATTTGCCCAAGACCCATGATTCCAACCCGCTGAGAGGAATTCTGAGACGCCTAACACGCCTATCTCAGTCGATCGCCTATTTCACTCTATTGCCTTATCCCCGCCGATGAGATTCGAACTCGCTAACATTGCACTGCTACTTTAGATCTCTAACCACTCGCCACGCTTAGCGCCCACGGTTCCAATGTTTATTGGCGCGGTACTAAAAATAGTAACAAATAATAGAATCGAGATTGGATGAATTGGAAATTTGAGAAAGAATTGAAAATGTCCAGACAATGGGCGGGTCTGGCATCTGCGAGGATAATGAGTTAGACGCGGGAGATCTGAAGAGATTTCAGACAGACACCAGATTTCCGGGGTAAATTTTCGAAAACAAAATTGATAATATTAACAATAACATCAACAACAGATGAGGAAATAAAAACGGTAAGAAAAACACGCAGTCACATGTATACAAAAATACTTTGATAAAACCAACTCTTTAATTTTCGGGCTGGGATTAAAGTGTTGTATCTGTTTACTTTTCTCACTTACGTTCTTTTCAGGCAGGACAGCTAGAAAAAAGAAAAAAAAAGTTGAAGTTAGTTTGGTCCTGGGGATTCTTAGTCAGCACCTCCCAAAATAAATAAATAATCGACATCTTTTGCAGAGACTGGCCGATTTTGATTCTTGCCTATGCATTCTTATGGGGAGCCCTTGATAAGTGGAGGGAATATGGTGAAATATCAACACACACACACACACCACACACATACGCACACACACACACACACACACACACACACACACAATATCTAATAACTATTTAACTTTGCAAATTTTCTAACATGATTTAACTCACCAGAAGAAAAAAAACTGAGGGCCTTGCGCACGGGATAAACACCAGTGGCAACATGTAGCTTTAAAAAGTTGCCACACTGATGAGAAGAACTTCAAAACACGTGTGTGGGTGACTGATATATCTATATATATATTTTGCTGAATAGATCAATGTTCAACAGCTACCTTTTCACCAAGCAATCATCTAGATCTTGTTGAAATCTTAATTTGAGAAGTAAAGATCTTCAACAACACCATATCTAACTCAAGCTGATTTGCCCTTCCCAGGTAGCGAACATTGTCTTAAATCAGCAATTAAATAAATATTAGCTCTCACAATTTGTGATTGAGCCTGTATTTTCTTTGTTTCATCACAGTATTAATAATTCAATCCCTACGATACAGGTAATATTCACACTCGCGTCAGACTAATAGATCTGTGAGGCTTGAGTTCAACCCCCCCTCCCTCTGATCTCATTCTGCATGCCAAACACAGTGGTGCACTTCGAAACTCGCTTTTCGTGGTTTCTCTGCCAAGTGGAAACCTAAAGAGAAAATCGGGAATATTATTAACTAGCAGGACCTGTTGATATACCACAGTATGATAATTTAATTATTACAACGTTTGATATGTTTACTTAAGAGCTATTGCTAAATACTTCAATATACAAAATGTATAATAATCTTGAGTTAACTCTCTCTTTCACTCTATTTTTCTTTCCTTCTTTTCATTTTTTTCATTATGTTCGTTTGAAACAAATTAGCATTATCTCTTCCGCGCGCTCATACCCTTTTTCTATCTTGGCCCTACTTTCTTTCTTTCTTATATTTTTTTCCGTGTAGCATGTCCTTTTTCTTTTTTTTCCTTCTTTACAATAAAAACAAAATTGTCCATTATTTACCTGAGGTGACGATACTCATGAGAAATAAGAATTCGGCGGATAAGCAACACCAGATAATCAGGATTTACATGCTCAGAGTTGCTGAGGCATAGAATAAACTGCCTGCATCCGTTGTAGACTGCCGAAACACTTCATCTTTCAAAGCCACCATACCTCCTGTAATTCACCATCACTATACCTGATACTCCCCTCCAAACACATAACCACCCTATCGGCTGGGGCGTTAGAATGCACCGACTGCACCTCTGCAGAGGGGTAAGACTCCCCCAATGGGGCCACCTGTTGGCCTTTGGTGGCGACCCGTAATGCTTAAGGATAGAACCCAGGTGGATGAGCAGTCCATGACTTGCAATACTCCACTTTGGCCCCATCTTGGGCTAGACGGGCGGTCGGAGAGGCCTCCTCCGATCAATCGGCTGGTCACGTCAAGCCCTAGCACCTATATGATTTTCCCAACCCTATTGCCCTTATGGCAAGCCCCAACCCCTTTTTATCATATGGGTGCTAGAAGGCGGTGGCTGCGGGTCTACATGTCCTGGGAATGACGTTAAACAGTATCTGATGGTGAGGTTCCAGTTCTGGAGGTTTGGGGAATGTGGAGCACCCCTTCATCACCATTGCTCCCTGGTCCACTCTGACCCGGAGTGGTAGTACCTGTTAGGGTCCCATCTATGGGTTAAATAGAAAACATGAGTTTATAAACGAAATTGTATTATCCATTAAAAATGAATTTATTTCAAAACTTTATCGGCATTAAACATTTTTGAATACCAAATTACCAATAGAAGTATTCGGCATAAAATAACCCAAGGGTTGACATGCCGTAAAACCCAACCAACCAACCAAACAAACCAAACCAAACACATATGAACGCATGCGCACACATACATGTATATCATTACTGTACGCTATTTATTATTATTGCAAAAGTAAAGGGAGATAACCTGGACAATACACAAATGAAGAATAAGTTAGCCATTTTTTTAAATGTATCTTTTTTTAAAATTTACTTATTTATTTTTTGTTGTAGCCAGTTGAAATAAATGCGTCAATCATGACGTATAAAAACATCGATACTAGTTTTTTGTTGCTTATTTTGTTTCAGTTTTTTTTTATATTTTAAACTAAAGATCTAAACCCTATTCATTTTAAAACTAAAGAGTTATCATGAAGTAATGTTAAATAATTTAATAAGTAGCCTATTGATTATGCACGATAACTCTAATACAGATAATTATCTGTATTTATAAACTCAAATTATCTGTATTTAAAATATCTGTATTTATATCTGTATTCATATTCTGTATTCAATATCTGTATTTATCTATATCTATAATAATGGAGATTCGTTTCCGGTTTTTGTCTGTAACAAAAACTAATTCATTGATTACGTCACACTACATAAAACGTTATAACGTAGAATAAATACACTCAAAATTTGAGCATGCAACATTAGACAGTCCTCATTGTTTTTTTTAAACAAGTTTTAATAAATACATAGCTGGTATTATCTATCTATATATAGTTTTTTAAAAATTTTAATATATATTTAAAGTTATCAGAACTAAGTTTCCATTTCAATTTTTTTATTTTTTTACTCCTTTAATAAATTCATTTTATTTTTTACTCCTTTAATAAATTTGATGATTTTACTTTACTTATGATACAAACTCTCTGCTATTAAATTTTCAACTTCCATCTCCTCAGGCAATATTTATTTTACGTCGACCAGAGGGCGTTTTTTATTTTGCTAGTATCTATAATATTCATGATATATTGAATATAGATCTATATTTATATCTGTATTTATATTCTGTATTTAATATCAAATTATCTGTATTTATAATTATCTATACAGATAATTAGCCTATTGATTGTGCGCGATAAGTGTAGCTTAATTCGAAACTAACGGTTATGTAAAAACATGAAAAATGATGAACATATTTTGACCTTCGGTTGACCTCTCTTCTCATTCGTCAGAGCGAACTGTGTGAAAGTTATTTTAGAAAGTCAGTCTTTAGCTGGATGCTGAACAGGACAGATCATAATAGTTGTCTTTCCGCTCCAAAAACCAAAGACTCCGCGATTTTGTTGATCTGAGTTCTTATGAAATAAAATATGAGCTCTAATTGGAGCAAAGTCTTGTGTTCGTTAATTAATCGCAAACAACAACACAGGACGTCTCAGAATCGGAAAATAACAATAACGACTACATACCCAGAGATAGGTTCAGCCAAGAATAATATCTATCCGTCCAGAGAAGATAGCCGAATCCAGAGATAAGATAACAGCCATACAGATCTACTCGGACGCTAAGAAGAAGCTAAGTATCCCAGATAAGTATATCTGTGTACAACCACGGGTATACATATATACTACAATATTCGTATATTTAAAGAGGAGCTATACAACAGTACGGTGAACACATGGACAATGCACAAAAGAAGAGTGAGTATTTTTTTCTTAAGAAGTTAAGACGCGTAGAAAATGAAGCGTCATAGACAAACCTATTTCCGTTTTCTGCTGTAACTTCCGGTATGAGATATATTAGGCATGGCTCCATTGCACTTATATAAAATCTTTTTCTCTCTTTTACATAGCATCTTTTTTCTCTTTTATATAGCAACTTTTTTCTCTTTAATATATCATCTTTTTTCTCTTTTATATAGCATCTTTTTTCTCTTTAATATATCATCTTTTTTCTCTTTTATATAGCATCTTTTTTCTCTTTAATATATCATCTTTTTTCTCTTTTATATACCATCTTTTTTTCTATTTTATCACATCTTTTTTTGTTATATATCATCTTTTTTCTCTTTAATATAGCATCTTTTTTCCCTTTTATTGAATCTTTTTCTCTCTTTTATATAGCATCTTTTTTTCTTTTTTATATAGCATCTTTTTTCTCTTTTATATAGCATCTTTCTTTCTATTTTATCACATCTTTTTCTCTTTTATATAGCATCTTTTTTCTCTTTTATTACATCTTTTTTTCTCTTTTATATAGCATCTTTTTTTCTTTTTTATATAGCATCTTTTTTCTCTTTTATATAGCATCTTTTTTTCTTTTTATTTTTTTCTCTTTTATATAGCATCTTTTTTCTCTTTTGTTACATCTTTTTTTCTCTTTTATATGGCATCTTTTTTTCTTTTTTATATAACATCTTTTTTCTCTTTTATATAGCATTTTCCCCTTTTATCACATCTTAATTTAGCTCTTTCACTCGGCAGAATGATCAGCACAATGACTGGGGCTATAGAATACGCTGACTACACCACTGCGGAAAAGAAAGGTCCCTCCTTTTCAAATAGGGCCACCTGTTGGTCGTAGATGGCGACCCGTGATGCTTAAGGATGGACTCATGGTGTCTGAGCAGTCTATGACATGCAACAATCCACTTTGGCCCTTACTTGGGCTAGACGGTCGGTCGGAGAGGCTCCCTCTAATTAATCAACTAGGCATGTTAAGCCCTAACACCTTTATGATTGTCCCAACCCTATATCCCTTATGGCAATCCCTTAACCCTTTTTATCATATATGTACTAGAAGGCGGCAGCTGAGGGTCCTAGTGCCTTGGATATGACGTTAAACTGCATCTAGTTGTGAAGTTTCAATTCTGAAACTCTGGGGAGTGTGGAGTACCCCTTCATCACCATTATTCCCATGTTCACTCTGACCCGGACTTGTAGTACCTGCTAGGGTTCCCAGAGTTTATAAAAATATGTTTAAAAAAGAATTGAGTTTGAAAACAAATTGGATACCCAACAAGAATGAATAAATAAATAAAAAAAGACGTCTTCGGCATAAAATAACCCAACAAGGGTTGACATGCAGTAAAATCCAACCAACCAACCAACCAATCAACCAGCCAGCCAGTCAGCCAGCCTGCAGAGCCGACGCTGATGCCGATCGTCAAAATCACTCCTACTTCGCTACAGAAAAGTAATTGTATACACTAGTAAGAATATGCGCCCCCCGGCCGTAATTATTTAAGTTTTAATGTAATGAAATATATTAAATTAGAATAACGAAATTAAATAAGAACACATATAAAAAGAATACTTATTTTAATTATATTTTAATTGGTTTCTGTGACGGAGAACGAAAAAGAGCAACACTTTGTCTTGTCTGCTGGGATCGAACCCGCGTCCCCCCGCATGCAAAAACAAATGCGATTTAGGCTCTGCACGGACGCGAGGTTCGACTGATGTGCCCGGATGTTTGAGTAAAATGCCGATAAATAACCAAAGCGAGCAGGTTGACAATCAGAGAAGCTTTCGGCTTACGTGAGACGGCAGTCAGAAAATATTATTTTGACGACGGCGACGGATTTTCAGCTGCTGGTCGAAGACTGTGTTGGCCAAAAGAAAGTTTGGCCTGCGAGAAGATAGTGAACACGCTTCTTCCCCCCCCCCCACTCAGCAGGAACTTGTTGAAGCAAATATCTATTTTCCCACTCTATTTCCCCCCTCTTCTATAGTTTCTATATAAAATCATTCATAGGATTTATTTAAATACGTTGGAGAATAAAACAATAATATTAGAGATCAATAACACCAAGTAATTATATATTAAACTTGGTTTTGTAAAAACCAGTATGCAAATTAACCACACCAAATATAATGTAAACCTTTATTTCTTAGTGATATATTAGAAACATTGCAGGATTTTAAATGTATTAGTAACATGGGCTGTTTTGAGGCAAATCTGACTCAGATTTTCATCGTGACATCGTTAATAAATAAGATTTATTCTATGTATTAACGATTTTGACTAAGACACCGAATCTCCATTATAATAACATGTGTCTGCGTTCAACTCAGATTTTCATAGTGATGTAGGAATATCTGCCTACAGTCTATGAGGAACAAAATATAAGTTCACAGAATGTAAAGACGAAAGGGAAAGCACATGCACTTTTAACCTTATTTATTCACATATAAACTCAACAACAGTCAATATAACAAAGTACTTAGGGGCAGTACTTACAGTTCATATATCTCCCTCGTTGAGGGGGGTGTTCAGGTTGGGTCTGCAGTTGTTACTCCCTCACTGAGGGGAAAGTTCCTTCAGTCACAAGAGACTGAGACAAGAGCTCGTTTCTACGAGGCTCACACGTTGGTACCAAAACCGTAAAGAGGGTTCTTCCCCCAACCTGACAATGGACGTTACCTTTTCTACTTCCTGTCCCCGAAAGCACAGGAGAGTTCTAGTCCCTACAGTGACATCGTTAATAAATAAGATTTATTCTATGCATTAACGATTTTGACTATAACATTTTTGAGGGTATTGTAACGTAAGCAGTGACGTAGTTTCGATTACAGAGAGACACCGAATCTCTATTATAATAACATGTCTCTATGTGTCTGCGTTCAACTCAGATTTTCATAGTGACATCGTTAATAAATAAGATTTATTCTATGTATTAACGATTTTTACTATAAAATTTCAGAGGGTATTGTAACGTAAGCAGTGACGTAGTTTCGATTACAGAGAGACACCAATCTCTATTATAATAACATGTCTCTATTGTATGCGTTCAACTCAGATTTTCATAGTGACATCGTTAATAAATAAGATTTATTCTATGTATTAACGATTTTGACTATAACATTTGTGAGGGTATTGTAACGTAAGCAGTGACGTAGTTTCGATTACAGAGAGACACCGAATCTCTATTATAATAACATGTCTCTATGTGTCTGCGTTCAACTCAGATTTTCATAGTGACATCGTTAATAAATAAGATTTATTCTATGCATTAACGATTTTTACTATAAAAATTCTGAGGGTATTGTAACGTAAACAGTGACGTAGTTTCGATTACAGAGAGACACCGAATCTCTATTATAATAACATGTCTCTATGTGTCTGCGTTAAGCTCAGATTTTCATAGTGACATCGTTAATAAATAAGATTTATTCTATGTATTAACGATTTTTACTATAAAATTTCAGAGGGTATTGTAACGTAAGCAGTGACGTAGTTTCGATTACAGAGTGACACCGAATCTCCATTATAATAACATGTCAGCGTTTATCGATGTTTGTATCAATGGATTTTCCGAATTTTAAAGAGCAATGGCGGTCGCACGCGCTTTATCTGGGTGTGTCTGTGTGTGCGTTGGCGTTTGTTGTCGCTTCCTTGGTCGAATATATAATTCGCTGTGGAAAGAATCCAGCGTTGCGCGTTCCGGATTTTCGGTTCTTATTATTTTCTCATGAGTCTTTATTTCCTCACATTAGGAAAAGGTAATCTCTCCAAATGCGCTCAGACGTCTTTAATCCGATCCCACCAAAAAAAACAAGACAACGTTAAGTCACCGATACGACACGAACGTCTGAGATGAAAATCAAAATAACAGGTGAAAAATGCAGTTAAACTATTACTAATTTCATTAAACATCTCATCAGTTAACTGAGAGAGAGAGAGAGAGAGAGAGAGGGAGAGAGAGAGAGAGAGAGAGCGGGGAGGGTAGGAGTGTGTGAGTGTGTGTGTGATAGAGAGATTGGGTGAGAGAGAGAGAGAAAGAGAGAGAGAGAGAGAGAGGGGGATAGGAGTGAGTAGGGAGCGAGGAAGAGAGGGTGTGTGTAGGAGAGAGAGAGAAAGAGAGAGAGAGAGAGAGAGAGAGAGAGAGAGAGAGAGAGAGAGAGAGAGGGGGAGTGGGTGAGTAGGGAGCGAGGAAGAAAGGGTGTGTGTAGAAGAGAGAATGAGAGAGGAGAGAGGGGAGAGAGAGGGCATGAGAATGGGAGTGTGTGAGTGTGTGCGTGTGAGAGAGATAGGGTGAGAGAGAGATAGGGTGAGAAAGAGAGGGTGTGTGTAGGAGGGAGAATGAGTGAGAGAGAGAGAGGGAGGGGGTGAGTAGGGAGCGAGGAAGTGTGGGAGGGTGTGTGTAGGAGAGAGAGAGAGAGAGAGAGGGGGTAGGAGAATGGGGGTGAGTGTGTGCGTGTGAGAGAGATAGGGTGAGAGAGAGAGAGAAAGATAGAGAAAGAGAGAGGGGAGGGAGGGGGTGATTAGGGAGCGAGGAAGAGAGGGTGTGTGTGTGTAGGAGAGAGAATGAGAAGAGAGAGAGAGAGAGAGAGAGGGGGGGTGAGTAGGGGGCAAGGAAGAGAGGAGGGTGTGTGTAGGAGAGAGAATGAGAGAGAGAGAGAGGAGAGGGAGAGGGAGGGAAGGAGAATGGGAGTGTGTGTGTGAGAGAGATAGCGTGAGAGAGAGAAAGAGAGAGAGAGAGTGGGGTGAATACGGGGCGAGGAAGGGGGTGAGTGTGTGTGCGTGAGAGAGAGAGAGAGAGACCGGGTGAGAGAGAGTGGGGGGAGTAGGGGCTAGGGAGAAAGGTGTGTAGGAGAGAAAATGATATAGAGAGGGGAGGGGACAAGATTGGAGGAAGGTGTGTGTGCGAGAGAGAGAGAGAGAGAGAGACAGACAGACAGACAGACAGAGACAGAGAGAAGAGGGTGGGAGTAGGGAGCGAGGAAGAGTGTGCGTGTGTAGGAGAGAGAATGAGAGAGGGGAGGGAGGAGATTGGAGGAAGGTGTGTGTACGAGAGAGAGAGAGAGAGAGTGAGAGAGAGAGACGGTGGAGAGAGAGGAGGAGAGTGTTTCCGGGTAGAGAGAGAAAGAGAGAGTGAGAGAGTGGAGAGAAAGTAGGAGAGAGAGAGAGAGAGTGTGTGTATCTGTGTCTGTGTGTGTGTGAGCGATATATATATATATATATATATATATATATATATATATATATATAGAGAGAGAGAGAGAGAGAGAGAGAGAGAGATTTGAAGAGACATTTTAGTCTAACTTGTAAAAAGAAAGAGACAATTTTTTCTATCGAGAAAGAGGATAAAAATGGAGAGAGAGAGACACACAGACAGATAGAGGAAGGGAAATGAGGGGAGAGTGGAGGAGAGGTGTATGTTTTGTAAAGAAGAGAGAGAGAGAGAGAGAGAGAGAGAGAGAGAGAGAGAGAGAAAGAGAGAGAATGTGTGTGCGTGTGTGTGTGTCCGGGTAGAGAGAGAGAAAGATAGATAGAGTGAGAGAGTGGCGAGAAAGTAGGAGAGAGAGAGAGAGAGAGAGAGAGAGAGAGAGAGAGAGAGTGTGTGTGTATCTGTGTCTGTGTGTGTGTGAGCGATAGATAGATAGATAGATAGATAGATAGAGAGAGAGAGGGTGAGAGAGGGAGAGGGGGGGAAGGGGGCATCAATGTTCGTGACATGCTCGACCTAAGATTTAAAATGACAAAAAAGAAAAAGAACAAATATAAAAACGCATTAATTCTTTTGTGACAATCGAATAATGTTGAACACGAGCGATGCTTCCTCGTTGTCGTAGATTAACGACACGAGTGAATTGTGGTGAATATCAGCTAAATATTAAGATGAAAAAAAAAACAAGTCAAATAACTATGATAATAACCGACTATCAGGATTTACATTTTTGCATTTGCTCTTGGACGATTTAGACGATGTCATTTTTAACCCGAGGGTGTTGTAAGATGATAACGGGCGTACAATTAAGGAACACTAAGTATTAATATATAAGTAAAGTAAGTCGTCGGGGCGGCCTAATGTCGGTATCGGCCCATCATCGAGGGAGTCTATCCCCTTTTCACTAGCGCTAGACCAAGGAGATTGTTTTTGCATCTGAAGTGGAGCGCCACACCTACCATCAGCTCCTCACTTTACCAGACAGATCCCTGTGCTACCCATACGCTGAGTTGGCGAGGGCCGGTATCGAACCAGGAATTTTTTTTTAATTAAAAAATGTTTACGTTTCTTCCTCCATTCTTAGGTTTCTTTCTGAGAGCACTTAGGATATGCAATAAGAAACATTTAGATTAAGAATTTGATATCATCGAAAAGTCTTTTCTTAAACTACAATACCCTTTAAATTTCATACACCGCGCTAAAAAAAACTATAGATACTATAAAATAACCCTAGACAGGTTGAAAGGCCATTAAAATCAGTCAATCAACTGCTTTAGCACAAAGTTATGAGAGCCATAAGTATTGCAGAAGCCTAAATTGCACCTACAAACCTATTTTGTCTCTTGATCTGTCAATGAACATACAATGAACGTGATTCCTTAACCTCTAAGGCATAAAATAACCCTAGACGGGTTGATATGCCGTTAAAATCCCTCATCAAGAGAAATGATGAACATTTTGAACATTTTAAATTCTTGCAAACACATAGTTATGGATTATTACCTATTCGATGGAGCGGGGTTAGCTCAGTCGGTAGAGCATTCGGCTAGTAAACCACAAGGTTCCTAGTTCGATACCAGTCCCTGCCAACTCAGCGTATGAGTAGCACAGGGATCTGTGCGGTAAAGTAAGGAGCTGATGGAAGGTGTGGCGCTCCACCTCAGATGCTAAAAACAATCTCCTTCGTCTAGCGCTATTGAAAAGGGGATAGACTCCCTCGCTGACTGGCTGATACAGACTTTAGGCCGCCCCAACGACTTTACTTTACTTACCTATTCTATATTAAAACTTTCACATTTTTCAGGTCAGTTAACTTTGAACCCCACCCCTATCTTTAAGGGCGAAACATAATTACATTAACGAACAAATCATTTAAAAATTCTAATTTATTTGAAAATAAAATAAAAATAAAACCAAAACATTAGCCATAGTTTTATGCCCAATACTTTGAATGTATAAATATAAATCAGTAGCAATGCAGAATAGCGCGCAAGAGATAATATCATTAGATTACATATAAAAAGCATTACATTTCATGGAAATACCCGAAACATTTGAGACATTAGGGTTATTAGTGTTAGGATTAGGGTTAGGTTAGGTTAGGGTTAGGGTTAGGGTAGGGTGTAGGGTTAGGATATGTCTAATTATTTTGTAAATATAATCTTCCAGTATAATTAATTCACTAGGTTCCACCCTTTCTAGAACAAGGTCACGGTTATGGGGCACCCAGTGAGGATTGAACGCACTTCCATTAGATCTTTGAATTTTTTTTTATTCGTAGCAATATTTTGGAACTCAATTTTGTTTTGAAAACAAATGTTCTATTTAACCCATATATGGTACCCTAACAGGTACTACCACTCTGGGTCAGAATGAACCTGGGAACAATGGTGATGAAGTGGTGTCCACATTCCCCAGACCTCCAGAACTGGAACCTCACCACAGATAGAGTATCGAAGCAGTACCAAATTATTTTGAAAATATAAACGTTCAATATAATTAATTCACTAGGTTCCACCCTTTCTAGAACAAGGACACGGCTATGGGGCACACAGTGAGGATCGAACGCACTTCCATTAGATCAATGGTTCTCAACCTTTTTTTTTTTTAACCTAAGAGCCCCTTTTAATCCTATTTACTCAGGTTGACCCTCCCATAACCATTTGATGTATAAAAATCCCATTGTATTTTTATTGTTAAATATATTTTGCTTGCCTGGGTCCCCAAAAATGTTATATGGTCCCTGGGGATCCATATGGACCCCGGTTGAAAACCAGTGCATTATATCATTGAAAGATTCGTAGCAATAGTTTGGAACTCCAATCGTTCAATATAATTAATTCACTAGGTTCCACCCTTTCTAGAACAAGGCCATGGTTATGGGGCACACGGTGAGGATCGAATTCACTTCTATTAGATCGTGGAATAAACTTCAATATAATCAATTCACTAGGTTCCACCCTTTCTAGAACAAGGCCATGGTTATGGGTACACGGTGAGGATCGAATTCACTTCTATTAGATCGTGGAATAAACTTCAATATAATTAATTCACTAGGTTCCACCCTTTCTAGAACAAGGCCATGGTTATGAGGTACACGGTGAGGATCGAATTCACTTCTATTAGATCGTGGAATAAACTTCAATATAATTAATTCACTAGGTTTCACACTTTCTAGAACAAGGCCATGGTTATAGGGCACACGGTGAGGATCGAATTCACTTCTATTAGATCGTGGAATAAACTTCAATATAATTAATTCACTAGGTTCCACCCTTTCTAGAACAAGGCCATGGTTATGGGGTACACGGTGAGGATCGAACGCACTTCCATTAGATCAATGGTTCTCTTTTAATCCTATTTACTCAGGTTGACCCTCCCATAGCCATTTTATGTATAAAAATCCCATTGTATTTTTATTGTTAAATATATTTTGCTTGCCTGGGTCCCCAAAAATGTTATATGGTCCCTGGGGGTCCATATGGACCCCGATTGAAAACCAGTGCATTAGATCATTGAAAGATTCGTAGCAGTAGTTTGGAACCCCAATCGTTCAATATAATTAATTCACTAGGTTCCACCCTTTCTAGAACAAGGCCATGGTTATAGGGCACACGGTGAGGATCGAATTCACTTCTATTAGATCGTGGAATAAACTTCAATATAATTAATTCACTAGGTTCCACCCTTTCTAGAACAAGGCCATGGTTATAGGCACACGGTGAGGATCGAATTCACTTCTATTAGATCGTGGAATAAACTTCAATATAATTAATTCACTAGGTTCCACCCTTTCTAGAACAAGGCCATGGTTATGAGGTACACGGTGAGGATCGAATTCACTTCTATTAGATCGTGGAATAAACTTCAATATAATTAATTCACTAGGTTTCACACTTTCTAGAACAAGGCCATGGTTATAGGGCACACGGTGAGGATCGAATTCACTTCTATTAGATCCTGGAATAAACTTCAATATAATTAATTCACTAGGTTCCACCCTTTCTAGAACAAGGCCATGGTTATGGGGCACACAGTGAGGATCGAACGCACTTCCATTAGATCAATGGTTCTCTTTTAATCCTATTTACTCAGGTTGACCCTCCCATAGCCATTTTATGTATAAAAATCCCATTGTATTTTTATTGTTAAATATATTTTGCTTGCCTGGGTCCCCAAAAATGTTATATGGTCCCTGGGGGTCCATATGGACCCCGGTTGAAAACCAGTGCATTAAATCATTGAAAGATTCGTAGCAGTAGTTTGGAACCCCAATCGTTCAATATAATTAATTCACTAGGTTCCACCCTTTCTAGAACAAGGCCATGGTTATAGGGCACACGGTGAGGATCGAATTCACTTCTATTAGATCGTGGAATAAACTTCAATATAATTAATTCACTAGGTTCCACCCTTTCTAGAACAAGGCCATGGTTATGGGGTACACGGTGAGGATCGAACGCACTTCCATTAGATCCTGGAATAAACTTGCTAATTGTAAGTGAATGCATATGATTATCGTATACGATTGCGTATCGGTACACTTTTCGGCCTCGATTTATTTAATGAATAATAATCTTGTCAAGTAGAAGTTCAAACAGAATGAGAAAGACTAGGGACACCCGTTGACTTCAAATATTAATTCCATTAAGTGATTATTTCGTGACCATAAATCAAGGTTTCGACCTGTACGCGATATCGACTGATACACGAGTACGCCCGATAATTCCACGCATGTGTCGATATAGCGCAGCCTTTTTCGAAATATGCGAAGGTGTGCATAAATTTTCCCGGACGTTTTAAGGCCACCAGCAATGGGAGCATTGTTATATGCAAATCTCGTGTCAGGCCGACCCGCTGCAAAACGACAGCGCTGATGATGCTGATGCTGATGCCGTTGCCGATTCCGATAATAACGATGCTGGTTCTGATGACGACGATGACGATAATGACGATATTGCTATAGCGGTGGTGTTAGCGACGATGTCAGATGCGGTAACTCGGACATGGATAACTGCAGTAGTTCCTATCGGACTGCCACATCTCGGGTATCTCACCAGAAAGGGCACGGAAGGGAGGGGATTATTCAGCCAATCAAAAGGCTTCATTTACAATAGCTTTCTACAGTAGTGATTCCAGACCCCCACTCTCCCCTTTTTTTTTTTTACTTTGCATTTCACCCTAACGGCTAAAAAATTTGATGTTCCTGATTGTATTTTTCAATTATACAGAGTGTCCTGAAAAAAAAATTGACATCATTTGAAACGTGAATATCTAAGTAATTCTACAGTAGTGATTCCAGAACCCCACCCCTTTTTTTAAAATTTGCATTTCACCCTAACGGCTAAAAAAAATTGATGTCCCTGATTGTATTTTTTCAATTATACAGAGTGTCCTGAAAAAAAAAATTGACATCATTTGAAACGTGAATATCTAAGTAATTCTACAGTAGTGATTCCAGACCCCCACCCCCTTTTTTAAAAATTTGCATTTCACCCTAACGGCTAAAAAAATTTGATGTTCCTGATTGTATTTTTTCAATTATACAGTGTCCTGAAAAAAAAATTGACATCATTTGAAACGTGAATATCTAAGTAATCACAAGTCCTTAGCAAACAAAATTAAACAGGCTTCATGTTGAATAATAAAATATTTATTTATCAAAATTTAAACAAGATAATCAGATGGTTTGGTTTGTTTTGTTTTACGGCATATCAACCTCAGTGGGTCATTTAATGCCGATAAAGTTTTGAAATAAATCAATTCTTAATGGATAATATAATAAAAAAAATACATTTTTCTATTTAACCCATAGATGGGACCCTGACAGGTACTACCACTCCGGGTCAGAGTGGACCAGGGAGCAATGGTGATGAAGGGGTGCTCCACATTCCCTAAACCTCCAAAACTGGAACCTCACCATTAGATAGAGTTTAACGTCATTCCCAGGACATGTAGACCCGCAGCCACCGCCTTCTAGCACCCATATGATAAAAAGGGGTTGGGGCTTGCCATAAGGGCAATAGGGTTGGGAAAATCATATAGGTGCTAGGGCTTGACGTGACCAGCCGATTGATCGGAGGGGGCCTCTCCGACCGCCCGTCTAGCCCAAGATAGGGACAAAGTGGAGTATTGCATGTCATGAACTGCTCATCCACCTGGTCTCTATCCTTAAGCATCACGGGTCGCCATCCACGGCCAACAGGTGGCCCCATTGGGGGGGTCTTACCCCTCTGCAGAGGTGCAGTCGGTGCATTCTCACGCCCCAGCTAACAGGGCGGAAGATAATCAGAGGCATCTAGAATCTAGAATCAATTTCTCAATGCCTTGAAAATATTCTAATACATAGATGCTGATACGTACACATCCTGCGTCCACTGACGCATAAAAATTTAAAAGGACGCGTAAAAATCATATTGGTGAGTCCCAGTTTTTTTTTCTTCCCCCATCATTCCCGGCTAACTGTAAATACATTTCAATATTTTATTGGAAACGAATTACACTGTATGGGGTACAAGGTAGAGGTTAGATGGCTTTAGTTGTTCATAGATTAAAAAAAAAAAATCTACAATTTAAGAAACTTTAGTTGGGACCCATCAAATTTCCTTGGGACTCATTTAAATACAATCCGTGCGTCCCAGGACGCACTAAATTAAATAGCTATCAGCATCAACGTAATACACAAAATGCTTTTTTATTGCAAGTGAATGTCATTGTTACCTCTAACAAAAAAAACAAACAAAAAAAACTTAAACTTAATTATATAAGATCTTTACAATTTGCTTCAGTCGGTAGAGCGTTCGGCTAGAAACCACAAGGTTCCTAGTTTGATACCGGCCCTCGCCAACTCAACATATGAGTAGCACAGGGATCTGATTATTAACCTCGTACCCCACTTGTACGGGTTAGGCACAAGGCCCTATTAACGTGGGACTACCCACAAGCCGAGACTCATGGGTGGCAGGTAGAAAAATTGCGTCGATCCCGTCGGCATTCCCCCTCGGGCACTGGGCAATAAACCCAGCCCTGCCCCTTTAAATCAAGGGGGCAGGTATTGCCTGGGGGGGGGGATAGCCCCCGGGGATCGATGCTATTATTTTACTGAATTTGATCCAGTGGCCGAAGCTCACTGGACCTCCCCGGTGGGGAGTTACAAATTCTAGTAGCACAGGGATCTGTGTGGTAAAGTAAGGAGCTGCTGGTAGGTGTGGTGCTTCACTTTAGACGCTAAAAAACAATCTCCTTGGTCTAGCGCTAGTGAAAAGGGGATATACTCCCTCGCTGATTGGCTGATACTGATATTAGGCCACCCCGACGACTTTACTTTTTCTTTATTGTGTTTATATTGGTTTTGAAGGTTATCACATTACAAATGGAATTTTTCATTCCGAAATATTAAGAGAATGAATCAAAGGTACATGAACAACATCATAATTACCTCGTTTTTCTTTACACTATTGATATGTATCAAAAGTATTTACATTATAGAGAACTAGCAAAATAAAAAAACGCCCTCTGGGCAACGTAAAATAAATATTGCCTGAGGGGATGGGAGTTTAAAATTTGAAATGGAAACCTAGTTCTGATAACTTTAAATATATATAAAAATAAAATAAAAACTATATATAGATAGATAATACCAGGTATGTATTTATTAAAACTTGTTTAAAAAAACCAATGAGGACTGTCTAATGTTGCATGCTCAAATTTTGAGTGTATTTAATCTACGTTATGACGTTTTATGTAGTGTGACGTAATCAATGACGTAGTTTTTGTTACAGACAAAAATCTCCATTATTATAGATAGATAAATACAGATATTGAATACAGAATATGAATACAGATATAACAAATAAAACAAATTTATTAAAGGAGTAAAAAATTAAAAAAATTGAAATGGAAACTTAGTTCTGATAACTTTAAATATATATTAAAAAAAAACTATATATAGATAGATAGATAATACCAGGTATGTATTTATTAAAACTTGTTTAAAAAAAAACAATGAGGACTGTCTAACATTGCATGCTCAAATTTTGTGTGTATTCTATGTTATGACGATTTTAGGCATTGTGACGTAAGCATTGACGTAGTTTTTGTTACAGACAAAAGCCAGAAGCGAATCTCCATTATTAATATAGATATCTCAAGATGTCTTATATTTTATTCGAAACTTATGTAAATGCTCCGCATCCAATGATCCTTCTTAGATAATCAGACTCAAAATGAACTCCATCAGATTCAAGAAGTTATTGGTGAGTTGCCGGCAGTCCACAGAAAAAAAAAAACAGAAAAGAAGAAATATTCGCCAGACTGCGTATTGGGCACACCCACATCACCCATTCTCACGTTTTAAAAAGGGAGGACGCCCCAGTATGCCCAATATGCAAAGTACAGGTCACTATCAAACACATCCTCCTAAATTGTGACGGCCTTAGACAAACCCGCACCAAATATTATCAAACAAAAAACCTAAAAGACCTCTTTAAAAATACAAACCCAGAAGACATTTTAAATTTTCTAAAAAAAAAAGGCAACCTTTTCTAACAAAACATAACCGAATATATACCTCCATAAAACCACTACTTTAAAGACTGAAATCCATAATAACCTTTTCTGGCATTAAATGACCCACAGAGGTTGATATGCCGTTAAACAAAACTCAACCCCCATAAAACCACTACTTTAAAGACTAAAAGTCAAAATAACCCTTTTGGCATTAAATGACCCACAGAGGTTGATATGCCGTTAAACAAAACTCAACCCCCATAAAACCACTACTTTAAAGACTGAAATCCATAATAACCTTCTTTGGCATTAAATGACCCACAGAGGTTGATATGCCGTTAAAATAAAACTCAAACTCAAACTGTTCTGATAATTTCTGAACACTGATAGTGGACGAGACTGTTTGCATTTCACATAGCGCTAATACTCTTGGGAAAGGTATGAATCCATATATTCTCTCTCCAGATATGGGTAAATAGTAGGGGCAGATTGAGGCTTGGATAGGTAAACGTTCCTAATTCGATACCGGCCCTCACCAACTCATACTCATATGAGTAGCACAGAGATCTGTGCGGTAAGGTAAGAAGCTGATGGTAGTTGTGGCGTTCCACCTCAGATGCAAAAGCAATCTCCTTGGTCTAGCGCTAGTGAAAAGGGGATAGACTCCCTCGCTGATTGGCTGATACCGACATTAGGCCGCCCCGACGACTTAACTTACTTTTATTCCCAGAGTATATTTCACGCCCTATTAGCTAAACCAGTTTAGTTCAGTCGATAGAGCGTTCGCCTTTATTAAACACTAAATGTTTGCGCCAGCGCCGTAAGATAAGTACTAAAAGAAAACACAAGTACTTCTAAAATCTCTGAAGATGGGATTTATCCCGAAAATATTTAGGAAACAGGTAAATAAACATCATTTTCATCGCCTATTCCATTGCATTGTCAATTGCCTTCTAATTTCTATTTTAAACACATACGTACAATGCTTCAAGCAAACTATAAAGCTATTGTTAGCGTTCTTTTAAAATGGTGTCTTTGGCATTAAATAAGCCTAGAAGGCAGATATGCCATTAAACAAAAATTCCACAAATCTTCACACTCTTGTTTGACTTTTTTAAGACTTTACATATCCACCAACTTACTATCTATTTCTTTTAATTTATTAAAATGCATACAGTTAATTAAAAAAAAGTACTCATAAAAGATATTTAAAAAAAAAAAAAATAATAATAAAAAAGAATTATTTATTTTTTCTATCAATACTAATACATAATTTAAGATAATCTTTTTTTTACTATAAAAAAATAATTTAAATTAGAGAACAAAGGGGATAAAGGGGAAAAAAAAAGAAAAAGAAGAGAAATAACACAAAAAAAAAGAAAGAGAGGGAGAAAGAATAAGAAATGAAAGGTGAAAGCGAAACAAAAGCTAAGTATGTAAAAAAAATTTTCTATTAACGGTTTTTATTTATTTGTTCATTTTTGTTTTTGAAATTATGACATGCTCACACGGTTACAACACATTGCAACACATTGCAACATCTTACCGGATGTCAGCCTTGTTCTCAACAAACTTTTAAGAAAGAAAAAAAAGAAAGAGAGAAATAAGAAATTACAGTTATTCGCCCATTCATAAAGGAGGAGAAGAAGAAAGAGAGGAAAAAAAAGGAGAGGAAAAGGAAATAAGAAGAGAAATTATAACCACACAAATATAAAAAAAACATAAGCACGTCATTTCTGAAATAAAACTCTGATGATAAAGCTTCGCTTTGAAATCGATTAGACATATAAACATCTTTTTGTCTTTATTTTTTACGCATCGTATTGCCTTCGAATTTTATTATTTTAAAATTTAATAAATTAAATTTATTTCTAACCTAAGAATTATTTGTCCGAATCTAGGTTCTAATTCTGGTGAGTGTTGAATAACTCTTCATTACCATTAATCCCAGGGTCAGTCTGACCCGGAGTGGTAGTACCTGTTAGGATTCCATCTATGGGTCAAATAGATCTATTTGCAAGTAAAAGAAAATTATTCTTATCATTTTATAGATTCCCATTGAAAACAGGTTTTAATCTACTAAGCTTTGTTTAGTCTGGTGCACAGGTTTCATTTTTTATTTACTAAGTTTCTTTTAGTTTGGTACATGTGTTTCAGGTTTTTATTTATGAAGTCTGGTGTGTTTAGTAGTCTGTTTCTATCTATCTATCTATCTATCTATCTATCAGTAGTCTGTTTCTCTCTCTCTCTCTCTCTCTCTCTCTCTCTCTCTCTCTCTCTCTCTCTTCTCTCTCTCTCTCTCTCTCTCTCTATCTATCTATCTATCTATCTTTGTTTCTTTGAATCTATCTATCTATATCTACCTACCTACCTACCTATATATCTATCTACTAGTAGCCTGTTTCTATCTATCTATCTATCTATCTATCTATCTACCAGTAGTCTGTTTCTATCTATCTATCTATCTATCTATCTATCTATCTATCTACCTACCTACCTACCTACCTATATATCTATCTACTAGTAGTCTGTTTCTATCTATCTATCTATCTATCTATCTATCTATCTATATTGTTCATATCTATCTATTATCTATCTATCTCTCTCTCTATATACAAGTTCGAATCTATCTATCTCTGTTTCTTCGAATCTATATATCTATCTATCTACCTACCTACCTATATATCTATCTACCAGTAGTCTGTTTCTATCTATCTATCTATCTATCTATCTATCTATATTTGTTCATATCTATCTATTTATCTATCTATCTCTCTCTATATATATACAAGTTCGAATCTATCTATCTATCTATCTATCTATCTATCTGTCTGTTTGTTCATATCTATCTATCTATCTATCTATCCATCTACCAATAGTCTGTTTCTATCTATCTATCTATCTATCTACCTACCTATCTATCTATCTCTGTTTGTTCGAATCTATCTATCTATCTATCTATCTATCTATCTATCTATCTATCTCTGTTTGTTCATATCTATTTTAAAAATGTGTTGATCCCGTTGGCATTCCCCCTCAAGGGGTTGCCCCAGGCACCGGGCAATAAACCCAGCCATTCCCTTTAAATCGAGGGGGGCAGGTGTTGCCTGGGGATGTCCCCCCTGGGATTAACGACGTTAACTTATGCGCTCCAGGGCCGAAGCCATCGGACCCTCCGGTCAAAATCAGGAGATAATTATGCAATAAAGTTGAAATAAAAAAAAAACGAACAAGGTTATTGCATTATTCAAATACGTTATTATTATTATTATTATTATTATTATTATTATTATTATTATTATTATTATTATTATTATTTACCATATCCATTTATCTTAAGCTTAGTATTATTATTATTATTTACTCCTTTTGAGTTTTCACATCAGTGTTAGCTGATGGTCTTTCACTGGAGTCTGAGTGACAGCAAGTCTCCTCAGGTCTCCAGGACTATTCTGAGTATTCTGGCAGATTGCAGCAGTGCAGTGTTCTGAATGGTTTCAATCCTTCCTCTGATATCCAAACTTCCCAAGCCCTTTTCTAATCCTTTTGGGACTGTTCCAAGTGCACCAACTACAATTGGTATCACTTCCACTTTCATATTCCATAACTTTTTCAGTTCTCTGGCAAGGTCCAGATATTTGTCTATTTTTTCATTTTCCTTTAACTTCACCCTGTGATCTGCTGGCACTGCAAAATCGACCAGTTGACAATTTCTTTCTTTTTTGTTTATCAACACTAGCAATTATTAATGATTCTGTTTCTCTTTGAGGTTTTTTTTTCTTAACCATGTCCAAGTCTTTCCATGTATTATTATTATTATTATTATTATTATTATTATTATTATAACTCCATTAGAGTTTTTCACATCCGCCTTAGCCAGTAGTTCACTAGAGGCAGAGTGACAGCAAGTCTCCTCAAGTCTCCAGGACTCTTCTGAGTATTCCAGCCGATCTCAACAATGCTGTAGTCTGGATGGTCTCGATTCTTCCTATGCATGTACCATTTAGTTGAATGGGGAAAATTTAATTTCTTGCACAGTTCCCAGTGAATCACCTTTCCCACCCAGTCGTGCCTAGTCTTCTTCTTCTTCTTCTTCTTCTTCTTTTCTTCTTCTTATTATTATTATTATTATTATTATTATTATTATTATTATTATTTAATACGTTAACCGATGCGCAATATCAGCCGTTATTACGACTTATTATGATTATTAGCAGCACTGGAAAGACCGCTAGTGTAACGGTTAGAATCTCCGACTGTCAGCCAGGCAGTTAGGGTTCGATCACACACAAAGCGGCTTCGAGTCTTATAAACTGCTGATGAGGCATAATAGGCCGAAATTTACATTCAGAGAATGACTTTTTCTCGATTTGTTTACGCTTCACATTTAAACAGATATATCCGCCTAATTCATTAATTATCAACTAATTAATTTTCAAATTAGGTATGACTTCAATTAAGCACATATTCTCCAATATATATATATATATATATATATATATATATATATATATAACCTGATCCTGTTCAGGTGGAGATTCTTTTAGTATCTATAGGCGACTTTAGTTGACTTCGTCACAAAAATGAAACATTTTCTTTTTGGGTGGGTGGAGGGCATTTTCGATGGTAGAGCGTTCTGCTAGAAACCACAAGGTCCCTAGTTCGATACCGGCCCTCGTCAACTCAGCGTTAGGAGTAGCACTGGGATCTGTGCGGTAAAGTACGGAGCTGATGGTAGGTGTAGCGCTCCACTACAGATGCAAAAAAAACAATCTCCTTAGTCTAGCGCTAGTGAAAAGGGGATAGACTCCCTCGCCGATTGGCTGATACCGACATTAGGCCGCCCCGACGACTTTACTTACTTTTATTCCCAGAGTATATTTCACGCTCTATTAGCTAAACCGGTTTAGTTCAGTCGGTAGAGCGTTCGCCTGGGAACCACAAGGTTCCTGGTTCGATACCGGCCCTCACCAACTCAGCGTATGAGTAGCATAGGGATTTGTGCAGTAAAGTGAGGAGCTGATGGTAGCTGTGGTGCTCCACCTTAGACGCTAAAAACAACCTCATTGGACAAGCGCTAGTGAAAAGGGGATAGACTCCCTCGCTGATACCGACTTTAGGCCACATCGACTACTTATATTCCACCAAAGGGGATAGTTTAGCTCAGTCGGTAGCGCACCCGCCTCGAAATTACGAGGTTCCGACTTTAATTCCGATCTTTGACAACTCAGTGCAAGAATATCACAGATTGGGTAGTCTGATCTGTGCGGTAAAGGGAAGAGCTGACTATAGGTGTGGCGCTCCACCTCAGATGCTAAAAAACAGTCTCCTTGGTGTAACGCTAGTGAAAAGGGAGTTAGACTCCCTCGCTGTCAGGCTGATACCAACTTTAGGCCACACTGACGAAATTATTTTACTTATATTCTACCCCCCCCCCTCCCGCCACCGAATTTTTTTTTCTGCGAGTAAATTGCGGAAATGAACGTGACTTATTAGATGGAACGATCAGATAAGAGAAGGACACACACACACACACACACACACACACCACACACACACACACACACACACACACATATATATATATATATATATATATAAGTAATTGGTAATTTGCTTGAAGCATTGTTAAGTATGTTATAAAATATTAAAATTCGAAGGCAATACAATGCGTATAATTAATATTTCTTATGGTGTTCGGCGTTATATTATTTATACGCATTGTATTGCCTTCGAATTTTAATATTTTATATATATATATATATATATATATATATATATATATATATTTACCAACCCCTCCGCACGAGCAAAATGCGACACAATGTCAATTACTTAAGCAGAGTTTAACAGGTTTGAATTCAGAGTTTTTCCTTCTCCTAGACTGGTTACTTAGCCATAGTTAAAGGGCCCAGTCTGCCATATTATTTACCCATATATATATATATATATATTATATATATATATATATATATATATTTACCAACCCCTCCACACGAGCAAGATGCGACACAACGTCAATTACTTAAGCAGAGTTTAACAGGTTTGAATTCAGAGTTTTCCTTCTCCTAGACTGGTTACCTAGCCATAGTTAAAGAGCCCAGTCTGCCCTGTTATTTACACATAGCTGAGCTGGAGGGAGAATTGGATTCGTACCTCTCCCAAGGGTATTAGAGCTGTGTGAAATGCCAACAGCTTCGTCCAGGAATTGAACTCGGGTCGACGAGTCCCTTTCCTATGACTCTAACCATTAGACCACGCACCTCCAAGAGAAGGGCATATATGTTGTTCCTATGAACACCTGCAATGTCTTTAATTTGAGTATTTTCTCTCGACAGACGCCACAAGCGAAAAAAAATAAAAGAAATATTTACAGACATTTACAGCGATTAATGTCCTTTGAAAAAACAAAATCGGCAGGTGTCTTTTATCGTTGGCGCTGTGATTCGCGCCTTATAATCTAAACATATTAAAAGAAAAAAGCAAAAAAGAAGAAAAGGTTAATCCGATTGCAATAAAGGGAGAAAAATAGCTTAGAAAAAAATCTCTCGTTGTCGTTGGTAATCACGATGCTTAATACAGTACGAAACGTCAAGTGTGAGACAACAAGTGATGACGACAGAACTCCTTGGAGATATAATATCATTAGAATCGCATTTTACGTATGAATAGCATTAGATGTCGGAAACTGCCGAGGTAGTCTAACCCTAACTCTAATATTAACCCTAACACTAAAATAGCAGGAGACATCAAGTGTGAGACACCAAGTGATGACGACAGAACTCCTTGGAGATATAATATCATTAGAATCGCATTTTACGTATAAATAGCATTAGATGTCGGAAACTGCCGAGGTAGTCTAACCCTAACTCTAATACTAACCCTAACCCTAAAACAGCAGGAGACATCAAGTGTGAGACAGCAAGTGATGACGACAGAACTCCTTGGAGATATAATATCATTAGAATAGCATTTTACGTATAAATAGCATTAGATGTCGGAAACTGTCGAAGTAGTCTAACCCTAACTCTAATACTAACCCTAACCCTAAAACAGCTGGAGACATCAAGTGTGAGACAACAAGTGATGACGACAGAACTCCTTGGAGATATAATATCATTAGAATCGCATTTTACGTATAAATAGCATTAGATGTCGGAAACTGCCGAGGTAGTCTAACCCTAACTCTAATACTAACCCTAACACTAAAATAGCAGGAGACATCAAGGGTGAGACACCAAGCGACAACAACAGAACTCCTTGGGGATAAAATATCATTAGAATCGCATTTTACGTATAAGTAGCATTAGATGTCAAAAACACCTAAAGTAGTCTAACCCTAACCCTAACCCTAAAACAGCAGGAGACATCAAGTGTGAGACACCAAGTGATGACGACAGAACTCCTTGGAGATGTAATATCATTAGAATCGCATTTTACGTATAAATAGCATTAGATGACGGAAACTGCCGAGGTAGTCTAACCCTAACCCTAACCCTAACACTAAAACAGCACGAAACCTGAAGGGTGAGACACAGGGCTGACAACAACAGAAATCCTTAGTGAAATAATTTGTAGTGCTTTTTTAAAACTGGGTGAATAATTTACCCCAAACTGAATTAAATTTCTTGGAGGGGTAGAGGTGGATAAAGATTGTGGGGGAGTCATGAAGGTGGGACCTCTTAAGTTTCTCAGATAGTTACATTTTTGGTACAAATGCAGAATAGCGCGCGAGAGATAATATCATTAGAATCGCCTTTTCGTATAGATATCATTAGATGTCGGAAACTCTCGGAGTAGTCTAACCCTAACCCTAACCCTAAAACAGCACGAAACCCCAAGGGTGAGACACAGGGGTGACGACGACAGAAATAATTAGAGAAATAATTTATAGTGCTTTTTTAACGGGTAAATAAAAAGTAAAAAAGTAAAGTCGTCGGGGTGGCCTAATGTCGGTATCGGCCAGACAGCGAGGGAGTCTATCCCCTTTTCACTAGCGCTAGACCAAGGAGATTATTTTAGCATCTGAGGTGGAGCGCCACACCTACCATCAGCTCCTAAATTTACCGCACAGATCCCTGTGCTACTTATTCGCTGAGGTGACGAGGGCTGGTATCGAACCAAGAACCTAGCCGAACACTCTATCGACTGAGCTAAACCGGTCCCTATTAATTTACCCTAAAGTGAATAAGATTACTTTGAAATGATAAAGATTGGGGGGAGGGGCATGAAGAAAGAACCTCTTAAGTTATTCAGATATTTATATTTTTATAAGTCTCTGAAATAATGTTGGTATCAGTCAGACAGCGAGGGAGTCTATCCCCCTTTCAATGGCGCTAGACCAAGGAGATTATTTTAGCATTTTAGCGCCACACCTACCATCAGCTCCTCACTTTACCGCACATATCCCTGTGCTACTCATACGCTGAGTTGGCGACGGTCGGTATCGAACCAAGGACCTTGTGATTACTAGCCGAACACTCTACCGATTGAGCTAAGCTCGCCACTAAAATGAAGTAAAACGAAGGAATTATGATTTTAAGATACAGAAAATCTTCCTTCAGGTAATATTTTCTTAGTGTCTTTTTTTTCTTCCATTTAATTCAAGATAGGAAGTAATTCATGTAAATCATAAAACTGTCAGGCATTTTGAAATGTTTCTCATTTAAGTGGAGGAGAAGAAAAAAAAATCTGACAATTTAAATCAATGCCGATTGTTGTTGGATCCAAAGATTCACTTCTAGGAAGTTTATGCCGGAGGATACAGCAGCCGAAACGTTGTGCTTATAAATAACACAATAAAGATTAGGACAACAGTTCAAAACATCAAAATTATTCAGTGATAGAGATATCTAAAGTTTCACTCCTAGGAAGTTGATATCGGCGAATGCTAACAAGATATTATTTATTTGTCAGTATTTTCATTTTATATTACAATGCTCGGAGACACAGGGAACACTTGAGGAAGACCGGAGGATACAGCAGCTGAAACGTTGTGCTTATATATATGCCACAATAAAGATGAGAACAACATCAAAATTATTCAGCGATAAGATATGAAAAGTTTCACTTCTAGAATGTTATACCGGCCAATGTTAACACAAATATTATTTGTCTGAATTTTTCAGATGTGGCTCGATAATTTGTACTATTTACATTTTTTCGGACTGTTGTCCTCATCTTTATTGTTATATACACAATGTTTTGGTCGAATTACCCTTCTACCTTCTTCCGGTTTTTGTTGCCGAAGAAGGAACAAGTGGTGACAACTGTTAATGGTTCAAGGTTATAATTATGTTATAACTTGTTGAAACATAACAAACTCCGACACGTTTGTGGGATAAAACATTTTTATATTGATAACAGTACAGGAATATGACAAGATACAGAAAATAACAACATACATGTACATAACATAAAGAGTAGAGATAAAAGGACTGGGGAGTCCGTTACATACAAAATCACTTACTAGTGATGGGAGGCCAAAGCCTCCATGAGAGTTACATAGCGGTGGGGACCGAAGGTCCCACCCGAGAAGGGAATGACCATTGTCTAACCCATGTGGGTACCTACGAGGAGAGGTAGAAAAGAGGAGAAGCATTTGAATCAGCCGTTTAAATACTTTAGCCCCTGGTGAGAACAAACGACAACCCAGCGGGAACATAACTCTTCCAGGCCAATGGTAAGATAGTCCCAAAACAACGATGTCTTCGGTGTTATTTTTGAATGTTCTCTTTTTCTGTTAGATACCATCGGCTTTATATTGACCATGTGTCGAATCCGGATCGTGAGAAGGGGTTGGGTAAATGCATATAATATATCGTCGTCGTCGGGGTGGCCTAAAGTCGGTATCAGCCAATCAGCGAGGGAGTCTGTCCCCTTTTCACTAGCGCTAGACCAAGTAGACTAGACTACCATCAGCTCCTTACTTTACCGCACATATCCCTGTGCTACTCATACGCTGAGTTGGCGAGGGCCGGTATCGAACTAGAAATCTTGTGTTTTTTAGCCGAACGCTCTACTGACTGAGCTAACCTGGCCCTAAGGATATTTTATCATGTATCCACAACTCCTCGAGATAAAACCTACTGGGAGAGCCGGTGATTTAGATCAATGGACCAATCATTGTATAATTTACCTGGCGCGCTGATGGTAGGTGTGGCGCACACCACAGACGACAAAAACAATACTCCTTGATCTAGCTAGTGAAAAGGTGGATATACTCCTTCACTGCCGGGCTGATACCGACTTTATGCCACCCCGACGACTCTTTTAAAAATAAATTTCCCATAAGAACATAAAAAAGAAAAAGTGATATATATATTATATATATATATATATATACCAACCCCTCCGCACGAGCAGGATGCGACACAAGGTCAATTTCTTAAGCGGAGTTCAACAGGTTTGAATTCAGAGTTTTCCTTCTCCTAGACCGGTTGCCTAACCAAGATTAAAGAGCCCAGTCTGCCCTGCTATTTATCCATAGCTGGAGGGAGAGTAGGATTCATGCCTTTCCCAAGGGTATTAGCGCTAAGTAAATGCAATTACCACATCCAGGATTTGAACTCGGGTCGACGAGTCCATTTCCCATGACTTTAACCATTACACCACGCGTAAAAAGTGATATAGAATGAGAAGATTACCGTTTTTGTATCTGTCTTTCTTTATCTTCGCGAAGTCAAGTCTGGGACACCACACACACGATCCGCGGTCACGTCATCCTGAACTGCCAGCTTATGTTGTGCAGATTGGTTAGGATGATTATGATGATCATGATCATGATCATGATGTAGAGGAGAAGGAGGAAGAGGAAGAAGAAGAGGAAGATAGGGTGGATGATGATGCAGATGTACATTAGGAGATGTGAATAAACTAGATATGACGAGATATGTATGTCTATTGTTGTTTTCTTTCTTTTTTTGTTTTTTTTCTTTCTTTTTTTTTTTGTTTTTTTTGTAAGATTTGTTATTTTTTATGGTGACGAGTATGGAAGCACAAAAAACAAAAAAATAACAAAAAAAAAAAGAAAAAACAGAAAATAATGTAAGGAAAGGAAAACGCAAATGAAAGTCGATAAGGGTGGCGCCACTAACACAATGGAGCGTTCGGGTAAAGCTGGATGAGTCAGCAAAAAAAAAAAAAAAAAAGAAAGAAAAAATAAAAAAAAGAAAAAGAAAGAAAGAAAGAACCCAAGTACAACAATAGAATAAAGCAGACTGCAGACTGAGCTGTAGTTAATAAGTTTAGCTGGGCATGGCATACGATTACAAGAGCGAATCACCTTTTCAAAATCAAACTCACAAGAGAATAGGTTTTGATTTGATTTGTTGGCATTTTATGGCATATCAACCCTCGTTGGGTTATCTTATACCGAAGACGCTTTGTTCCATTCATTCGAGATTCGTTGTAGCATAAACTTTTATTCTTGTAGTAGAAAGATGTAGTATATATATTTACCAACCCCTCCGCACGAGCAGGATGCGACACAAGGTCAGTTTCTTAAGCGGAGTTTATCAGGTTTGAATTCAGAGTTTTCCTTCTCCTAGACCGGTTGCCTAACCATGGTTAAAGAGCCCAGTCTACCCTGATATTTACCCATAGCTGGAGGAAGATTAGGATTCATACCTTTCCCAAGGGTATTAGCGCTAAGTGAAATGTAATTACCACGTCTAGGATTTGAACTCGGGCGACGAGTCCATTTCCCAAGACTTTTTAATGTCATTTAATTATCGGTCATTTAATGCCGATAGAGTTTTTGAAATAAAGTCATTCTTAAATGGTTTGGTTTGGTTGGGCGGGTTTTACGGCATGTTAACCCCTTGGGTTATTTTATGCCGAATACTTCTATTGGTATTCAAAAATGTTTAATGCCGACAAAGTTTTGAAATAATTTCATTTTTAAAGGATAATACAATTTGTTTATAAACTCGTGTTTTTCTATTTAACCCATAGATGGGACCCTAACAGGTACTACCACTCCGGGTCAGAGTGGATCAGGGAGCAATGGTGATAAAGGGATACTCCACATGCCCCAAACCTCCAAAACTGGAACCTCACCATCAGATAGAGTTTAACGTCATTCTCAGGACATGTAGACCTTCAGCCACCGCCTTCTAGCACCCATATTATAAAAAAGGGTTGGGGCTTGCCATAAAGGCAATCATAAAAAGGGTTAGGGCAACCATATAGGTGCTAAGGCTTGACGTGACCAGCCGATTGATCGGAGAGGGCCTCTCTGACCGCCCGTCTAGCCCAAGAAAGGACCAAAGTGGAGTATTGCAAGTCATGGACTGCTCAACCACCTGGGTTATATCATTAAGCATCACGGGTCGCCACCAACGGCCAACAGGTGATCCCATTGGAGGAGTCTTACCCCTCTGCAGAGATGCAGTCGGTGTATTCTAACGCCCCAGCTGACAGGACGGACATTTTAAAATAACTAATAATAATCCTTAGTAAACAATTATAGCTTCAGGTAACTTTTCTTAACACAACTAATTTACACGCAGTTTTATAGCATCAAATATTCCTATTGAATATGAATAACTTTTAAACACACCTGTTCGACCCATTAATGAGACCCTAACAGGTACTATCACCTCGGGTCAGAGTGGGCCTTGAATTAATGACAATGAAGGACTATTCCACACTACACATATCTTTAGAACTGAAGTCTCACCATCAGATGCAGTTTCATATCATGCCCAGGAAACACCTTTGAGCGGGTTTTATCCTTCCGCGGGAGATAAAGTCTGCCCATTCTATGCCTCACCGACAGGACGAACAAGCGAATTGGGTCACAATGACACAGTTTCTGTTGATTCGACAGTAGTTACCATGTTGTCACTACAAATGGCAAAATCTCTTTATCTTTATGTTTAAGCATTGATAACAATCTAGCTACTGGCAAAATGAGCCTAAAATGCGTTTTTGACAAAATGACTTTAGCCCCCCCCCCTACAGAAAATAATTTACAAGAAATCAGGGAATTATCGGATTTTAATGAAATTCTCAGTGTTTATTTAACAATGAATAATCTTTATAATCCATTATTTATTTTATTTCAAAACTTTCTCATTTTTTTCAGGTCGCTTAATTTTGACCCCCCTTATGTTGGGGGCGTAACATTTTTGCGAGTTGGTCATTTTCGATACTAATTACAGTATCACTAAAGAGATAAAAGACTGAAGTTATGAATAGAAACAAAAAAAAATTACGGTTGTTTTTATATGAGAAAATAAGTACCGAAAATCGAAAAATAAAATGTAAAAAAATAATAGATAATTAATTTTTTGGAGATTTTTTTTACTCATTTCGATAATTATTAAATTGGCTATTATCTTATAAAAGAAAAAATTATGCATCGATATTTTTCTGCTTAAAAAGGGGGGGGGTACATTTTCAATCGAGTTTTTCTTCAAAAACGTATACTTTGATGCAATAAAATAAGGTTTGCATTAAAAAGATATTTATTTCTAGAATCTAAAAATATAACTTTTTAAACTTAACATCAGATTTTTCACATTTTAAATGAATTTTATATATTAATTTTTCATAGCAAAAATACTAAATTAAAGTTTTGAAATAAAATAACTGATGCATTATAAAATTCATTAATTGTTAAACAATACTGAACATTTCATTAAAATCGGATAATTACCTGATTTTTGGTAATTTTTTTTGCAATCGCGAATGTTATATTAAAATTGTAAACAAGCACTTAAAACCATCGAAAAAGAGACAGAATGGCGGATCGCATCGAAATTGACCAAAACAAATCCCTTTAAATGTATTAAAAATAAACTGCATATGTAATGATATTTTTCTTTTTTTAATGATGGTCATTATATTACTACTTATCGATTTAGACAAAGTTTGACCTTAAATAATAGATTTAATTATTTTTAATTAGCTTTTAAAACTCGTAGCAGATGATTTTTTTGCCAGTCCCTATAACAACCAGTATAATTATTTTTTATTAGTATTACTACTAATAATAATCCACGATTTAAACTCCGGACTTTCACGATTTAAAATTCGTTCTTCCATGAATTTGTGGCGACCGGAAGTTCTTACTTCAACAAGCAAGAGTCAAATGACAAAAAGGATTAGTCTGCGCATGGAATTGCGCACCTTAGTAAAAAATAAAAAATTTGTACAATTTCAACCAATGAGAACGTTCGCGCCTAAAAGAAAATTTATCAAATAGACCCCTTTTTGGAGCCTATCCTGGACTATAAAAACGCCAACTTTTCGGATCCTAACCAGAAAGAACTCACTTGTCTAAGGGAATTCATGTCACCCTTTTTAAGAACATTTCTCACACATGCTGAAGGTATGAACTATCTCTCTCTTTAAACAACCTACGCTATCGGAGATAAACATTAGATGCATTCAACTTATGCCTGACTGTTGTGTGACTTTAAACTTCCACCTTTTCTTTCTCACTTAGAGATTTATAACATCTCTGCTTATATTTTACGTTGAACATTTCAAAAAGCACCTTTTTACAGAACTTTGCCAAGTATTCTGTATTACCTTTTGTAAACTTCATGTTAATACAATGTTGTTTGTTTTAATTGTGAGTTCTTGTCTTTTATGCCATTTGCTTATATAATTATATTCTTATAGTGTGATGTGTACTTTGACTAAATAATCTACAAGGTTTTGAAAACCCTAAAGCACCAGCCTCTATAAATTAAACTCCAACTTCTACAGACTATACTCCTGTCTTCCATGATTTAAACTCCGATTTTCCCCGATTTAAGCTGCGGTTTAAACTCTGACTTCCACGAATTAACATTTGTTCTTGTATGATTTAAAATCCAGCTTTCACCGGTAATATACTCCGGAATTCCACGATTGAAACTCCGACTTTTACAATGTAAACTCCGGACATCTATGATTTAAACCCAGACTTCCACGAATTAAGCTTCGTTTTTCCATGATGTAATCTCCATCTTCCACGGATTATTGTCTGGACTTCCACGATTTAAACTCCGAACATTCAGGATTTAAACTCCGAACATTCAGGATTTAAACTCCGACTTCCACGAATTTGTTCTTCCATGATTTATGACACAACTTCCACGGAATATACTCCGACAAACGATATCAACTCCAAAATCTACGGTTGAAACTCCGGATTTAATACATATTCATTTCAGTCAATGTTTCCTTGGTATTAATGAAAGGAACAAAACAGCATTAGAGGAAAAAATACACTCAAAAAAAAAAAATTTTTTAAATACACACAAAAAAACAAAAAACAAAAAAATACACACACAAAAAAAAAAACAAAAAACAAAAATACACACACAAAAACAAAAAACAAAAAATACACACGCAAAAAACAAACAAAAAAAAAAAAACAAAGAAAAGAAATTAAGTCCGGTATTTGTTAATAACACATTTGTCCTTATCAAACGAGAAGGATAATTTTAGACTTTTCTAGAATGATTCCACCAGTTCAATGTTAGTCCTGTTTTTCTGTGTGTGTGTCTGTCTGAGAGTGTGTGTCTGTGTTTGTTTGTGTGTACGTGTGTCTATGTGAGTGTGTGTCTGCATGGGTGACTGGACGTGTGCGTGCGTGTCTGTGTCTGTATGTATGCGTGTGCTTATGCCTGTGACTGTCTGTCTGTCTGTCTGTGTATGTATGTGTCTGTACGTGCGTGTCTGTGTGTGTGCGTGTGTGTCTTTGTCCGTGTGTTGTGTGACAGTGTGTGTTTGACTGTGTGTGTATTCATGTGTGTGTGTCTGTATCTACGTGTCTTGTTTGTGTGTGTGTGTGTGCGTGTGTGCGTGCGTGCGTCGTGCGTGCGTGTCTGTGTGTCTGTGTCTGTGTGGTGTCTGTGTCTGTGTCGTGTGCGTGTCCTGTGTCTGTGTGAGAAATGTGTGTGTGTGTGTGTGTGTGTGTGTGTGTGTGTCTGTGTCTGTGTCTGTGTGTGTGTGCCGTGTCTGTGTAGACGCGTGTTGTACTATTATGCTCCCCATGACCCACCGTATCATGAAAATCTGACCAGGTCAGTGAATGATACAATCAGATTCACTCATCCCATACAATCAGTCTATATAATTATCCCAAGATGACCCTTTTGCAAATCCCGACTCTAAATACGAAAACCGCGCTACATCATCACTAAATTATCTAACAGCCAATAAATCTCGGCATAAAGAATACATTTGTTTTTTTTTCTTGCGCATAAATAAAGCTAAACGTTCTTATCTGTCTATCAACCTCTCTTTTTTTTTCCTTCTTCAAATTCAACTGCGTATCGAGTGATATACATATATTCGGTTTGTGTACTGATATAAACCCGCGCGAAAAAAAAAAAAACGAAAAAAAAAATTACAAAAAAAGTCTCGTTGGACTTTTCCCAGAATAACTGCAAACAAATTATCTACGGCTCGTTCGCTGCTTACCTCAGTCAAAGACGGCCTAAAACTGGACAACGCCTTGTTGACTACTTGTTACAATCTTTTGGGCCATCCTGTAGGCTTAAGCCAGATCGCTTGTCCAGTGGAATTGGATCGTTGGTAAAGAGTCCTGAGTTGCATCGTGTAGGTCTTAAGCCAGAGCGCTTGTCCAGTGGAATTGGATCATTGGTAAAGAGTCCTGAGTATTGCCATCGTGGTAGGTCTTAAGCCAGAGCGCTTGTCCAGTGGAATTGGATCTTGGTAAAGAGTCCTGAGTATTGCCATCGGTAGGTCTTAAGCCAGAGCGCTTGTCCAGTGGAATTGGATTTGGTAAAGAGTGAGTATTGCCATCGTGTAGGTCTTTAAGCCAGATCGCTTGTCCAGTGGATTTGGATCGTTGGTAAAGAGTCCCTGAGTATTGCCATCGTGTAGGTCTTAAGCCAGAGCGCTTGTCCAGTGGAATTGGATCGTTGGTAAAGAGTCCTGAGTATTGCCATCGTGTAGCGTCTTAAGCCAGAGTGCTTGTCCAGTGGAATTGGATCTTGGTAAAGAGTCCTGAGTATTGCCATTTGGTAGGTCTTAAGCCAGAGCGCTTGTCCAGTGGAATTGGATCGTTGGTAAAGAGTCCCTGAGTATTGCCATCGTGTAGGGTCTTAAGCCCCCAAAGGCTTGTCCAGTGGAATTGGATCCTTGGTAAAGAGTCCTGAGTATTGCCATCGTGTAGGTCTTAAGCCAGAGCGCTTGTCCAGTGGAATTGGATCGTTGGTAAAGAGTCCTGAGTAATTGCCATCCTGTAGGTCTTAAGCCAGATCGCTTGTCCAGTGTGGAATTGGATCGTTGGTAAAGAGTCCTGAGTATTGCCATCGTGTTAGGTCTTAAGCCAGATCGGCTTATCAGTGGAATTGGATCCTGTAAAGAGTCCTGAGTATATTGCATCCTATAGGCCTTAAGCCACCGGCGATTGTCCAGTCGGAATTGGCATATCTTCTTATCAAGCGTATATAAAGCAGAAACTCCTGGAGTATTGCATTATCATTGTTTAGAGTCATCTCCCATGAATTGCCCTTATGGGAAAATCCCGCCAGACGTTTTTTTATCCGCGAATGTAAGACAAGAACATAATTGAGGATTGAACTGACACTACACTTGCTAATCGCCGCTTTTGTCCCAATGGGAATTGGATCCTTGGTAAAGAGTCCTGATATGTAAACGTCTGGTATTGTCAAGTCCCACTATATATTGCTGAGGTGCAATTAGAATTATGGCCAATGCAGGGGTTTAAGTAGTGTATTAGCCAGGTACAGGCGTAATATTTTGTCAGTATGGTTGGGAGTGATGTCTATAAAAAGATAAAAATTATACAAACAATAAAAATAATAGAGACATTAAAAGTTCTTAATATATCAATGGAGGAGCAATTAGAGCACATTAACAGACATACTTGTAAATATATTGTGGGAATATGGCGGAGCATAGATATTTTTTAATTGTGTGTTAAATATGTGTTTTCTACATTTTATTGGTATATATAGCAGTGAGCTTGGGATCCATACAGGTATAGTGTAAATATCTAGATGATTTATCCTTAGCATCAAAGAGCCATTTGTTTACTAAACAAAGGAGTCAAGAGAGCCCCTCACAGAGTGTTACTGCCTTTCCGATTTACCATCTTCACAGTCTGGCCATGGTGTAAAGATATAGGGATTCAAGTTAAGCTAGTATCGCCGATAGGCAAGGATTTTTCGAAAGTCAATATCTAAGACGCTAATGATGTGAAATGCATTAACAATAGCAGATTTATGAACTGGGGCGACAGTATGTACTTATTTACCACTGAAACTTTTTGATTAACCTTTTAAAACCACGGGCTTGCGTCAGATTCTCCCTATTACATTTCAAATTCGAAGTCAATACTAGTACGTGCACTATTGCCGATCTGTGATCTCCTTAGGTCAAACATATCATCTATGAGACTATACTAAACTCGACAAAAATTTGCCAAAGAAGAAACCTTTTTAAAACATCAGAAAAAAATATCATTGGCCTTCAACTATTGTAATTTCTACCCAGGACACCAAAATTATTTCAATTACATATACATTTCGGTTTCGTTTTTTTTCGCTTAATGGCATTTATCTACCTTTGTGGGTTATTTAATGTTTAAAGCTAAACCTTGTAATATTTTATATCCGAAACCCTCTTACACTAGAATATAGGATGCGAACACATGGTCAATTTTTTCAGCGGAGTTTACCATTTTGAATTCAGATACTTTTCATTTTCCCTAGACTATTTCGGGGACAACCAGATAAATTCCCGAAATAGACTATATTAACTATACACCCTACCTGATGGATGCCCCTTTGATTCACTATATCCACATACCTCCTGCGAAGTGATTTTGCCTAACATAGTACCATTTGTATGCTTTATATACAAGTCATTATTATTTATAATTATAGATAATTTTATGTAATACTTGCTCATGCTAATATACTCAAAATAAAATATATATATATATTAATGTATTTGGTCCAGTAGGTTAAGGTTAGGCATTTTTATATATAATATAAAATGAGAGAGATTTCAGATGCGCTATCAGTGGAATTGGATCCTTGGTAAAGAGTCTGAGTATTGCCATCTGGTAGGCCTTAAGCAAGATCGCTTGTCCAGTGGAATTGGAAGTCATTGGTAAAGAGTCCTGAGTTTATTGGCCATCTGGTAGGCCTTAAGGCCAGATCGCTTATCCAGTGGAATTGGATTGCCATTGGTAAAGAGTACCTGAGTATTGCCAATCCTGTAGGCCTTAAGCTCATGATCGCTTGTCCAGGGAATTGGATCATTGGTAAAGAGTCCTGAGTATTGCCATCCTGGTAGGCTTAAGCGCAGATCGTTATTCAGTGGATTGGATCCATTGGTAAAGAGTCCCATGAGTATTGGCTCATGCTGGTAGGCTTAAGGCAGATCGTTATGTCCAGTGAATTGGATGCTTGGGTAAGAGTCCTGAGTAATTGTGCCATCCTGGTAAGGCCTTAAGCCAGAGTCGTTATCCAGTGAATTGGATCTTGGTAAAGAAGTCCTGAAGTATTGCTCATCCTGGTAGGCCTTAAGCCAGAATCGCTTTGTCCAAGTGGAATTGGATCATTGGTAAAGAGGTCCTGAGTATTGTCAGCTAACGTCCATGATCGTTATATGTGAATGGAATCCCTCCTCTGGTAAAGAGTGCAAATTTCCAGACTTAGGCCCAAGCCAGGGTGACGCTTAGTCGTGAATTGCCATCATTATGGTTGGTAAGAGTCCTGAAGTATGAACACGTGACCTGTATGGCTAGAGTCGTTATCCGTGGAATGTCGTTGGTAATGAGATTGCCATCTGTAGGTTATAGAGAGATCCAGTGATTATGTAGCGAGTCACCATCTTAATAGAATTGTGCATGTGACTGGAAGTCCGGTTGCTATGCCTGTAGTTAAGAGAGCGCTTTTAAGATGACTGGTAAGGTCTGAGTATTGTAACTCGGTAATTGAGTCCTTAGGGAGAATTAACCAATCAGGTTATGGATTCCAATAGAGGTTGATGCGAAGTTACAGGGAATTAGGCCTCGGTCTAAAACCAGATGGTAAGCACCTATGAGCCATGTGTATGTAGGTACAACGGAGTCAACGTGATTCAGTCCTAACGCCAAGACGGTTAAGAGCCCAGTCTGCGCTACGAATTTACCTATAGCTGGAGGAAAGTAGGATTTCATACATTTCCAGGTTTAGGCGCTTAAGTGAAATGCAAATTAACGCACAGTCCCAGAGATTTGACTCGGGCGGAACGAGTCCATTTCGCCATGACTTAACCCTTATCACCACGACGCTCCTACTATGCAATGAACGCAATAAGAGTGCATCATTGCCGATGGGCCCCGGTCACACATCTTGCTAAACCCCTCGGCAAAATTTGCAAAAGAAACCTTTAAAACATACAGAAAAAAAAACATGCCTTCACTATTGGATTTCTACCCAGGACAACCCAAAATGCTTAAATTACAAACATTTCGGTTTCGTTTTTTTTTCGCTTAATGCGCATAATCAACCTTTGTGGGTTATTTAATGTTAAAGCTAACCTTGTATATATTTTCCGAAACCTCTACACGAATAGGATGCGACACATGGTCAATTTTTCAGCGGAGTTTACCATTTTTTGAATTCAGACTTTTCATTTTCCTAGACTAATTTCGGGGACCAACCATAAAATTCCCGAAATANGACTTTTAACCATAGATCCTATACCACACTCCAAGCTTTGTATATATATATATATATATATATATATATATATATATATATATATAATATATATATATATATATATATACGCACATCATTTCATCCAATCATACACATCCTATGTCTATTGAAATGTTCTGAAATTTTTGCATTTTTCGATTTTCCTTGCATTTGTAACATCTTCACCTGACGATTGCTATCGCATGAAACCAATATGGTCGTGAATGTTCCTTTGTCACCAAATAAATAGATATGTAAAACCTTTATATATTTATTTATATATTATATTATATTATATTATATATATATATATATATATATATATATATATATATATAGTTAAGAATTAATGGCAAAATGAATGAATGAGTGGAATAAATAAAAAATCCTTTCCAAGGGACCTCTCTCAAAAGTAAAAAGAATAACAAAAAATAAAAAATAAAGATCACAGCTTCAATCCTGCTCCGGAACCTGGAGCAAGCTGATGTGACAATTTCCCTGGGAAGGGTCTCAAAAAATAACTTGTCTGATGATTAACTAGGCTTTTGTAGTACTGGCACGGCGATTGGGGACTTTCTCAACAGCGAAATAAATGTTTACATAGTATACGGTATTAATAATTTGCATACCGGTTTTAACAATACAGTGTTTATTAAATAATTACTTGGTGTTATTCATTTCTAATATTTATTGACATTTTATGTTATTATCTTCGGTCTTCACCGGCACTTGTCCTCTAAGGGGACAGTGGTCGAGTGTCACCGACACACATCAGCAGCAGCGTACCCTAACATTTTTAGTCACGTGGTGAACTTTATAAAAGGCCATGACAGTGACTACTCTTACCCTTTTAGTTGCAACCCTTAAGGGGTTAACACCGCTTCCACCCCCCCCCTTTGGGTGACTGCTAGCTTTCAGCAATACCCCTCGTGGTCTACAAGGTAAGTGCTAATGCACCTCTTTTTCTATGAATTAGGAATACGAATAGAATATAACCCGAGACGGACTTCATCCATACCCTGCTTCTTAACAAGAGAGATTACTATCTTTTGACCCTTGAAGGCCGATAGTAATTACCTTTAATCACCAGGATAAACAACTAAGGGAGCCGACGAGATAAATGCAACCTCGGACAAGCTTCACCCCTTGATACCAAACAGCCGAAAGGCTGTTAGCAGGATTAACTTGTTGCAACCCACAACTAATTACGGCTATACCTTTGCAACAGGTGCTGTTACCAAACCAAACCAATAATTATGGCTATACCACAATTTGATGCTGTTAACTCTAAATTAACTCTTACTAAACTTCTGGGTCGCTTGTCCGACCTAAACTATGAACTTTCTTCTCTTTGTTGTACCCTTTTAATGTGCATTATATGTATTAAAACCATTGCATTCATATCGTTGTTAGCTCGTTCCTTGACGTCATAATCCCGCTTCTCCAACTGCTCCTTAACCCACCTTAATTGTTATATATTATTGTTTTATTATCAAACGTATCAAAAGCAATCCTGTGTATAATCTTATATTGAAATCAATTAGAATCTTATATTGAAATTAATTAGAATCTCATATTGAAATCAATTAGAATCTTATATTGAAATCAATTAGAATCTTATATTGAAATTAATTAGAATCTTATATTGAAATTAATTAGAATCTTATATTGAAATTAAATTAGAATCTCATATTGAAAAATTAGAATCTCATATTGAAATCAATTAGAATCTTATATTGAAATCAATTAGATCTTATATTGAGATCAATTAGATTGAAATCAATTAGAATCTCATATTGAAATTAATTAGAATCTCATATTGAAATTAATTAGAATCTTATATTGAAATCAATTAGAATCTTATATTGAAATTAATTAGAATCTTATATTGAAATCAATTAGAATCTTATATTGAAATTAATTAGAATCTTATATTGAAATTAATTAGAATTTTATATTGAAATCAATTAGAATCTCCTATTGAAATCAATTAGAATCTCATATTGAAATTAATTAGAATCTTATATCGAAATCAAGTAAAAATAAATCTAATCTTTTTTGTATTTCGTTAGTCTTTCTAATTCAATATAATATTTAATTATATTAAAACTGAAATACTTGCAACCGGAGGGCACATATTTTTTCTAGTAGGTAATAAGAAATATGAATCTATCTTTATTTACAAAGTCTTGTTTAGTCTGGCACACTGGCTGCTACTTACAATACCCGGTACTTAAAAGTGGTTATACCAATCTCGCATAAACCTTATCAGACACCAGCGAGCTTAGGCCAATTGAAAAGCACTTTCAGGAATCATCGTTTGCAAAGCCAAACCTCCTCTCTCTCTCTCTCTCTCTCTCTCTCTCTATATATATATATATATATATATATTATATATATATATATATATATATATATATAAGTAATCCACAGACACGTGTTTCGAGGTATCACCTCTCATCAGTGTGGTTATACATTAACAGCTACCCCTGGCCAGGTTTGAGACCCGAATGAACTTTCGTTCGCCAATCCTCTTACCCGTGCGGCCAGAGGCAGCTGTCAAATATAGGAGAATATTTAATTGCTACATTTCTAAGCGGAAATGAATTCACTAGTCTTCAAACATTTTTGTAAACAAAGCGAGGTTTAGCTACACGCCAGAACGGTGAACCTGCAATTAAATCCCTATTTAAAGTACTCGACCAAAGTGGGAGTATATATATAATAAATAAGTAATCCACAGACACGTGTTTCGAGGTATCACCTCTCATCAGTGTGGTTATACATTATACATATACATATATATATATTTGTGTGTGTGTGTGTGTGTGTGTGTAGATTTTCCAACGAGTTTACAGTATAATGATAAAGAAAGCATTTATATTACAAAATGAATATTCATTTTTCAACATAGTCTCCTTCCTTGAGAATGCATCTAATCCAATTCTTCCCCATTAATCTCTGTGATCGCACATTATACCGTGAAAATTTCATGTCAAAATGTTCCTATTCATCGTATCAGGAAAACAGGCTTATTGGTCCCGCCTTTAAAAACAAAAACAACAACTAAAAACAACAATTTCATGTTAATACTATTTTATCAGTGTTTTTTTTTTTGGTGGGGGGGTTCTTTTTTCTTTTTTCTTCGAACTTTTATGAAATTACTAAGCACGTGGATTGGAACTTAAAATGTTATTGTTCAACAAACTGTAATTTCGTGACACGACGATGAAGAACGCTTTCTGACGTCACTTCATATTCGAGAAAGATCAAAAACTCACAGGTTCAAAGTTTAATTTGAAAAGTTAATTTGAACTGGCATTGTTATTTCTTCTTCCCCCTTCCCCTCTCTTTCTTTCTTTCTTACTCTCTCTCTTTCTATCTATCTATCTCTCTATCTGTCTATCTTTCTCTCTCTCTTTTTTTATTTCTTTCTCTCTCTATCTTTCTTTCTTTCTCTCTCTCTTTCTTTCTTTGTCTTTCTCTTTCTCTCTATCTATCTTTCTTTCTCTCTTTTTTTCTTTCTTTCCTCTTTCTTTCTTTCTTTCTTTGTCTCTTTCTCTTTCTCATTCTCTTTCTCTTTACCCCCTTCTCTCCCTTCCTTCCTTCCTTCCTTTCTTTATTTCTTTCTCTTCCCCCCTTTCTTTCTTTCTTTCTTTCTTTCTTTCTTTCTTTCTTTCTCTCTCTCTTTCTTTCTTTCTTTATTTGTCTCTTTCTCATTCTCTTTCTCTGTATCCCCCTTCTCACTCTTCCTTCCTTTCGTTCTTACTTTCGTTCTTTCTTTCTTTCTTTCTTTCTTTCTTTTTTCTCTTTCTTTCTTTCTCTATCTACTCCCTCTCTTTTTCTTTCTTTTTTTTCTATTTCTTCTTTCTCTTTCTCCCCCCTCTCTCTATCTCATTCTCTCCCCCCCCCTCTCTCTCTCAAGAAAAGACATGACTTGAATAGACTAATTTTCTATTACTATTTTTCAATTACAAAATGTCAAAAAGATTCCTATCAATATAAATATGTTCTTTTTTCTTTTCGCAAATCAATTTAACGCTTTAATGTCCTAATCAGTCGTAACATTGGAAAACAAAAATACCAACAAGCTGATACCAAACTGATGAGGATATTTTTTTTATTTTACTAGGATGAGTCAAAAGTTTTGCAATATTTTAGTAACGTGTGGCACAATTCGGCCACTCCAGATGCTGTTGTTGAGATCGTGAAGATGACGATCTAAATTAGACTGTGAAATGCCGAGATCGCCTGATACTCTCCGAGTGCTACTCGATGGATTTGCCTATATGGCGCGTGGTTAAAATCATAGGAAATGGACTCGTCGACCCGAGTTCAATTCCTGGACAAGGCTGTTTGAATTTCACATAGCGCTAATACCCTTGGGAAAGGTATGAATCCAATTCTCCCTCCAGCTATGGGTAAATAGCAGGGCAGACCGGACTCTTTAACCATGGCTAGGTAACCAGTCCAGAAGGCAAACTCTGAATTTAAACCTGTTAAACTCCGCTTAAGAAATTGACCCTGTGTCACATACTGCTCGTGTTTTAAATATATATGTGGCTTCGTCGGTTGGTCGATGTTGGATTTTGAGATATGTCAACCCTTGTTGGGTTATTCTATGCCGAAAACAATTGTTTTATTCATTTTTTTTATTTGTATTGAGCATTTTTTTTTAAACTCAATCTTTTAAACACATTTTTTAAAACACATTAGATGGGACCCTGACAGGAACTACCGCCCCGGGTCAAAGTGGACATGGGAGTAATGGCGATGAAGGGGTACTCCACATTCCCCAAAGCTCTAAAATTTGAACTTCACCATTAGATGACACAGAAAAATCACTATGTGAACACCCTTTTTGTTTTGTCTGTGAACGGACTCTGAGACAAATGCAAGATCTTTTTGCAATAAGTAACCAGTTGAATGGAAAAGATACCAACAGAAATTGGTTCAGTCCTGGGGGAAATTTGGTAGGCGAAGAGTTAAGTACTTTTTGATCAGCCTTGATACTGAGTAGGAAATGACAACTATCCTGTGAACTCCGACACGGACACACGAGAGTTGGTCGAACAGCGAAAACTTACATTCATCAGCTGTGCGTGGACACTGGATGCCGGGTAGAGAGTCCGGCAAGAGCAATGACCAATAGTGACAGATGGCGTGAGAAAGAGAGAGAGGGGGAGAGGGGGAATGAGAGAGAGAGAGAGAGAGAGAGAGAGAGAGAGAGAAAAGAGAAAAGAGAGGTAGATAGAGAAAGGGTTTCGTACGATACATCTTATGGATCCGTGCAGGGTGGTAGTCAGTATTTTCATCGCCGATTACGGGTTCTTGTGCATCATATCGGCTCCGACTTAAATCCGGCATCTTCAGGTTGCCACCCTGTAAGCTACGTGCAGCTAGTATCGACATTTTTGCTACCAATAAACTACACAAGAGGGGATGAAAGAGAGAGAGAGAAGAGAGAGAGAGAGAGAGAAGAGAGAGAGAGAGAGAGGGGGATCCATGCTATTAGCACGATTTTGTGATGATGATGATGATGATGATGATACCATTAATTAGCTGAGATTTACATTCATCAGCCCTGCGTGACACTGATGCCAAGAGCAATAGCCAATAGTGACAGATTGTGTGTGTGTGTGTGTGTGTGTGTGTGTGAGTGTGTATGAGTGAGAGAGAGAGAGAGAGAGAGAGATAGAGAGAGAGAAAAGAGAGAGAAAAAGAGAGAGTGAGTGAAGGGAATCCGCGCAGCACGACTTGATGATGATGATGATGATGATAATGAAAATGTTTACATGAGCAAAGAAGAAGAAGAAGAAGAAGAAGAAGAGAAAAGGATGTGATAGAAGAAGAAAAAGGGAGGGAGGAGGATGAATAGAAGAAAGAAGAAAAGAAGAAGGGATGTGATAGAAGAAGAAGGAGAAGAGGGAGGGGGAGGGGAGGATGAGATAGAAGAAGAAGAAGAAGAAGAAAGAAGAAGAGGATGATAGAGAAGAAGAAGAGAAGAGGAGGGGAGGGGGAGGATAGATAGAAGAAGAAGAAAAGAAGAAAGAAAGGAGATAGAGAAGAAGAAGAAGAGAAGAGGGGAGAGAGATAGAAAAGAAGAAGAAGAAGAAGAAGAAGAAGAAGAAGAAGAAGAAGGAAGAAGAAGAAGGGGGAGGGAGGATGAGATAGAGAAGAAGAGAAGGATGTGATAGAAAAAAGGAGAAGAGGGAGGGGGAGGGATGAGATAGAAGAAGAAGAAGAAGAAGAAGAAGAAGAAGAAGAAGAAGAAGAAGAAGAAGAAGGATGTGATAGAAAAAGAAGGAGAAGAGGAGTGGAGGGATGTGATAGAAAAAGAAGGAGAAGAGGGAGGGGGAGGGATGAGATAGAAGAAGAAGAAGAAGAAGAAGAGAAGAAGAAGATGTGATAGAAGAAGAAGAAGTTGCTGCTGCTGTTGATGATGATGATGCCAGCCTGATAATGGCCTGAGACCAACATGCTGACCATATCCAACCCTTAGTAGATACGTGTAAGATTAAGTTGACGTCGGTACAAGTGTGTAATCATAAAGTAGCAATGGCTGACTGATCTGTCGGGAAATCAGGCAATGTCCAAAATACCAAGACTCCCCCTAAGTACCAACGTCTCGTTTTTGTGAAGAGGCCTCAAATAAATCAATATGTCATAGATAAACGTTTTAACACTACCAATCTCTACTGTTATAAAAGTTTGCAAAGTATGGTTTAGTTTGCAGTTTAGTGTTAACACTTGGCTCCTAGCCTTCAACAGGGGGATACAGTCAGCGTATTCTAAACCCCGTCGACAAGGCGAGAATTACCGTGTGCCAGACAATACCAAATCGACTAAACATTTGAACACAATCTAGACCACTTACGTCCTTATTAGGCCACTTACATCCTTATAAAGCTATTTACATATTTATTAGACCACTTACATCTTTATTAGGCCACATACATTTTATTAAGCAACTTACATCTTTATTAAGCAACTTTCATCTTTATTAGGTCATTTACATCTTTATTAGGCCACTTACATCTTTATTAAGCAACTTACATCTCTATTAGGTCATTTACATCTTTATTAGGCCACTTACATCTTTATTAAGCAACTTACATCTCTATTAGGCCACATACATTTTATTAAGCAACTCACATCTCTATTAGGTCATTTACATCTTTATTAGGCCACTTACATCTTTATTAAGCAACTTACATCTTTATTAGGCCACATACATTTTATTAAGCAACTCACATCTCTATTAGGTCATTTACATCTTTATTAGGCCACCTACATTTTATTAAGCAACTTACATCTTTATTAGGCCACTTACATCTTTATTAAGCAACTTACATCGTTATTAGGCCACACACATTTTATGAAGCAACTTACATCTCTATTAGGCCACTTACATCTTTATTAAGCAACTTAAATCTTTATTAGGCCACATACATCTTTATTAGGCCCCATATATTTTATTAAGCAACTTACATCCATATTAGGCCACTTACATATTCATTAGGCCAATTACATCCTTATTACACCGCTTACATCTTTATTTGGCCACTAACAGTTGCATCCTTATTAAGCCACTCAAATGAATCCACACACATTGATTTGTTTACTTTTATTTCTTTTATTCCTTTCCCCTCTTTTTTTTCTTTTTTAAAAATAGTCATCGTGCATACTCGTGTATAGGTCGAACTTTGAAGACATTGGCATGGACATATACAAGATAAATATTCTTTTTATTTAGTTTGGCACAAGGCCAGAAGAATGGAGCAAAATTACACTATACGAGTTTTCTCTGTTTAGATTTTTTTATTACACCTATTTTTATTTGTTTGGTTTTTTTTTCGATTTTCAATATTTGATATTTACACAAGACCTGACAAGAAAATAAATGGTTTGCGGGGGGGGGGGGATAAAAGATTAAAAATGAAAGTAAAATATTATGCGAGGTGATTGGACAAAAGAAAGGAAGAAGAAAAAAGAAAGAAAAGGTTTGATTGAATGAAGGAAGAATGAAAGAGTGAATAAATTATTTAAGAAAAGAATGAATGAATGAATGAATGAATGAATGAAAAAGAAAAGGTTTCATTGAAAGAAGGAATGAATGAAAAAATGAATGAATAAAGTAAGAAAGAAAAAGAAAAGGTTTCATTGAATGAAGGAATGAATGAAAAAATGAATGAATAAAGTAAGAAAGAAAAAGAAAAGGTTTCATTGAATGAAGGAATGAATGAAAGAGTGAATAAATTATTTAAGAAAAGAATGAATGAATGAATGAATGAATGAAAAAGAAAAGGTTTCATTGAATGAAGGAATGAATGAAAGAGTGAATAAATTATTTAAGAAAAGAATGAATGAATGAATGAATGAAAAAGAAAAGGTTTCATTGAATGAAGGAATGAATGAAAGAATGAATAAATTATTGAAGAAAAGAATGAATGAATGAATGAAGTAAGGACGAAAAAGAAAAGATTTCATTGAAAGAAAGAATGAATGAAAGAATGAATGAATAAATTAATGAAAGAATGAATGAATGAATTAATGAAAGGATGAAAAAAAGATTTGACTGAATGAATGAATAAATGAATGAATGAATAAATGAATGAAGTAAGGAAGAAAAAGAAAAGGATTGATTGAATGAAGGAATGAATGAAAGAATAAAGGAATAAATGAATTCATGAATGAAAGGATGAAAAAAGGTTTGACTGATTGAATGAATAAATGAACGAAGGAATGAATGAATGAATAAATGAATGAAAGAATGAAAGAATGAATGAAGTAAGAAACAAAAAGAAAAGGATTGATTGAATGAAGGAATGAATGAAAGAATAAAGGAATAAATGAATGAATGGATGAATGGAGTAAGGAAGAAAAAGAAAAGGTTTGATTGAATGAATGATGGAATGCATTAAAGAATGAATTAAAGAATGAAAAAAAGAATGAAAGAAAGAATGAATGAATGAAGTAATGGAACGAATATAAAATGAAATCACTGAGGAATGAAAAAAGAAAGAAAAATAGCCCAAAAGTACAAAAAAAAACACATAGATATTCCATATTTTCTTCAACGCCAGATTCAGATAGGAAGACGCTAAAAATATCCCATCAGATATCTTCATTTCGTAAAAGGTCACGGGTTTAGAAATGACGTCATTGCACATATATAAAAATGGTCAACTTAAAAACATGGCGACTGAGTCATTTTCCTCCGAAGATGACCTACAATATTACATTAACAATTACCTAAGTACACTTCCTGGTTTAGCTCAGTCGGTAGAGTGTTCGGCTAGGAGCTACAAGGTTCTTGGTTCGATACCAGCCCCGCTAACTCAGCGTATGAGTAGCACGGGGATCTGTGCGGTAAAGTGAGGAGTTGATTGTAGGTGTGGCGCTCCACCTCAGATGCTAAAATATTCTCCTTGGTCTAGCGCTAGTGAAAAGGGGATAGACTTCCTCGCTGTCTGGCTGATACCGACATTAGACCGCCCCGACGACTTTACTTTACTTACTTTCACTCCTAACAATTTCTAATAAAAATTTGATATTTTTCTTCTAGAACAGAGGTTTTCAACGTGGGGTATACGCAATTTGATTTTTAAGGGAGGGGGGACTAATCTGTACGGGGCCACGGTAATTTATGAGGAAGTGCGTCCCGGTCTCCTGCCTCAAAAATTGCTGCCCGGTGGCTATTAAAATAACAACCCAGCTCAGTCTATTCAAAACTATCCATCTTCATATCTATCTATCTGTCTCAATTTGTTCATATTTATCTATATTACTTTAAATACTAAGACTTTTTTTTTTATTCATGTTTGTTTAATGTCTTGTTTTTAGTTTAAATAAACAAGTATTACGACAAAAAAAGAAGCGACCCCCCCCCAAATACATTTACTTGTCGAAAATATCTATCTCCATTTGTTCATATCTATCTATATTATTTTGTTTATCTATCTATCTATCTATCTATCTATCTCAGTCTATTCCAAACTATATATCCATCTTCATATCTAAACAAGAATTACGACAAATTACGATAAATAAACAAGAATTACGACGAGCTGGGGTTGTTATTTTGATAGTCACCGGGTAGCAATTTTTGACCGGGACGCACTTCCTCATAAATTACCAGGGTCACTGAAGTTAAATAGTGATGAGCCTGTTCAGTAATTAAATGGGTGACGACTTAAGCAACAGCAGGTACTGCAAACAACCTGCGTCCTTTGTTTATCAAAAATGATTTGATTCGGTTTTAAATGTTGGTAAAAGGGTTGGGTATACAGTAAAACACAAAGATACAGTGTCAAATGCTACTGGCACTCATCTATGAAGAAGAAAAAAAGAAGAAAGAAAAAGAAGCAGGAAATGGTCTTACTCGAGCACGAGTTGATAGGCAACATACGGTAAAACAAAAACAAGCCTTTCTGTCTTTCTTTAATTCGTTCTCCTTCTTATTAGAATATCTTTCTATCTTTTATGCTCTCTCTCTCTCTCTCTCTCTCTCTCTCTCTCTCTCTCTCTCTCTCTTTCTCTCTCTCTCTCTCACACACACACACTCTCTGTCTCTCTATCTCTTTCTCTCTCTTTCTCTGTCTGTCTTTCTGTCTGTCTGTCTGTCTATCTGTCTCTCTCTCACACACACACTCTCTCTCTCTTTCTCTTTCTCTCTCTGCCTGTCTGTCTATGTGTGTGTGTGTGTCTCTCTCTCTCTCTCCCCCCCCCTCCTCCTCTCTCTCTCAGTCTTTCTGTCTGTCTGTCTGTCTGTCTATCTGTCTCTCTCTCCTCTCCCCTCTCTCCTCCCCCCTCTCTATCTCCTCTCCCCCTCTCTCTCTTACGGTCAATTCACTTTGAAAGCATGGGTTTCGGCTAGATTACCGAAGTTAAGCAGCGATGAGCCTATTCAATACTTAATGGGATGACCACTTAAGTAACAGCAGGTACTGTAAGAAAACTGAGTCCTTTGTTGATCAAAATAACTTGATTTGGCATTAAATGACCCGAAAAGGTTTGATAACCCGTAAAACCAAACTGAACCAAATCAAACCAAACCAAACCAGGCAGCCTAAATTCCGACTGCCACAGTCAGCAGGAATAAGAATACACTGATTATATCCCCTGCTGTGGGCTAAGACCTTCTTTAAAAACACAGTGTCCTGGGTATGACACTAAACTGCATCTGATGGTGAGGCTCCAGTTCTGGAGCTCTCGGAAGTGAAGAATACGCCTTTATTTCCATTACTCCCAGGTTCACTCTGGCCCATAGTGACAATACCTGTGTGCAAAAAAAAAAAAAAAAAACTTTTAGGAAACAACTACCGTAAATCCTCGAGTATAGTCCGCCCTTGAGTATAATACGCAGGGGACTTTTAGAGGGCTGTACCTCTGAAAAAACATGCGGCTGAATAAACATTGCCGGACAGCAAATGGAGACTCGGAAATTGCTTAGAAAATATTTTTCATTTTTAAACTCGTGTATATATATTTACCAATCCCTCCGCACGAGCAGGATGTGACACAAGGTCAATTTCTTAGGCGGAGTTTATCAGGTTTGAATTAAGAGTTTTCCTTCTTCTAGACCGGTTGCCGAACTAAGGTTAAAGAGCCCAGTCTGCCCTACTATTTATCCATAACTGGAGGGAGAGTAGGATTCATACCTTTCCCAAGGGTATTAGCGCTAAGTGAAATGCAATTACCACATCCAGAATTTGAACTCGGGGCGACGAGTCCATTTCCCATGACTTTAACCATTACACCACACGCTTCCCCCTTTTTAACCTCGTATATAGTACGCACTAAGGATTTTGACCTTTAAATTTTGGGAAAAAAGTGCGGATTATACTCGAGGATTTACGGTACACAAAATTTTAAAATATAAATGTACACTAAATGTGATTCCCTAACCTCAAAGCATAAAGTAACCCTTGACGGGATGAATGTCATTAAAAAACAATCAATCAATAAACCGAACCCAGTTCCTTCGTTTCTTTAGCATTGTCGACCAAATCAAAATTAAATGAATTCCGGTCGGGGAATCCCCATTTCTATATCACTATTGCCTAGCAACAATACAACGAATCAGATGTGCCCTCGTCACTTAAAAAAAAATATCAAATTGTCCATCTATGCGAAAGTTGTGATTTAGTATACTGAATACTGATACCGAAAATTAGATCTTTTACTTGCACCATTGTTTGAGGAAATAGTATCAAAGATCGTCTACTAAAATGCACTAAAAATCCCCGTTTTCACAAAATCTAGCCTAGAAATTGGTTAGAAAATCTACCTTTTTCAATATTTAAATTAGAAATGTTATTTTATTTTATTAAAATGAAACGAATTAAATATTATAATTAGAATTCAAACCATCACCACTGACACCTTTGATATACTGATTTTTACCTCATTAATTAAACTGTAACAGACGATCTTTGATGCTATTTCCTCAAGTAATGGTACAAGTAATATAATTTTTGGTATCAGTATTCAGTATAGTAACACACAACTTTTGCATAGATGGATAATTTGATAATTTAAAAAAGTGAAAAATCATCCTACCCTAATGACCCAGCGCTTTTAGTCGGTATTTATGCCGCTCCCCAAAAGTACATATGTACGGGTAGACTGAATTACCCCCGGGGAATCTCAATTACTATATCGTTGATTATTAACAATGTCCTCAATCGGCACTTTTAAAGTATAGATTACGACATTTTCAAAGTTCGGCCTGTTTTTTTTTTTTTTTTTTTGACACCCTGTATATATTATATATATATATATATATATATATATATGTGTGTGTGTGTGTGTGTGTGTGTGTGTGTATATATAGCTCTATTCATATATATATATGTGTGTGTGTATGTGTGTGTATATATATATATATATAGATCTATTCATATATATATATATATATATATATATATATATATATATAAGGTGACCCAAAAAAAACAGGTCTGACTTTTTTTTTTAAAGTCTGTTTTTTTGGGATCAGACCATATTTCAATTTTTTTTTAATTAGGTTGGTTGGTCGAATTTTATGGCATGTCAACCCTTGTTGAGTTATTTTATGCCGAAGATATTAATTTTTCATGGGTACTCTTTTTTTTAAAAACTCAATTTTTTAAAAACATTTTTTAAACCCATTTTGTTCTATTTAACCCATAGATTTTCACGTGGGAAGCCATGCACAAACCAAAGCTCATGCTATAGCTAATGCAAAAAAAATGCGTTGTTCCCGTCAACATTCCCCTTTTCGGGTGCTTCAGGCACCGAGAAATAAACCCAATAATGTCCCTTTTAGGCGAGGTGGAGTACACTTTCATCGCTATTACTCCCAGGCCCACTCTGACCGGAGTGGTAGTACCTGTTAGGGTCCCATCTATGGGTTAAATAGAAAAAATGACTTTAATGAATGTTTTTAAAAATTGAGCTTGAAAAAAATTGAACACCATTAAGTATGAATAAAACAAAGCGTCTTTAGCATAAAATAACCCAACAAGGGTTGACATGCCATAAAATCCAACCAACCAACCGACTAATCAACTAACCGTTGAGGGTCATACCGGATTACACAGTACCAGTAGTAGCCTTCTAGCAAATTGATATTTCATTATCAGTCATATGGAAATCCGATCTCCCCGACAAACTAAAGAGACGATTCTTCCAGGCTGTGGTTGTATCGGTACTGCTATATGGCTGTACCACCTGGACCCTAACGAAGCGCATTGGGAGTAAGCTAGATGGGAGCTGCACGAGAATGCTGCGAGCGGTCCTGAATAAGTCACGGAAGCAGCACCCCACAAAAAAGCAACTGTATGGCCACTTGCCCACCCCATCTCACAAACCATACGAGTAAGACGGGCTAGACATGCAGGACACTGCTGGAGAAGCAGGGACGAGCTCGTAAGCGACGTACTACTGTGGAAGCCAGCACATGGGCACGCTAATGTGGGTCGCCCAGCCAGGGCCTACATTGACCAACTATATAGGGATGTGGGTTGCTGCGCGGAGAAGCTCCCAGAGTCGATGAATGATAGGGAAGGTTGGCGAGAGATCGTCATGGATATCCGTGCAAACTGCACGACATGATGATGATGATGATGATGATGCTTAGAAACAATTGTAATATATTGCCTTGACCGAAGTGACCCTGAAAGATATATCCGGCCGTGGATAAAATCAACTGAGTGACTACCGGAAGACAGGTTGGATAACCAACGTATAAACGCAGGAAATGTGTGGGTGTGACCATGGCCAATAATAAACAAAGAAAAATTAGCTACATGGGCGAAGAAAACTGCGTGGGTGTCACGTCAAAGAGGTGGGGCCATGTGGGATTTTAAAGATTATATAAACTCTTAAAACTTTGGCTGAAGTTAGTTATCGCTCACTGTTCAAACGCTCGACAGCATCTTTGTATGTGTGAACTCTCTCCACACATCGAAGAATAAAAATATAGTATTATATATATATATATGAGGTTAAGTAAACAAACAAATGTGTTTATTTTTATATGGCTTTAAGCCGACAATTTTTGGAGGATATGTGCTTAATTCATCATGTCTATAACCTTGCTGATGAGACCTAATAGGTCGAAATGTACAGTCAGGGATTGACATTTTCTCGAATTGTTTAGCCTTACATTTGAACATATATGCCCGCCTAAATTCATTAATTGTTAACTAATTAATTTTCAAAATTAGGTATGACTTCAATTAAGCACATATCCTCCAAATATATATATATATATATATATGTGTGTGTGTCTGTGTGTGTGTGTCTGTGTGTGTGTGTCTGTGTGTGTGTTCCTCGTTATTTGTCAAGTCCAGTAGTGGTATACAACACAGTCTATTGGTGCCACTGGGACTCCTGCTTTAGGGACTCCTCTTCCGCTTGTATGTTAATTCAGAATTGCTCTTCTTATAGACTGGTCACCTACCAAGGCTAGAGTGCTTAATATGTCCTACTATTGTACTTATATTTTGTAAAGAATGGAATTAGGGCTATCATAAGGGCATTACTGAAACCTGAACGCAAACATCCCCGACCGGGATTTGAACTCGGCGTGCCGAATCCATTTTCTGTACCTATAATTGTTGTCATATACTCCTTTAAATCAGGTATATAATTGGGAGAGAGAGAGAGAGAGAGAGAGAGAGAGAGAGAGAGGGGGGGGAGGGGAGAGAGAGGGGGGAGGGAGAGAGAGAGAGGGGGAGGAGAGAGAGAGGGGAGGGAGAGAGAGAGGGGGAGGATGTGAGATGAGATGAGTTCTTACATTTTTACTTGTTCTTCTACGCCGGTGGCCATTTTCCTCTGAGCTGCTTCCTTAAAAGGATTCTAACCGCGCGGTGAGAAGTTTGCATCTTAGGAGCGAGTAACCCCTGCGTCCGCTCCTTCTGACTAACGGCCGAGGTCTGCTCAAACTAAATCTGATTTCCTTTCACACGCCTTTCCCCTGCCAATCAGAAGTCGGCCTGTCATTCAGCGAAAGGTTAACTACTGTCAATAACCCTAACGGCTAACGGTAAATTTCCATTTATCCCCTCCGATTTTAAATCTTCAACGAACTTCAATTCAAAATCTAGCTACACTTACATACACAATTCGTAGGTATTCTGCCTTCTCTTGTCTGCGAAGCTCGAACAGATAGCTTAACCAAGCAGTCTTTAAGAACATCAAACAATTAAATGAAACAACAAAAATGGGAAAACTGAAGACAATAGATATGACTTGAACGTTATATATTGAACATAAAATATCACTTATCGCTAATACACTTGGGAAAGGTATGAATCCTACTCTCCCTCCAGCTATGGGTAAATAGTAGGACAGACTGGGCTCTTTAACCTTTGTTAGGCAACCGGTCTAGGAGAAGGAAAACTCTGAATTCAAACCTGTTAAACTGTGCTTAAAAATTGACCTTGTGTCACATCCTGCTCGTGCGGAGAGGTTGGTATATATATATATATATATATTGAACATAAAATAAACAAACATTTAAACAGGATGACCAAAGGGATGAAAAGTTCAAAAGTTCTTAACAGACCTCAGCAGTAAAAAAAGAAGTATTGAGTCTATGAAGTTGATCGGAGAGCAGTGAAGATGCGTGATATCGTCTTTGTGTTTTGGTAAGAACTGCCGAATTGTCCAAATGCGCGGGGTACCTGTTGATTGTCATGTACGCATCGGGGTGGGATAGGGGGTAGGTACATGTTGATTTTCACGTAATCACCGGGTTCGTGTTGAGGTCGGACACAGGAGTAGGAAGGAAGGGATGAAGGAAGGAATGGGTTTCGGAGAGAAGTCAAAGAACGGTAATACTTTTTTGGTACGGTCAACTGCCTGACGCTCGAGTCCAGCCAATTAGCCCCGCCCACAGATTTTAATGAAAACAAAAAAATACAAACGCCCACAAATCTTGATAAAAACAAAAATACGACCAGGACGAAAATCTTATTTTACTTTTAAAATGTAATATTTTTTTAGCTTAGAAAATTGAAAGTTTTAATTAAAACAACTTTGAATCATGTAAATTTAGGGTTCTACAAACATTTTTCTTTAGTTATTTGAATATGCACGCATCTTTACATTCCTTTTTTTTTTACAAATCAAACAATCATTTCATGTTTCCCCTCACGCAATAAATTTTAAGTTGACCGCACCAAAAAAGTATTACCCGTCAAAGAATGTATGTATGTATGTATAAATGTATGTAGGTAGAAATTTAATCGTAAATTAAAACTCAAAAGAGTGTGTCGAAAACGTGAAACTCTGCCGGCCAATTCTGGGGATCTTTTGTTTTGCAATTTTACCCCAACCCCTCCACCCCACGTGAATCATCCAATGAAATCCAAATGAAAATGGGAACGATTTTAAGTAGGTTATGTCATTGAACGAAAGAGGTATTTTGGTGAATGTAGGCTGTGTAAGAGAAGAATGCAAGATTTTATTTTTGAATGGATCGGTTAGCGAGTGAACCTAGCTAGATAGATCTATGTAGTAGTATGACCAGTTTCGACACCCTTCCCCCGCCCCAACTAAAAAACTTCCGGCTATATGCCGAGTCGTGTACACATTCATTGTATTTCACTTCAAGATAAATCAAAATTTTGGATTGAGTGCACTAGTGTGCTCACCTCAAATAAACGGCCAATTCTGGTCATGTGCGGATCTGTGATGAGTGTGACCGGGCCCTTTTTTCAAAGGCAGGTTTAGTCAATCACATGAACTCACACGAGAGCTACCCGACTGCAATAGTTGTGCTAACCATACCACACTCTGATTCTCAGCATGATCCCCAACATGCGGGCAGTGATGAGTATACAACACCTGTCGACTCAGTCAAAACCGATCGTTATGTGTGCCAGATATGTTCTAAGATATGCAAGACGTTGGCAGGATTGAAAAAAGCCATGAACGAGCCCACAAACGGACAATGAATGAAGGAGTGGCAGTCGCCTGACAAGACGTTGCGATCAATGTAGGCAGAACAGTAGGCTAGCTACGATATTATGTAACATTATTACGCTATCCGCACTCCGGTAGATGTATTATAAGGGTTAAATCTATCCGTTCAATGGAGCGTCCTTTTGTCCTCAGAGGATTGCAAATAACTGTTAACAAATCAATATGGCGTCTCCGTGATAAAGGTTACGCCTGTCTCTAAGATGGCTTCTTTATAAATATTTGCATTTACTCAGTGTATCGAGACGTGACATGAATTCGATCGATACCGAGGAAACGCTGCCTGTAAAGATGGGACGTACGCAGCAGCCTATCTATGGATGGATTTTGTAATCAAGTCAAAATCTTGACAACCGATAGACTTGCATTATTCAGTATGCTCTCTCTCTGGCTTCTGACGGAGGTAATCCCGTTTCTAATTGCAATAGTAGACTGTCTAGAGATGTTGAACACACCAAAAACGTGCTAGCAATCTTAGTACTAAAATGAAGGAGGTGCATATGATGTGGTCTTATATATATATATATATATATATATATATATATATATATATATATAATTTTGGAACTCTAACATCTTTTTTCAAATTACCATGTGGACTTGTATATTTTTTTTTAACAGCTGAAAAATATATACTATACTATTTTGATACCCACTTTACATTTTTATATAAACTTTTACAACAAACTCTTTTGAGTTTTTCTATAAACTATAATGCTTCTGATTTTTTAAAAATTAAAAATAAAATTTATTTTATTTCTAAAACAGAACATGCATATTTCAAAAATTTCAGCGGTTGAACTCAGCGTTCGTTTCTGTAAACAGTCTTTTTTAACGGATATCTTCTCTTCCCATATATATATATATATATATATATATATATATATATATGAGAATAAGTAAATAAACAATGTGTTTATTTTATATGGCTTTTAGCCGACAATTTTTGGAGGATAAGTACTTAATTGAAGTCATACCTAATTTTGAAACTTAATTAGTTAATAATAAATGAATTCAGGTGGGCATACATGTTCAAATGTAAGGCTAAACAAATCGAGAAAATGTCAATCCCTGAATGTACATTTCGACCTATTAGGTCTCATCAGCAAGATTATAGACATGGGAGACTGCTCCGTGTGTGACTCGAAACCTCGACTGCCAAGTTGACAGGCGGTGATTCTAACCACTACACCAGGTGACCATTCCCAGATTCTTCGTGTGTTTTGAACTTATTTATATGTTATTTATATGAGTAAATAAACACAGCAGCCTATCTATGGATGGATTTTGTAATCAAGTCAAAATCTTGACAACCGATAGACTTGCATTATTCAGTATGCTCTCTCTCTCTGGCTTCTGACGGAGATAATCCCGTTTCTAATTGCAATAGTAGACTGTCTAGAGATGTTGAACACACCAAAAACGTGCTAGCAATCTTAGTACTAAATTGAAGCGTCAGATCTTCTCTGATAACAATATTTGGGACCATATTATCTTTAGGCACCCCTTCCGCGATCTCGACTCACAAGGACACTTTTCCCATTTGTATGTTGTTGGCATCCTTCCGTCTACGAGAGACGATGGAGTAGTGTCCATTTTTTTGTGGAACTACGTAGCCTGAGCGGTTGGTATGGAGGATGAGCTGTTGCCCAGACAGCAAATCTCCCCTCTCCACACTCCCGCTGTGATCCAAAGGAAAGGTAAGAAGCCAATGCAGTTTGGCAGCGGTAGTGTCGCAGGAGTTGTGGGTTGCACATTTCAGCGTCACGCCACCTTAGGGGCTCCGGCTCCGGATTTGTTTTGGGGGATTTATTTTTGGGGATTTCCCATTTACACCGTCAAAATTCGGTTGTTTGTAAGGGGTTAAGCTTAGGGTTAGGGTTAGGGGTTAGTTCTATAATTAAAAAAAAAAACTCTAAAAATCGTCTGTTAACAATTAAACCGGATTTTGACGGTGTAAATGGAAACAATGTCCCCACGAATCGAGATCACAAAAGGGGTGCCTAAAGATCATATGGGTCAATATTTTTAACATTTTCACTTTAGACGAATACATCAAGTGGTTTTGTATGCCAAATAAAATTAGAGTTGAACTTCATACTACGTCCGTTTTTTCTGGTTCTCTTTTGTTTGGTTGTTTTGTTTTACGGGATACTAACCCTTTTCGGCCCATTCAACGATGAATCATATCATTTTGATCAACAAGGGACTCATTTTGCGTACAGTACTTGCTGTTGCCCAATTAAATACTTAATTGGGCAACAACAAGTACTGTACGCAAAATGAGTCCCTTGTTGATCAAAATGATATGATTTTTTATTGAACAGGCTCATCTGTGCTTAACTTCGATGATCCACCAGTAGATAACATTTACTTATCTTAAAAGTAAGTGTACGGGGCGGCCTAAAGTCGGTATCAGCCAGTCAGCGAGGGAGTCTATCCCATTTTCAATAGCGCTAGACCAAGGAGATTGTTTTAGCATCTGAGGTGGAGCGCCACACCTACCATCAGCTCCTTACTTTACCGCACAGATCCCTGTGCTACTCATATGCTGAGTTGGCGAGGACCGGTATCGAACTAGGAACCTTGTGGTTTCTAGCCGAACGCTCTACCGACTGAGCTAAGCGGGTAATAACGTTTATAATTACAATAGTAGACTATCTAGTGAAGTTGAACACACTGTTACATAATTTATGTGGTAGCATAAATTATTGACCAACACCTGTAGAATAAGTGGCTGTTGGCCTTCAAATTAGAACGTGGGCGGGCAAGTTTCCATGGAAAAATACCAGACCGTTGGTAAAAGGTGGAAATCTTGCATGTCGTGTGATTTGACTAGTTAGGTAATCAGTTTCAGCCTAAATAGGACGTGGAGAAGAGGTGCAACTGTGGAGCTGATAACTCCCGCGCGGTGAAAATGGGCAATACAGAAATAAAGCTTTGATCAAAGAAACGTCTTGTTTGATTGTTTGCATGACTTTAAAAGAGCTAACCCCGAAAGAAGCCCTTAGAAGAAGATAGAAGAAGACAAGGAGAATCTAGACGATCAGAGCCAAAAGAAGTAAAGATGAAACATGGCGATTAGACGAAGAACAAACAAGTAAAATCACGAATCTATCTGTCTGAGTCTCTCTCTCTCTCTCTCTCTCTCTCTCTCTCTCTCTCTCTCTCTCTCTCTCTCTCTCTCTCTCAGTTAAAAGTAGGAATCTCGCACTTGACTAATTAGGTAATCAGTTGCAACCTAAATGGCAAGCGGAACAGATGTGTTCTACTGAGGTTGAACTCAGCCGCGCGGTGAAAATGGGCAATACAGAAATAAAGCTTTGATCAGAGAAACACAAAGTCTTGATGATTGTTTGCATGACTTTAAAAGAGCTAACCCCGAAAGAAACCCTTAGTTAGAGACAGCAAACTTGGTGAGCAGCTAGAATCTAGACGACAGAATGACCGTCCAAAGAAGAAGGAAGCGAAAACATGGCGACTAGATGAAATAGAAAGAAAGAATGAATGAAGAACAGACATGTAAGTCTCTATCTGTCTGTCTGTCTGTCTCTCTCTATCACCCGACGACTCTCTCTATCACTCTTGTTTGTATACCTGCAATGGGCTATATAACACACACCAAGGCGTACTAACAATCTTAGAACCGAATTGAAGCACCAAATGTTCTTTTATCACAATAATTTAAAACTTTTCACTGTTGTGCGCGTCTATAGACGAATCGGCAATTCATGAGGAAGTGCGTCCCGGTCTCCTGCCTGAAAAATTGCTACCCGGTGACTATCAAAATAACAACACCAGCTCGTCGTAATTCTTGTTTATTTATCGTAAGTAAAAGTAAAGTAAAGTCGTCGGGGTGGCCTAAAGCCGGTATCAGCCAGTTAGCGAGGGTGTCTATCCCATTTTCAATAGCGCTATACCAAGGAGATTGTTTTTGGCGTCTGAGGTGGAGCGCCACACCTACCATCAGTTTCTTACTTTACCGCACAGATCCCCGTGCTACTCATACGCTGAGTTGGCGAGGACCGGTATTGAACTAGGAACCTTGTGGTTTCTAGCCGAACGCTCTACCGACTGAGCTAACCCGGCCCCTAATTCTTGTTTAGATATGAAGATGGATATGTAGTTTGGAATAGACTGAGATAGATAAACAAACAAAATAATATAGATAGATATGAACAAATGGAGATAGATATTTTCGACAAGTAAATGTTGTTTGTTTTTTGTTTTTTTTTGGGGGGGGTCGCATCTTTTTTTGTCGTAATTCTTGTTTATTTAAACTAAAAACAAGACATTAAACAAACATGAATAAAAAAAAATCTTAGTATTTAAAGTAATATAGATAAATATGAACATATTGAGATAGATAGATAGATAGATAGATATGAAGATGGATAGTTTTGAATAGACTGAGCTGGGTCGTTATTTTAATAGTCACCGAGTAGCAATTTTTGAGGCTGGAGACCGGGACGCACTTCCTCATAAATTATCGACGAATCATAAAGTAGTGTTTGCCAAATGAAATTATAGTCGAATTTCATACTCCGTGTTTTTTTCTGATCTTTGTTTCCCGCCAGTTTATAACATTTAATTATGTAACATAATGGTGTAAATTAGCACGGAAAAGTTTTTAGCAAGAATTACGTGTTAAATGAGAATGGAAAAGTTTAAGGATGAATCATCAGAATGCCACATGGATTGTTTCTATTAGTCGAGCCGTGAGCCATGGTGTAATTGGAGAGAGAGGAGTGAGAGGTGAGAGTGTGAGTAAGTCTGGCACAATGCGTTGAAAGAGTCCAATGCGCTCGGCAGTTTTGGCTTGGGAAAAATACAAAATCTCATGATAAAAAGAAGTGGCCTTGTGTAATTACTAAATACTATAAATGGCACGATGTCCCCCAGCATCCCATCTGTGTTACGCCTCAAATATATGTGGTTCAAATTAACTGACCTGAAAAAAATGTAAAAGTTTTTAAATAAAATAACTGGTGCATTATATCTTTTATTTATTAATATATCAACAATGAAAATTTCATTAAATTCAGTTAATTCTCTGATTTTTTGTATTTCTTTTTCTTTCGGTGGGGGTGACATACTACGATGGTGGAATTTAAGTGCATTAAGTTCGATTTAACCAAAAACTGACTTTATGAAGCAAATAAAATAATCTTTTATTTTTCATTAAAATTTAATGTTTCCTTTCCCATTAAGGGCTAGTTTAGCTCAGTTGGTAGAGCACTTGCCTATGAATCACAAGGTTCCTGGTTCGATACTGGCCCTCGCCAACTCAGCGTATGAGTAGCATAGGAATATGTGCTGTAAAGTGAGGAGCTGATGGTAGGTGCTCCATCTCAGATGCAAAAACACCCTCCTTGGTCTAGTGCTAGTGAAAAGGCGATAGACTCCCTCGCTGTCTGGCTGATACCGACATTAGGTCGCCCTGCTGACTTTCCTTCTTTTTTTTTCTTTTTTTACTTTTCCTTAATTATCTAATTTACACAGATTTATAGGTTATTTTAGAGACAGGTTGGTTGGTTGGATTTTATGGCATATCAACCCTTGTTGTGTTATTTTATGCTAAAGACGTTTGTTTATTCTTTATTGTTGGGTATTCAATTCTATTTTTTTTTCAAGACTCCAAACACCAATGAATTGTCAGCCAATTGAGCATCGGCCCAGAAACCAAGATTCAAGCCTCTCCAATCACCGATCGAGAGATAAGTATACAAATATTATTTCTTTATCAACACATCATCTCCTCATTCAAAGTGAGAGCCGCAATGTAACAAACGTTGACACGTCATCTTTCCATTCCGATAATCAGGGCATAACCTTACACTTATCATAACATTCTATCTCTCTATACATATATAAAAGGCAGTTGTGTTTATATGTATGTCCGGAGGAAACTTCGAAAGAAACAAAAATAAAAACAATTAACGACAAAGTAAATATATATACACATTAAATATCACCAGGGCTTGGTTTTTTAGCAAAAATAAAAGATTTGATTTATATTCGTGAAGATAATTAAAAAATAAAATTTAAATGATAACAGAATGGATTTTTTTTTCATTTAATATTTTAGATAGTAGACATTAACATTTATTTTCAGAGTAACTGGATCAATGCAAGGTCTATTTTTTTTTTTTTTACATAGAGATTTAAATGGGGCATCTCACGAGGAATCAACTCATGATCTAGTAATAATGGATCTCCGGGACTAACTTTAAAAAATCTCCCTCTACCCAGGCGACGCTGGGTAGCCGCTGCTAGTTTTTATTTAAAGGCTTCAAAGCGACTTTTTTTCTTTGCAACAGTCGTTTTTTTTCCCTGGAAAAACCGTAATCCAGAGTTACAAAAGTTGTAAAATTGTATACTCTATAGGAAATGGACACGGCGAGACGAGTTCAAATCCGGGACACGGCTGTTTGCATTTCAACATTAATACCATTGGGAAAGGTACGAATCCAACAATTCTCCCCCCAGCTTTAACCTTGGTATGACAACGTCTAAGAGAAGAAGAACTTAACCAGATATTATCCTCGTACCCCACTTGTACAAAGTCAGGCACAAGGCCCTATTAACGTGGGACCACCTACAAGCCGAGACTCATTGGTGGCGGGTTAAAAAATTGCGTCGGTCCTCTCGGCATTCCCCCTCAAGCACTGGGCAATAAACCCAACCCTGCCCCTTTAAATCGAGGGGGTAGGTGTTGCCTGGGGGGATGGCCCCTTGGGATCGACGCTCATGATTTTACCCACGTGGTTAAAGAACCAAAAGAACTTAACCATTTAAACTAAAAAGACTCTCTTCTCGTTAGTCAAAAAGACTCTCTTCTCGTTAGTCAAAAAGACACTCTTCTCGTTAGTCAAAAAGATTCTCTTCTCGTTAGTCAAAAAGACTCTCTTCTCGTTAGTCAAAAAGATTATCTTCTCGTTAGTCAAAAGATTCTCTTCTCGTTAGTCAAAAAGATTTATCTTCTCCTTAGTCAAAAGACTCTCTTCTCGTTAGTCAAAAAGACTCTTTTCTCGTTAGTCAAAAAGACTCTCTTCTCGTTAGTCAAAAAGACACTCTTCTCGTTAGTCAAAAAGACTCTCTTCTCGTTAGTCAAAAAGATATCTCTTTCTCGTTAGTCAAAAAGACTCTCTTCTCGTTAGTCAAAAAGACTCTCTTCTCGTTAGTCAAAAAGACTCTCTTCTCGTTAGTCAAAAGACTCTCTTCTCGTTAGTCAAAAAGACACTCTTCTCGTTAGTCTCAAAAAGACTCTCTTCTCGTTAGTCAAAAAGACTCTCTTCTCGTTAGTCAAAAAGATTCTCTTCTCGTTAGTCAAAAAGACTCTCTTCTCCTTAGTCAAAAAGACTCTCTTCTCGTTAGTCAAAAAGACTCTCTTCTCGTTAGTCAAAAAGACACTCTTCTCGTTAGTCAAAAAGACTCTCTTCTCGTTAGTCAAAAAGACACTTTCTCGTTAGTCAAAAAGACTATCTTCTCGTTAGTCAAAAAGACACTCTTCTCGTTAGTCAAAAAGACTCTCTTCTCGTTAGTCAAAAGACACTCTTTCTCGTTAGTCAAAAAGACTCTCTTCTCGTTAGTCAAAAAGACACTCTTCTCGTTAGTCAAAAAGACTCTTTCTCGTTAGTCGTTAGTCAAAAAGACACTCTTCTCGTTAGTCAAAAAGACTCTCTTCTCGTTAGTCAAAAAGGACTCTCTTCTCGTTAGTCAAAAAAGATTCTCTTCTCGTTAGTCAAAAGACTCTCTTCTCGTTAGTCAAAAGACTCTTTTCTCGTTAGTCAAAAGACTCTTCTCGTACTCTTCTCGTTAGTCAAAAAGACTCTCTCTCGTTAGTCAAAAAGACACTTTTCTCGTTAGTCAAAAAGACTCTCTTCTCGTTAGTAAAAAGACTCTCTTCTCGTTAGTCAAAAAGACTCTCTTCTCGTTAGTCAAAAAGACTCTCTTCTCGTTAGTCAAAAAGATTCTCTTCTCGTTAGTCAAAAAGTCTCGTAGTCAAAAAGACTCTCTTCTCCTTAGTCAAAAAGACTCTCTTCTCGTTAGTTTAAAAAGACTCTCTTCTCGTTAGTCAAAAAGACACTCTTCTCGTTAGTTCAAAAAGACTCTCTTCTCGTTAGTCAAAAAGATTCTCTTCTCGTTAGTTAAAAGACTCTCTTCTCCTTAGAAGTCAAGACTCTCTTCTCGTTAGTCAAAAAGACTCTCTTCTCGTTAGTCAAAAAAGATTCTCTTCTCGTTAGTTAAAAAGACTCTCTTCTCGTTAGTCAAAAAGATTCTCTTCTCCTTAGTCAAAAGACTCTCTTCTCGTTAGTTAAAAAAGACTCTCTTCTCGTTAGTCAAAAGACTCTCTTCTCCTTGTCAAAAAGACTCTCTTCTCGTTAGTCAAAAGATTCTCTTCTCTTAGTCAAAAAGACTCTTCTCGTTAGTCAAAAAGACTCTCTTCTCGTTAGTCAAAAGACTCTCTTCTCGTTAGTCAAAAGACTCTCTTCTCCTTAGTCAAAAAGACTCTCTTCTCGTTAGTCAAAAAGACTCTCTTCTCGTTAGTCAAAAAGATTCTCTCTCCTTAGTCAAAAAGACTCTCTTCTCGTTAGTTAAAAAGACTCTCTTCTCTCTTAGTCTCTCTCCGTTAGTCAAAAAGACTCTCTTCTCGTTAGTCAAAAGATTCTCTTCTCGTTAGTCAAAAGACTCTTCTTCTCGTTAGTCAAAAAGACTCTCTTCTCGTTAGTCAAAAAAGACTCTCTTCTCGTTAGTCAAAAAGATTCTCTTCTCCTTAGTCAAAAAGACTCTCTCTCTCTTCTTCTCCTTAGTCAAAAAGACTCTCTTCTCGTTAGTCAAAAAGATTCTCTTCTCGTTAGTTAAAAAGACTCTCTTCTCGTTAGTGAAAAAGACTCTCTTCTCGTTAGTCAAAAAGACTCTCTTCTCGTTAGTTCAAAAAGATCTCTTCTCGTTAGTCAAAAAGATTCTCTTCTCGTTAGTCAAAAAGACTCTCTTCTCGTTAGTCAAAACGACTCTCTCTCGTTAGTCAAAAAGACTCTCTTCTCGTAGTCAAAAAGACTCTCTTCTCGTAGTCAAAAAGACTCTCTTCTCGTTAGTCAAAAAGACTCTCTTCTCGTTAGTCAAAAAGACACTCTTCTCGTTAGTCAAAAGACTCTCTTCTCCTTAGTCAAAAAGACTCTCTTCTCGTTAGTCAAAAAGATTCTCTTCTCGTTAGTCAAAAAGACTCTCTTCTCCTTAGTCAAAAAGACTCTCTTCTCGTTAGTCAAAAAGACTCTCGATTTTCGTTAGTCAAAAACTACTTTGAGAACCCCCCCCCCTATGCTCTCTCTT
>CM042163.1:8459450-8504450 GCA_023376005.1 Doryteuthis pealeii
TAACGAGAAGAGAGTCTTTTTTGACTAACGAGAAGAGGAGTCTTTTTTGGACAACGAGAAGAGAGTCTTTTTGACTAACGAGAAGAGAGTCTTTTTTTGACTACAAAGAAGAGAGTCTTTTTGACTAACGAGAAGAGAATCTTTTTGACTAACGAGAAGAGAGTCTTTTTGACTAACGAAGATCTTTTGAGAGTCTTTTTGAACTAACGAGAAGAGAATCTTTTTGACTACGAGAAGAGAATCTTTTTGACTAACGAGATGAGATCTTTTTCGACTACGAGAAGAGAATCTTTTTGACTAACGAGAAGAGAATCTTTTTGACTAACGAGATAGATTCTTTTGACTAACGAGAAGAGAATCTTTTTGACTAACGAGAAGAGAGTCTTTTTGACTAACGAGAAGAGAGTCTTTTTTGACTAACGAGAAGAAAGTCTTTTTGACTAACGAGAAGAGAGTCTTTTTTGACTAACGAGAAGAGTCTTTTTTGACTAACGAGAAGAAAGTCTTTTTGACTAACGAGAAGAGAGTCTTTTGACTAACGAGAAGAGTGTCTTTTTGACTAACGAGGAAAGAGTGTCTTTCTTGGAACTAACGAGAAGAGAATCTTTTTGACTAACGAGAAGAGAGTCTTTTTGACTAACGAGAAGAGAATCTTTTGACTAACAAAAGAGAGTCTTTTTGACTAACGACGAGAAGAGAGTCTTTTTGACTAACGAGAAGAGAATCTTTTTGACTAACGAGAAGAGAGTCTTTTGACTAACGAGATGAGATTCTTTTCGACTAACGAGAAGAGACTCTTTTTTGACTAACGAGAGAGAGTCTTTTGACTAACGAGAAGAGAGTCTTTTTGACTAACGAGAAGAGAACTTTTTGACTAACGAGAAGAGAGTCTTTTTGACTAACGAGAAGAGAGTCTTTGAACAAACGAGAGAAGAGTCTTTTTGACTAACGAGAAGACTCTCTTTTTGGACTAACGAGAAGAGAATCTTTTTGACTAACGAGATGAATTCTTTTCGACTAACGAGAAGAGAATCTTTTGACTAACGAGATGAGATTCTTTTCGACTAACGAGAAGAGAATCTTTTTGACTAACGAGAAGAGAGTCTTTTGACTAACGAGAAGAGAGTCTTTTTGACTAAGAGAGAGAGAGTGTCTTTTTGACTAAGAAGAAGAGAGTCTTTTTGACTAACGAGAAGAGACTAACGAGAAGAGAGTCTTTTTGACTAACGAGAAGAGAGTCTTTTTGACTACGAGAAGAGAGTCTTTTTGACTAACGAAAGAAGAGATCTTTTTGACTAAACGAGAAGAGTGTCTTTTTGACTAACGAGAAGAGCTTTTTGACTAAACAAGAAGAGAGTCTTTTTGACTAACGAGAAGAGAATCTTTTGACTAACGAGAAGAGAGTCTTTTTACTAACGAGAGAGATTCTTTGAACTAACGAGAAGAGAATCTTTTTGACTAACGAGAAGAGAATCTTTTTGACTAACGAGATGAGATTCTTTTCGACTAACGAGAAGAGAATCTTTTTTGACTAACGAGAAGAGAGTCTTTTGACTAACGAGAAGAGATCTTTTTGACTAACGAGAAGAGATCTTTTTGACTAACGAGAAGAGAATCTTTTTGACTAACGAGAAGATTCTTTTCGACTAACGAGAGAGAATCTTTTGAAACGAGAAGAGTCTTTTGACTAACGAGAAGAAGTCTTTTTGACTAACGAGAAGAGAATCTTTTTGACTAACGAGAAAGAGTGTCTTTTTGACTAACGAGAAGAGAGTCTTTTTGACTAACGAGAAGAGAGTCTTTTGACTAACGAGAAGAGAGTCTTTTGACTAACGAGGAAGACTAACGTCTTTTTGACAAACGAGAAGAGAGTCTTTTTGACTAACGAGAAGAGAGTCTTTTTGACTAACGAGAAGAGAGTCTTTTTGACTAACGAGAAGAGAGTCTTTTTGACTACGAGAAGAGAATCTTTTTGACTAACGAGAAGAGTGTCTTTTTGACTACGAGAAGAGTGTCTTTTTGACTAACGAGGAGAGGATCTTTTTGACTAACGAGAAGAGTGTCTTTTTTGACTAACCGAGAAGAGAGTCTTCTTTTTGACTAACGAGAAGAGAGTCTTTTGACTAACGAGAAGAAGTCTTTTTGACTACGAGAGAGTCTTTTTGAGAAGAGAGTCTTTTTGATAACGAGAAGAGAGTCTTTTTGATTAACGAGAAGAGAGTCTTTTGACTAACGAGAAGAGAGTCTTTTGACTAACGAGAGAGAGTCTTTTTGACTAACGAGAAGAGAGTCTTTTGACTAACGAGAGAGAGTTTTTTGACTAACGACTTTTGACTAACGAGAAGAGAGTCTTTTTGACTAACGAGAAGAGTGTCTTTTTGACTAACGAGAAGAGAGTTTTTTGAGAGAAGAGAGTCTTTTACTAACGAGAAGAGAGTCTTTTGACTAACGAGAGAGAGTCTTTTGGAGAGAAGAGAGTCTTTTTGACTAACGAGAAAGAGTCTTTTGACTAACGAGAAGAGAGTCTTTTTGACTAACGAGAAGAAAGTCTTTTTGACTAACGAGAAGCGAGTCTTTTTGACTAACGAGAAGAGAGTCTTTTTGACTAACGAGAAGAGAGTCTTTTTTGACTAAACGAGAAGAGAGTCTTTTTGACTAACGAGACGAGTGTCTTTTTGACTAACGAAGAAGAGAGTCTTTTTGACTAACGAGAAGAAGAGAGTCTTTTTGACTAACGAGAAGAGAATCTTTTTGACTAACGAGAAGAGAGTCTTTTTGACTAACGAGAAGCGAGTCTTTTTGACTAACGAGAAGCGTCTTTTGACTAACGAGAAGAGGTCTTTTTGACTAACGAGAGAGTGTCTTTTTTGACTAACGAGAAGAAGTCTTTTGACTAACGAGAAGAGAGTCTTTTGACTAACGAGAAGAGTGTCTTTTTGACTAACGAAAGTGAGTCTTTTTGACTAACGAGAAGCGAGTCTTTTTGACTAACGAGAAGAGAGTCTTTTTTGACTAACGAGAAGAGAGTCTTTTTGACTAACGAGAAGAGAGTCTTTTTGACTAACGAGAAGAAGAGTGAGTCTTTTTGACTAACGAGAAGCGAGTCTTTTTGACTAACGAGAAGAGAGTCTTTTTGACTAACGAGAAGAGAGTCTTTTTGACTAACGAGAAGAGAGTCTTTTTAGTTTAAATGGTTAAGTTCTTCTGATTCTTTAACCACGTGGGTAAAATCATGAGCGTCGATCCCAGGGGGCCATCCCCCCCCCCAAGGCAACACCTGCCCCCTCCATTTAAAGGGGCAGGGTTGGGTTTATTGCCCAGTTCCTGAGGGGGAATGCCGAGGGGATCGACACAATTTTTTAACCCGCCACCAATGAGTCTCGGCTTGTAGGTGGTCCCACGTTAATAGGGCCTTGTGCCTGACTTTGTACAAGTGGGGTACGAGGATAATATCTGGTTAAGTTTTTCTTCTCTTAGACGTTGTCATACCAAGGTTAAAGCTGGAGGGAAAATTGTTGGATTCGTACCTTTCCCAATGGTATTAATGTTGAAATGCAAACTGCCGTGTCTCGGATTTGAACTCGTCTCGCCTTGTCCGTTTCCTAAAACGATATAGAGTATACAATTTTGCAACTTTTGTAACTTTGGATTACGATTTTTCCAGGAAAAAAAACGACTGTTGCAAAGAAAAAAAGTCGCTTTGAAGCCTTTAAATAAAAACTAGCAGCGGCTACCCAGCGTCGCCTGAATAGAGTGGGATTGTTTAAAGTTAGTCCCGCAGATCCATTATTACTAAATCGTGAGTTGAATCCTCGTGGGATGCCCCATTTAAATCCCTATGTAAAAAATAGACCTTGCATTGATCCAGCTACTCTGAAAAGAAATGTTAATGTCTGCTATCTAAAATATTAAATGAAAAAAAAAATCCATTCTGTTATCATTTAAATTTTATTTTTTAATTATCTTCACGAATATAAATCAAATCTCTATTATTTTTGCTCAAAAACCAAGCCCTGGTGATATTTAATGTGTATATATATTTACTTTGTCGTTAATTGTTTTTATTTTTTTTTTTTTTTCGAAGTTTCCTCCGGACATACATATAAACACAACTGCCTTTTATATATGTATAGAGAGATAGAATGTTATGATAAGTGTAAGGTTATGCCCTCATTATCGGAATGGAAAGATGACGTGTCAACGTTTGTTACATTACGGCTCTCACTTTGAATGAGGGGATAATGTGTTGATATAGAAATAATATTTGTATACTTATCTCTCGATCGGTGATTGGAGAGGCTTGAATATTGGTTTCTGGGCCGATGCTCAATTGGCTGACAATTCATTGGTGTTTGGAGTCTTGAAACCAGCTTGGGGTGCTGGGGTACATATTGCCTTGTGCCATTTATAGTTTTTTAGTAATAACACAAGGCCACTTCTTTTTCTCGTAAGATTTTTTATTTTCCCCCAAGCCAACTGCCGAGTGAGAACCATGTCTCACTCTACCAACGCATAATTCCAAACTCACTAACATTCTCACCTCTCACTCTTCCTCTCTCCCACTTAAATCTCGTCCAATATAAAAGTTCTATGTGGCCTTATGATGATTCATCCTTAAACTTTTCCATTCTAATCTACATATAATTCTTATATTCCTTCTAAAAACTTTTTGTGCTAATTTACACGTCACTGTTTCTTTCCTGGCTCCCCCTCTCTCTTTAGTTACAATAATGCATAGGCATACCCTATCATTTTTATAAGGTAGTGTAGTACAGATTTTAAAATTAATAGTAAAAACTATGGAAGTTCAGGGAGTTTGATTGACAAAGTTTTATGCCAAGTTCATCTGGAATGGGGCTCTCATTGGTATATATGTGTGTGGTTGAGAGTAGAGGAATTACTGAGACAATGTTGGAGTTGGCTGACACTTCTTGGATGTTTGGAGTCTGGAAACCGCTGAGGGTTATCTTGCCTTGTGGCATTTATAGTTTTTAGTAATAAAACAAGGTCACCTCTTTTTCTCATGAGATTTTTATTTTCACCCAAGCCAAAACTGCCAAGCGCATCGGATTCTTTCGACGCATCGTGCCAGACTTACTTACACTCTCACCTCTCACTCCTCTCTCTCCAATTTCACCACGTCTCACGGCTCGACTAATAGAAACAATCCATTTGGCATTCTGATGATTCATCCTTAAACTTTTCCATTCTCATTTAACACGTAATTCTTGCTAAAAACTTTTCCGTGCTAATTTACACCATTATGTTACATAATTAAATGTTACAAACTGGTGGGAAACAAAGATCAGAAAAAACACGGAGATAGTATGAAATTCGACTCTAATTTCATTTGGCAAACAACACTACTTTATGATTCGTCGTAATTTATGAGGAAGTGCGTCCCGGTCTCCTGCCTTAAAAAATTGCTATCAAAACTATCTATCTATCTATCTATCTATCTATCTATCTATCTCAATATGTTCATATTTATCTATATTACTTTAAATACTAAGATTTTTTTTATTCATGTTTGTTTAATGTCTTGTTTTGAGTTTAAATAAACAAGAATTAAGACAAAAAAAGATGCGACCCCCCCCCCAAATACATTTACTTGTCGAAATATCTATCTATCTCCATTTGTTCATATCTATCTATATTATTTTGTTTGTTTATCTATCTATCTATCTATCTCAGTCTATTCAAAACTATATATACATCTTCATATCTAAACAAGAATTAGGGGCCGTGTTAGCTCAGTCGGTAGAGCGTTCGGCTAGAAACCACAAGGTTCCTAGTTCGATACCGGTCCTCGCCAACTCAGCGTATGAGTAGCACGGGGATCTGTGCGGTAAAGTAAGGAGCTGATGGTAGGTGTGGCGTTCCACCTCAGATGCCAAAAACAATCTCCTTGGTCTAGCGCTATTGAAAAGGGGATAGACTCCCTCGCTGACTGGCTGATACCGACTTTAGGCCGCCCCGACGACTTTACTTTTACTTACGATAAATAAACAAGAATTACGACGAGCTGGGGTTGTTATTTTAATAGTCACCGGGTAGCAATTTTTGAGGCAGGAGACCGGGACGCACTTCCTCATAAATTACCGATTCGTCTATAGATGCGCACAACAGTGAAAAGTTTTAAATTATTGTGATAAAAGAACATTTGATGCTTCAATTCGGTTCTAAGATTGTTAGTACGCCTTGGTGTGTGTTATATAGCCCATTGCAGGTATACAAACAAGAGTGATAGAGAGAGTCGTCGGGTGAGAGAGAGAGAGAGACAGACAGACAGACAGACAGATAGAGACTTGCTTGTCTGTTCTTCATTCTTTCTTTCTTTCTACTTCTTCTAGTCGCCATGTTTTCGTTTCCTTCTTCTTTGGACGGTCATTCTGTCGTCTAGATTCTAGCTGCTTACCAAGTTTGCTGTCTCTAACTAAGGACTTCTTTTGGGGTTAGCTCTTTTAAAGTCATACAAACAATCATCAAGACTTTGTGTTTCTCTGATCAAAGCTTTATTTCTGTATTGCCCATTTTCACCGCGCGGCTGAGTTCAACCTCAGTAGAACACGTCTGCTCCGCTTGCCATTTAGGTTGCAACTGATTACCTAACTAGTCAAATCATGTGACGTGCGAGATTCCCACTTTTACCTAAGAGAGAGAGAAGAGAGAGAGAGAGAGAGAGAGAGAAGAGAGAGAGAGAGAGAGAGAGAGACCCAGACAGATAGATTCGTGACTTACTTGTTTGTTCTTCATTCCCCTTACTACTTCGTCTAATCGCCATGTTTCATCTTTACTTCTTTTGGCTCTGATCGTCTAGATTCTCCTTGTCTTCTTTTATCTTCTTCTAAGGGCTTCTTTCGGGGGTTAGCTCTTTTAAAGCCATGCAAACAATCAAACAAGAGTTTGCGTTTTTTTGATCAAAGCTTTATTTCTGTATTGCCCATTTTCACCACGCGGGAGTTATCCGCGGGAGTTATCAGCCCCACAGTTGCACCTCTTCTCTACGTCCTATTTAGGCTGAAACTGATTGCCTAACTAGTCAAATCACGCGACATGCGAGATTTCCACCTTTTACCAACGGTCTGGTATTTTTCCATGGAAACTTGCCCGCCCACGTTCTGATTTGAAGGTCAATGGCCACTTATTCTACAGGTGTTGGTCAATAATTTATGCTACCACATAAATTATGCAACAGTGTGTTCAACTTCACTAGATAGTCTACTATTGCAATTATAAACGTTATTACCCGCTTAGCTCAGTCGGTAGAGCGTTCGGCTAGAAACCACAAGGTTCGATACCGGTCCTCGCCAACTCAGCATATGAGTAGCACGAGGATCTGTGCGGTTAAGTAAGGAGCTGATGGTAGGTGTGGCGCTCCACCTCAGATGCTAAAACAATCTCCTTGGTCTAGCGCTATTGAAAAGGGGATAGACTCCCTCGCTGACTGGCTGATACCGACTTTAGGCCGCCCCGACGACTTCACTTACTTTTAAGATAAGTAAATGTTTTCTACTGGTGGATCACCGAAGTTAAGCATCGATGAGCCTGTTCAATAAAAAATCATATTATTAGAAATAATTTAAAAATCAAAAATCAAATTTATTTTATTTTTAAAACAGAACATGCATTTTTCAAAAATTTCAGCGGTTGAATTCAGCGTTCGTTTTTTGTAAACAGTCTTTTTAACGGATATCTTTCTTCCCATCTATGTCGCTCTTTGATGAAGACCAACTTATCGATTTGGTCGAAACAGATCTGTCAGCAATCACATAACAAACATCATATGTTTTTTCAAAATGTTAAATTTCATATATATATATATATATATATATATATATATATATATATATATATGAAATTTAACATTTTGAAAAAACATATGATGTTTGTTATGTGATTGCTGACAGATCTGTTTCGATCTATTTTTAATTTAATTTCCATCTATTTTTCATATATATATATATATATATATATATATATATATATATATATGAAAAGTTTCCTTTTTTATATATATATATATGAAAAATTACCTTTTTTTTCAACAATTCCATCCTACGTATATCCTGCTATCAATGTATTTCTCTGGTGAGAATTGACCGAAAAAAGAATTATTTATTTTAGATTATACATCTAATTATAAGGGTACCCTAACTTTCTTTTTATAATTTTTTTCCATCGCTTTTAAGATGATATCGCTTTTACGTGTCCTAATATATATATATATATATAATATATATATATTATATATATATATATATATATGGGAGATATGTGCTTAATTGAAGTCGTACCTAATTTTGAAAGTTAATTATTACGACTTCAATTAAGCACATATTCTCCCAAACATTGTCGGCTAAAAAAAGCCATATCAAAACACATCGTTTGTGTACTTACTTCTCATATATATATATATATATATATATATATATATATATATATATATATATATATCATTGTTGTTGCCCAATTAAGTATTTAATTGGGCAACAACAAGTACTGTACGCAAAATGAGTCCTTTCTTGATCAAAATGATATAATTCATCGTTGAATGGGCCGAAAAGGGTTAATATCCCGTAAAACAAAACAACCAAACAAAACAGAACCAGAAAAAACGGACGTAGTATGAAATTCAACTCTAATTTTATTTGGCATACAAAACCACTTGATGTATTCGTCTAAAGATGCGCACGGCAGTGAAAATGTTAAAAATATTGGCTCCATATGATCTTTAGGCACCCCTTTTGTCATCTCGATTCGTGGGGACATTGTTTCCATTTACACCGTCAAAATCCGGTTTAATTGTTAACAGACGATTTTTAGAGTTTTTTTTTAATTATAAAACTAACCCCTAACCCTAACCCTAAGTCTAACCCCTTACAAACAACCGAATTTTGACGGTGTAAATGGGAAATCCCAAAAAATAAATCCCCAAAAACAAATCCGGAGCCGGAGCCCCTAAGGTGGCGTGACGCTGAAATGTGCAACCCACAACTCCTGCGACACTACCGCTGCCAAACTGTATTGGCTTCTTACCTTTCCTTTGTGGAGTGTGGAGAGGGGAGATTTGCTGTCTGGGCAACAGCTCATCCTCCATATGAACCCACCCAGGCTACGTAGTTCCACAAAAAATGGACACTACTCCATCGTCTCTCGTAGACGGAAGGATGCTAACAACATAGAAATGGGAAAAGTGTCCTTGTGAGTCGAGATCGCGGAAGGGGTGCCTAAAGATAATATGGTCCCAAATATTGTTATCAGAGAAGATCTGACGCTTCAATTTAGTACTAAGATTGCTAGCACGTTTTTGGTGTGTTCAACATCTCTAGACAGTCTACTATTGCAATTAGAAACGGGATTACCTCTGTCAGAAGCCAGAGAGAGAGCATACTGAATAATGCAAGTCTATCGGTTGTCAAGATTTTGACTTGATTACAAAATCCATCCATAGATAGGCTGCTGCGTACGTCCCATCTTTACAGGCAGCGTTTCCTCGGTATCGATCGAATTCATGTCACGTCTCGATACACTGAGTAAATGCAAAATTTATAAAAGCCATCTTAGAGACAGGCGTAACCTTTATCACGGAGACGCCATATGATGATTGTTAACAGTTATTTGCAATCCTCTGAGGACAAAAAGGACGCTCCATTGAACGGATAGATTTAACCCTTATAATACATCTACCGGAGTGCGGATAGCGTAATAATGTTACATAATATCGTAGCTAGCCTACTGTTCTGCCTACATTGATCGCAACGTCTTGTCAGGCGACTGCCACTCCTTCATTCATTGTCCGTTTGTGGGCTCGTTCATGACTTTTTTTCAATCCTGCCAACGTCTTGCATATCTTAGAACATATCTGGCACACATAACGATCGGTGTTGACTGAGTCGACAGGTGTTGTATACTCATCACTGTGAACTTTCATGTTAAGATTGAGACCATCATCTGTTCGGCACACTTTTGTGCAGCAGGAACATAAAAAGTCTTCATGTTGGGGAGCATGCTGGGAATCAGAGTGTGGCATGGTAGAGACAACAATTGCAGTCGGGTAGTTCTCATGTGATTTCATGTGATTGACTAGACCTGCCTTTGACAAAAGGGCCCGGTCACACTCATCACAGATCGCACATCACCAGAAGTGGCCGGCAGAGTTTCACGTTTTCGACACGCTCATCTGAGTTTTAATTTATGATTAAATTTCTGCCTACATATATACATACATACATTGTACTCCTCTCCGAAACCCATTCTTTCCTTCCTTCCTTCCTTCCTTCCTACCCCTGTGTCTGACCTCAACATGAACCCGATGATTACGTGACAATCAACACGTACCCCGCGCATTTGGACAATTCGGCAGTTCTTACCAAAACACAAAGACGATATCACGCATCTTCACTGCTCTCCGATCAATTTCATAGACTCAATACTTTTTTTTTTACTGCTGAGGTCTGTTAAGGACTTTTTAACTTTTCATCCCTTTGGTCATCCTGTTTAATTGTTTGTTTATTTAATGTTCAATATATATATATATACCAACCCCTCCGCACGAGCAGGATGTGACACAAGGTCAATTTTTAAGCTTTTGACAAAAGGGCCCGGTCACACTCATCACACATCCGCACATCACCAGAATTGGCCGTTTATTTGAGGTGAGCACACTCGTGCACTCAATCCAAAATTGTTATTTATCTTGAATTGAAATACAATGAATGTGTACACGACTCGGCATATAGCCGGAAGTTTTTTTAGTTGGGGGAAAGGGTGTCGAAACTGGTCATACTACTACATTGATCTATCTAGCTAGGTTCACTCGCTGACCGATCCATTCGCAAATAAAATCTTGCATCATTCTCTTACACAGCCTACATTCACCAAAATACATATTTCGCTCTATGGCTTTATCCTACTTAAAATCGTTCCCATTTTCATTTGGATTTCATTGGATGATTCACGTGGGGTGGAGGGGTTGGGGTAACATTGCAAAACAAAAGATCCCCAGAATTGGCCGACAGAGTTTCACGTTTTAGACACGCTCTTTTGAGTTTTAATTTACGATTAAATTTCTACCTACATACATATATGATGATGATGGCAGCAAACTCGTATTCAAGTATTGCCATTGCTTGATATAGTAACAAAAAAAACAAAACAAAAAAAACTCAATAGTTCAAACAATATAATGGTGAGCTTCAAAAAAGTTCAACAATGAGCTGCATGAAAGTGGCTCTTTAGTCCTGCCAAAGTCTTGCACACCTTCCCACATTTACAGGTATTTCCAGGGAGCACAGGGTATTTTATTAGTCCATCCCGCCAATGCACAGATTGGTGACTGATCAGGCCAGCTTTGCTCATACATAGCCTTCCACACTGGTCACATAGTAGACCGATTTGAAGCCCTTGATTGTCTACTTCTTTATTCTTGCGAATATCTCTCTTCAACTGCTCATGCTGTATACGGCCGGTCTCAAACCTTTCCGTACCCTCCTGCACAGCTCTTCTCCACTGCCCACGGTCCAAAGACTTACTCTCCCAGGTCTTCACATCAATGTCACATTTTTTCAATACATATATACATACATACATACATATACATATATACATAAATACATACATATACATGGCAATAGCATAATCTTTACAGATCATTGCCGTCCCTCACAATCCCACAACTCCACCACCAGCCCTCGAAAGCAAAACTCGACCACATGTCAGACACTTCCAACCCTCCATGTTCTCTCCAATATGACAGGTGTAACCCTTTCGAAGTTGACGCTTTAGGTTTTCATGCACGATTCTTTCACTCTCATAACTGGTACAGCCATCATCCACATGAACTCTCCAGTCAGTTCTCTTTAGTGCCAGCTTTTCCCAGTTGTCAGGACTTATTTTTATTTTTACAAGGTTGTTTTTTAAGCAATCCTTATACCTCTTCCTAGGCTTATGCTGCGGCCTTTTGCCATCACGCAGCTGACCGTAAAAGAGTTGCTTTGGCAATCTAGCATCACCCATACGCACAACATGACCTGTCCAACGCATTTGAGCCGTTATGATAAGAGTTTCAATGCTTGAGCATCCTGCCCTTGCAAGGACTTCTGTGTTAGGCGTTTCGGAATTCCACTTGATGTCTAGAATACGTCTCAAACATTTCTGATGAAAGTGTTCAAGAATTTTCAGATGTCTTCTAAACAATGTCCATGTGTCCGAGGAGTACAATAAAACACTCAACACGCAGGACCTATAAACATTCAATTTTGTTTTATGGGTAATGCCGGTACTAGACCATAACCGTTTTTCGAGCGTTCCATAGGCCACAGATGCCTTCTGGATGCGCCGGTGAATCTCAGCATCCAAAGATCCATCACAAGTTAGTGTACTTCCTAAGTATGTAAAAGACTCAACAACATCCAGACAAGTACCATGAATGGCTATTGTTGGTTTGATACCCTTTACGGGGGTGAACATTACCTTTGTCTTTGTCAAGCTTATTTTTAATCCAAAAGCAGAGCACGAGGCAGCAAAAAGGTTCACAATATCTTGAACATCCTCCTCAGTGTGAGCCAGAAAGTCAACATCATCGGCGTAAAGGAACTCTCTGATAAGTGCATACATACATACATACATACATTCTTTGACTTCTCTCCGAAACCCATTCCTTCCTTCTTTCATCCCTTCCTCCCTACCCCTGTGTCCGACCTCAACATGAACCCGATGATTACGTGAAAATCAACATGTACCTACCCCCTATCCCACCCCGATGCGTACGTGACAATCAACACGTACCCCGCGCATTTGGACAATTCGGCAGTTCTTACCAAAACACAAAGACGATATCACGTATCTTCACTGCTCTCCGATCAATATCATAGACTCAATACTTTTTTTTTTACTGCTGAGGTCTGTGAAGGACTTTTGAACTTTTCACCCCTTTGGTCATCCTGTTTAAATGTTTGTTTATTTAATGTTCAATATATATATATATATACCAACCCCTCCGCACGAGCAGGATGTGACACAAGGTCAATTTTTAAGCAGAGTTTAACAGGTTTGAATTCAGAGTTTTCCTTCTCCTAGACCGGTTGCCTAACAAAGGTTAAAGAGCCCAGTCTGTCCTACTATTTACCCATAGTTGGATGGAGAGTAGGATTCATACCTTTCCCAAGAGTATTAGCGCTAAGTGATATTTTATGTTCAATATATAACGTTCAAGTCATATCTATTGTATTCAGTTTTCCCATTTTTGTTGTTTCATTTAATTGTTTTATGTTCTTAAAGACTGCTTGGTTAAGCTATCTGTTGGAGCTTCGCAGACAAGAGAAGGCAGAATACCTACGAATTGTGTATGTAAGTGTAGCTAGATTTTGAATTGAAGTTCGTTGAAGATTTAAAATCGGAGGGGATAAATGGAAATTTACCGTTAGCCGTTAGGGTTATTGACAGTAGTTAACCTTTCGCTGACTGACACGCCGACTTCTGATTGACTGAGGAAAGGCGTGTGAAAGGAAATCAGATTTAGTTAGAGCAGACCTCGGCCGTTAGTCAGAAGGAGCGGACGCAGGGGTTACTCGCTCCTAAGATGCAAACTTCTCACCGCGCGGTTAGAAACCTTTTAAGGAAGCAGCTCAGAGGAAAATGGCCGCCGGCGTAGAAGAACAAGTAAAAAATGTAAGAACTCATATCATCTCACATCCTCCCCCCTCTCTCTCTCTCTCCCTCCCTCTCTCTCTCTCTCTCTCTCTCTCTCTCTCTCTCCCTCCCCCTCTCTCTCTCTCTCTCTATCTCTCTCTCTCTCTCTCTCCCAATTATATACCTGATTTCTAAAGGAGTATATGACAACAATTATAGGTACAGAAAATGGATTCGGCATGCCGAGTTCAAATCCCGGTCGGGGATGTTTGCGTTCAGGTTTCAGTAATGCCCTTATGATAGCCCTAATTCCATTCTCTACAAAATATAGGTACAATAGTAGTACATATTAAGCACTTTAGTCTTGGTAGGTGACCAGTCTATAAGAAGAGCAATTCTGAATTCACATTCAAGTGGAAGAGGAGTCTCTAAAGCAGGAGTCCCTATGGCACTAATAGATTGTGTTGTATACTGCCACTGGACTTGACAAATAACGAGCAACACACACACACACACACACACACACACACATATATATATATATATATATATATATATATATATATATATATATATATGGAGGATATGTGCTTAATTGAAGTCATACCTAATTTTGAACATTAATAATTCATGAATTTAGGCGGGCATATATGTTCAAATGTAAGGCTAAACAAATCGAGAAAATGTCAATCCCTGACTGTACATTACGACCTATTAGGTCTCATCAGCAAGGTTATAGACATGATGAGACCTAATAGGTCGAAATGTACATTCAGGGATTGACATTTTCTCGATTTGTTTAGCCTTACATTTGAACATATATGCCCGCCTAAATTCATTAATTATTAACTAATTAATTTTCAAAATTATGTATGACTTCAATTAAGCACATATGCTCCAAAAATTGTCGGCTTAAAGCCATACAAAAATAAACACATTTGTTTGTTTACTTAACCTCATATATATATATATAATACTATATTTTTATTCTTCGATGTGTGTAGAGAGTTCACACATACAAAGACGCTGTTGAGCGTTGGAACAGTGAGCGATAACTAACTTCAGCCAAAGTTTTAAGAGTTTATATAATCTTTAAAATCCCACATGGCCCCACCTCTTTGACGTGACACCCACGCAGTTTTCTTGCAGACACACCTCTTCGCCCATGTAGTTTATTTTTCTTTTTTGATGGGCTACACCCACGCATTTCCTGTGTTTATTATTGGCCATGGTTACACCCACACATTTCCTGCGCTTATACGTTGGTTATCCAACCTGTCTTCCGGTAGTCACTCAGTTGATTTTAACCACGGCCGGATATATCTTTCAGGGTCACTTCGGTCATGGCAATATATTACAATTGTTTCTAAGCACGTTGTGGCAACTCTTGAAATATCAGTTTGCTAGAAGGCTGCTACTGGTACTGAGTAATCCGGTATGACCCTCAATGGTTAGTTTGTTAGTTCCTTGGTTGGTTGGTTGGATTTTATGGCATGTCAACCTTTGTTGGGTTATTTTATCCTAAAGACGTTTTGTTTTATTCATACTTAATGTTCAATTTTTTTCAAGCTCAATTTTTAAAAACATTTTTTCTATTTAACCCATAGATGGAACCCTAACAGGTACTACCACTCCGGGTCAGAGTGGGCCTGGGAGTAATGGCGATGAAAGTGTACTCCACCGCGCCTAAAAGAGACATTATTGGGTTTATTGCTCGGTGCCTGAAGCACCCGAAAAGGGGAATGCTGACGGGAACCACGCATTTTTTTTGCATTAGCTATAGCATGAGCTTCGGTTTGTGCATGGCTTCCCACGTGAAAATATATGGGTTAAATAGAACAAAATGTGTTTAAAAAATGTTTTTAAAAAATTGAATTTAAAAAAAAAAGAGTACCCATGAAAAATTATAAAATAAAATGTCTTCGGCATAAAAGGGTTGACATGCCGTAAAATTCGACGAACCAACCAACTTAATTTTTAAAAATTTGAAATATAGTCTGATCCAAAAAAAACAGACTTAAAAAAAAGTCAGACCTGTTTTTTGGGGGGTCATCTTATATATATATATATATATATATATATATATATATATATATATCTGTGCATATATATATTTTATATATATGCTCCCACTTTGGTCGAGCACTTTAAATAGGGATTTAATTGCGGATTCACCGTTCTGGCGTGTAGCTAAACCTCGCTTTGTTTACAAATGCTTGAGGCCTGTAGTGAATTCATTTCCGCTTAGAAATGGAGCGATTAAATATTCTCCTATATTTGACAGCTGCCTCTGGCCGTACGGGTAAGAGGATTGGCGAACGAAAGTTCATTCGGGTCTCAAACCCGGCCAGGGGGAGCTGTTAATGTATAACCACACTGATGAGAAGTGATACTTCGAAACACGTGTCTGTGGATTACTTATTTATTATATATATATATATATATATATATATATATATATATAGAGAGAGAGAGAGAGAGAGAGAGACATATATACATATACACACACACACACACACACACACATATATATATATATATATATATATAGGGTGTCAAAAAAAACAAAAAAAACAGGCCGAACTTTGAAAAAAAATGTCGTAATCTATACTTGAAAAGTGCCGATTGAGGACATTGTTAATAAGCAACGATATAGTAATTGAGATTCCCCGGGGGTAATTCAGTCTACCCGTGCATATGTACTTTTGGGGAGCGGCACAAATACCGACTAAAAGTGCTGGGTCATTAGGGTAGGATGATTTTTCACTTTTTTAAATTATCAAATTGTCCATCTATGCAAAAGTTGTGTGTTAATATACTGAATACTGATACCAAAAATTATATTACTTGTACCATTGCTTGAGGAAATAGCATCAAAGATCGTCTGTTACAGTTTAATTAATGAGGTAAAAATCAGCATATCAAAGGTGTCAGTGGTGATGGGAGGAGGCACATTTTCAATTTGAATTCTATTTATAATATTTAATTCGTTTCATTTTAATAAAATAAATTAACATTTCTAATTTAAATATTGAAAACGGTAGATTTTCTAACCAATTTCTAGGCTAGATTTTGTGAAAACGGGGATTTTTAGTGCATTTTAGTAGACGATCTTTGATACTATTTCCTCAAACAATGGTGCAAATAAAAGATCTAATTTTCGGTATCAGTATTCAGTATACTAACACACAACTTTCGCATAGATGGACAATTTGATATTTTTTAAAGTGACGAGGGCACATCTGATTCGTTGTATTGTTGCTAGGCAATAGTGATATAGAAATGGGGATTCCCCGACCGGAATTCATTTCATTTTGATTTGGTCGACAAAGAAAGAAGCAAAGAAGCGAGGAAGCGAAGGAACTGGGTTCGGTTTATGGATTGATTGTTTTTTAATGACATTCATCCTGTCAAGGGTTACTTTATGCCTTGAGGTTAGGGAATCACATTTAGTGTACATTTATATTTAAAATGTTTGTGTACCGTAAATCCTCGAGTATAATCCGCACTTTTTTCCCAAAATTTAAAGGTCAAAATCCTTAGTGCGTACTATATACGAGGTTAAAAAGGGGGAAGCGCGTGGTGTAATGGTTAAAGTCATGGGAAATGGACTCGTCACCCCGAGTTCAAATCCTGGATGCGTTAATTGCATTTCACTTAGCGCTAATACCCTTGGGAAAGGTATGAATCCTACTCTCCCTCCAGCTATGGATAAATAGTAGGACAGACTGGGCTCTTTAACCTTGGTATGGCAACGAGTCTAGAAGAAGGAAAACTCTTAATTCAAACCTGATAAACTCTGCCTAAGAAATTGACCTTGTGTCACATCCTGCTCGTGCGGAGGGATTGGTAAATATATATACACGAGTTTAAAAATGAAAAATATTTTCTAAGCAATTTCCGAGTCTCCATTTGCTGTCCGGCAATGTTTATTCAGCCGCATGTTTTTTCAGAGGTACAGCCCTCTAAAAGTCCCTTGCGTATTATACTCAAGGGCGGTAGTTGTTTCCTAAAAGTATTTATTTTATCTATTTTTTTTTGCACACAGGTATTGTCACTACGGGCCAGAGAGAACCTGGGAGTAATGGAAATAAAGGCGTATTCTTCACTTTCCAGGGCTCTAGAACTGGAGCCTCACCATCAGATGCAGTTTAGTGTCATACCCAGGACACTGTGTTTTTAAAGAAGGTCTTAGCCCACAGCAGGGGATATAATCAGCGTATTCTTATTCCTACTGACTGTGGCAGTCGGAATTCAGGCTGCCTGGTTTGGTTTGGTTTGGTTTGATTCGGTTTGGTTTTACGGCATATCAAAACTTTTTGGATTATTTAATGCCAAATCAAGTTATTTTGATCAACAAAGGACTCAGTTTTCTTACAGTACCTGCTGTTACTTAAGTGGTCATCTAAATAAGTATTGAACAGGCTCATCGCTGCTTAACTTCGGTGATCTAGCGGAAACCCATGATTTCAAAGTGAATTGACCGTAAGAGAGAGAGACAGAGGGGGGGAGGAGACAGAGACAGATAGACAGAAAGACTGAGAGAGAGAGGGGGAGGAGGAGAGAGAGAGACACACACACACATAGACAGACAGACAGACAGAGAAAGAGAGAGAGAGAGAGTGTGTGAGAGAGACAGATAGACAGACAGACAGAAAGACAGACAGAGAAAGAGAGAGAAAGAGACAGAGACAGAGAGAGACAGAGAGACAGAGAGACAGAGAGAAAGTGTGTGTGTGTGTGTGTGTGAGACGACAGACAAACAGACAGACAGACAGACAGAACAGACAGAGAAAGAGAGAGAGAGAGAGAGAGAGGAGAGAGACACACATACACACACATAGACAGACAGACAGACAGAGAAAGAGAGAGAGGACACGCGCGTGTGTGTGTGTGTGTGTGTGTGTGTGTGTGTGAGAGAGAGAGAGAGAGAGAGAGAGAGAGAGAGAGAGAGCATAAAAGATAGAAAGATATTCTAATAAGAAGGAGAACGAATTAAAGAAAGACAGAAAGGCTTGTTGTTTTTGTTTTACCGTATGTTGCCTATCAACTCGTGCTCGAGTAAGACCATTTCCTGTTTTTTCTTTCTTCTTTTTTTCTTCTTCTTCATAGATGAGTGCCAGTAGCATTTGACAATGTATCTTTGTGTTTTACTGTATACCCAACCCTTTTACCAACATTTAATCCCGAATCAATTCATTTTTGATAAACAAAGGACGCAGGTTGTTTACAGTACCTGCTGTTGCTTTAGTCGTCACCCATTTAAATACTGAACAGGCTCATCGCTGCTTAACTTCAGTGGCCCTGGTAATTTATGAGGAAGTGCGTCCCGGTCTCCTGCCTCAAAAATTGCTACCCGGTGACTATCAAAATAACAACCCCAGCTCGTCGTAATTCTTGTTTATTTATCGTAATTTGTCGTAATTCTTATTTAGATATGAAGATGGATATATAGTTTTGAATAGACTGAGATAGATAGATAGATAGATAGATAAACAAACAAAATAATATAGATAGATATGAACAAATGGAGATAGATATTTTCGACAAGTAAATGTATTTGGGGGGGGGTCCCATCTTTTTTGTCATAATTCTTGTTTATTTAAACTAAAAACAAGACATTAAACAAACATGAATTTAAAAAATCTTAGTATTTAAAGTAATATAGATAAATATGAACAAAATGAGATAGATAGATAGATAGATATGAAGATAGATAGTTTTGAATAGACTGAACTGGGTCGTTATCTTAATAGTCACCGGGTAGCAATTTTTGAGGCAGGAGACCGGGACGCACTTCCTCATAAATTACCGTGACCCCGTACAGATTAGTCCCCCCTCCCTTAAAAATCAAATTGCGTATACCCCACGTTGAAAACCTCTGTTCTAGAAGAAAAATATCAAATTTTTATTAGAAATTGTTAGGAGTGTAAGTAAGTAAAGTAAAGTCGTCGGGGCGGCCTAATGTCGGTATCAGCCAGACAGCGAGGGAGTCTATCCCCTTTTCACTAGCGCTAGACCAAGGAGAATATTTTAGCATGAGGTGGAGCGCCACACCTACCATCAACTCCTTTACCGCACAGATACTCATGCGCTGAGTTGGCGGGTGACCGGTATCGAACCAAGAACCTTGTAGCTCCTAGCCGAACGCTCTACCGACTGAGCTAAAGCAGGAAGTGTACTTAGGTAATCGTTAGTGTAATATTGTAGGTCATCTTCGGAGGAAAATGACTCAGTAGCCATGTTTTTAAGTTGACCATTTTTATATATGTGCAATGACGTCATTTCTAAACTTGTGACCTTTTACGAAATGAAGATATCTGATGAGATATTTTTAGCGTCTTCCTATCTGAATCAGGCGTTGAAGAATATATGGAATATCTATGTGTTTTTTTTGTACTTTGGGGCTATTTTTCTTTCTTTTTTCATTCCTCGATGATTTCATTTTATATTCGTTCCGTTACTTCATTCATTCATTCATTCTTTCATTCTTTTTCTCATTCTTTAATTCATTCCATCATTCATTCAATCAAACCTTTTCTTTTTCTTCCTTACTTCATTCATCCATTCATCCATTCATTCTTTCATTCATTTATTCATTCGTTCAGTCAAACCTTTTTTTCATCCTTTCATTAATTCATTCATTCATTCTTTCATTCATTCTTTCTTTCAATGAAACCTTTTCTTTTTCATCCTTACTTCATTCATTCATTCTTTTCTTCAATAATTTATTCATTCTTTCATTCATTCCTTCATTCAATGAAACCTTTTCTTTTTCTTCTTACTTCATTCATTCCATTCTTTCATTCATTCCTTCATTCACTCTACCATTTCTTTTTTTCTTCTTCCTTTCTTTGTCCAATCACCGTCGCATGATATTTACTTTCATTTTAATCTTATCCCCCCCCCGCAACCCTTTTATTTATTTTTTCTATGTATGTGGCCTTATAAAGATGTATAGTTGCTTAATAAAATGTATGTGGCTTAATAAGATGTAAGTTGCTTAATAAAGATGTAATGGCCTCTTACATCTTTTATTAAGCAACTTACTCTTTATTTGGCCACCTACATTTTTTGGTTAAGGCAACTCTACCATCCCTATAGCCGCATACCATTTTTATTAGCAAAACTTTACATCTTATTAGCCACTTACATCTTAAATTAAGCAACTTCACATCTTATTAAGCCACATACATTTTTATTAAGCAACTTATCATCTTATTAGGCCACATACATAGAAAATAAAATAAAGGGTTTGGCGGGGGGGATTAGATTAAAAATAAAGTAAAATATCATGCGAGTGATTGGACAAAAGAAAGGAATAAGAAGAAAAGAAAATGGTTAAGAGTGAATGAAGGAATGAATGAAAGAATATGAATGAAGTAGAAAAAGAAAAAGAGGTTCATTGAATGAAGGAATGAATGAAAGATGAATAAATTATTGAAGAAAAGATGAATGAATGAAGTAGGATGAAAAAGAAAAGGTCATTGAAAGAAAGAATGAATGAAAGAATGAATGAAATGAATAATAAAGGATGAAAAAAAGGTTTACTGAACGAATGAAAATGATGAACAGAATGAATGATGATGGAATGAATGAAGTAAGGAAGAAAAGAAAGGTTGATTGAATGAATGATTGGAATGTAATTAAAGAAATGAGAAAAGAATGAAGAATGAATGAATGAATGAAGTAACGGAACGGATATATTAAATGAAATTCATCGAGATGAAAAAGAAAGAAAAATGCCCAAAGTACAAAAAAAAACATAGATATTCCACTAATATTCTTCAAACGCTCTGATTCAGATAGGAAGACGCTAAAAATATCTCATTCAGATATCTTTCATTTGCGTAGAAAGGTCACAAGTTATAGAAATGACCAGTCATTGCACAATATTATAAAAATGGTCAACTTAAAACAATGCTACTGAGTCATTTTCCTCCGAAGATGAACCTACAATATTACACTAACGATTACCGTAAGTAACACTTCCTGCTTAGCTCAGTCGGTAGAGCGTCGGCTAGGAGCTCAAGGTTCTCGGTAGATACCGGCACCCGCCAACTCAGCGCATGGTATCTGGCGGTAAAGGAGTTGATGGTAGGTGTGGCGCTCCACCTTCATGCTAAAATATTCTCCATTGGTTCTAGGCGTTAGTGAAAAGGGGAATAGACTCCCTCGCTGTCTGGCTGATAACCGACTTAGGCCGCCCCGCACGACTTTTACTTTACTTACTTACACTCCTAACAATTCTATAAAAATTTGATATTTTTTTTCCCCCCTCTAGAAAACCAATAAAGAGGGGGTTTTTTTTTCCAAAACGTGGGTATACGCAAATTTGATTTTTAAGGGAGGGGGACTAATCTGTACGGGGTCACGGTAATTTATGAGGAAGTGCTTCCGTCTCCTGCCTCAAAAATTGCTAAACCGTGACTATTAAAGATAACGACCCAGTTCATCATTCAACTATCTACTCATTATCTATCTATCTATCTATCTCATTTGTTCATATTATCTATATTACTTTAAAATACTAAGATTTTTTAAAATTCGAATGTTGGTTTAATGTCTTGTTTTTTAGTAATAAACAAGGAATTACTGACAAAAAGATGGGACCCCCCCCCAAAATACATTTACTTGTCGAAAAATAATCTATCTCCATTTTGTTCATAATCTATCTATATTTCTTTGTTTTGGTTTATCTAATCTTATCTATCTCTATCTATTCTCAGTCTATTCAAATACTATATATCCATCTTCATATCTAAATAAGAATTACGACAAATTACGAAAATTAACAAGAATTACGACGAGATGGTTGTTTTTGATAGTCAACCGGGTAGACAAATTTTTGAGGCAGAGACCGGGGAACGCACTCTTCTCTAAATACCAGGCACTGAAGTTAAGCAGCGATGAGCCTGTTCAGTATTTAAATGGGTGAACGAACAAAGCACACAGCAGGTACGTAAACGAACCTCGTCCTTTGTTTATCCAAACAATGAATTGATTCGTGATTAATGTTTGGTAAAAAGTGGGTATACAGTAAAACACAAAATACATTGTCAATGCTACTGGCACTCATCTATGAGAAGAAGAAAAAAGAAGAAAAGAAAAAAACAGGAAATGGTCTTTACTCGAGCACGCCAGTTGATAGGCAACATACGGTAAAACAAAAACAACAAGCCTTCTGTCTTTCTTTAATTCGTTCTCCTTCTTATTAGAATACCTTTCTATCTTTTAATGCTCTCCTCTCTCATCATCTCTCTCTCTCTCTCTCTCTCTCACACACCAACACACACACACCACACACACGCGCGTGTCCCTTCTCTCTTTCTCTGTCTGTCTTCGTCTATGTGTGTGTGTGTTCTCTCTCTCACTCTCTCTCTCTCTCTCTCTCTCCTTCTGTCTGCTGTCGTCTTCGTTTGTCTGTCCTGTCTCCCCACCACACACACACCACTTTTCTCTCTGTCTCTCTGTCTCTCTGCTCTCTCTGTCTCTGTCTCTTCTCTCTTTCCGGTCTGTCTTTCTTGTCTGTCTGTCATCTGTCTCCTCAACTCTCTTTCTCTCTCTTCTCTGTCTTTGTCTGTCTATGTGTGTGTGTGTCTCCTCTCCTCCTCCTCCCCCTCTCTCTCTCAGTCTTTTCTCTGATCTATCTGTCCTGCTCCTCCCCCCTCTGTCTCTCTCTCTTACGGTCTCCTTTGAAATCATGGGTTCCGCTGATCACGAGTTGCGACGATGAGCCTTCTCTTTTAGATGACCACTAAGATAACAGCAGGTACTGATAAGAAAACTGAGTCCTTTGTTGATCAAATAACTTGATTTGGGCATTATAACCAAAAGTTTTGATATAGCGCCGTAAAACCAAAACCGAATCAACAATCCAAACCAAAACAGGCAGCCTGAATCCGACTGCCACAGTACAGTAGGATAAGAATACCTGATTATATCTCCTGCTGTGGGCTTAAGAACCTTCTTATAAAACACAGTGTCCTGGGTATGACCCTAACGCATCTGATGGTGAAGGCTCCAGTTCAGAGCCCGGAAAATGAAGAATGACGCCTTTATTCCATTACCCAGTTCTNTCATCAAGTGATTTATAGTGTTCCTGAATTTGGAGTTGTATTCAATCCTATAATTTTCTTTACCTGTTTCATTACAAGGATAGCACATTTTTTCAATCCAATTCCATTCTATATGCTTAGGCTTATTTCCTAATAGTTTGTACAAGGGTTCTAATTTTTTCATTTTTTTGCAAAACATTTTTTATGTCATCATGGTACATAAGGTGGTTTAAATCTTTTCTGTGCGCTAGTGAATTTGTATTCCCTGTACATGTTTTTAAGTATATTGACGAGAGGTCATCATTGCTATGATGAACAGTAGTGTGTATAATGAGCTCCTCCTTGGTAAGTTACCTCTTTGGATTTTACTTCTGTCAGGATTGTTTTTCCGGCTTTTCTGGCTTTTTCATGAAATTTATGATGTTGTGGAAATTTTGTACATTTTTAAACATTCTATCTAATCCAGGTATGTGAGACATGTCTATGCTTTCTGTAAGTCGATCCAGGCATTGGCAATATTTTTCCGTCTATTTTTACTTCTTTAAGAAATGTACTGGTGCTATATCGTAAATCGTGTGTTCTCTTTATTTATTATTATATATTATATATATTATTATTAATTATTATTAATTATTTGTGATTCTTTGTGTTTTATTATTCATTATTTTAAAGGAAGCATGTAGTTGCATGTTAAACGTCATCCGGTCCGTGTAACGCATTGCCGTTGTGTAGGTCCGTCATCCATACTTTCAAAAAAATGTTTTATAAATAAATGAGTTTGAAATAATATTGATGACCATGAAGAAGAATCAAGCAAAATGTCTTCTGCTAAAAATAATCCCAAACAAGGGTTTGACTTATCCGAAAAATCTAAACCAACTTGTGGGCTATACACTCAAAACCTCACCCCAGTTAAAAAGGTGCTGGTCTCTTGTTGGTTGGTTGGTTTGTGATTTTAACGGCATATCAACCCGTCGGGGTTATTCATGCCTAACGGTATAGGGTGTAATACAATTGTGTGATTCATATATATACTTTTTAGTAATTGGGTTTAACATAGTGTTAGCATTATTGGGGATTATATTGTATGGCATTTGATTAGTTTTCATGCTATATTCGATGGTTATTTTTATTTCCCTCAAAGGAGAGATATCCTCCATGTTGACATTTTTCAAACAGTCTTCATATTGGTTGCTTTAAATAAGGTTTCTGTATGTGAGCAAAAAATCTGCATTCCATTCAATAAGTGTTTAAACTGTCAGGGGTGTTTGAACATGTTTCCCACATTGTGGGTTGTTGTTCTTGTTTGAGTATAATAAGCGTGGTGTTAGTTTTTGTAATGACAATGCATTCGGGCCATAATGACTTGTTCTTTCTAGACTTCCTTAAAGTTGTCTGCAACCCCAAGTGGGTTTGATTAGGAAGAGTTTATTGTGGAATTACAGTATTCCAGGTCGTTGCCATTTTGTATGAAGGAAATCTAATTATTTTAGGTTTTCAAGTCAGTATATGGTATCTGGAACTGTCTTGTTTTGAACCTAGAAAAAAACAAGGTGATGAAAGTATATCTCTGTTTCCAAAAATTTTATAATTTAATTTCTGAATTCATTATTTTTTATAAAAAAGAATAGAGAAGAACATACTTACATGTTTGAGACTGAAGCTGTATTTACCAAAGATAAAAATGCAACTAATGAATGAAAGTTTTTTTAAATTTCAAATAGTCCACAGGGCATTCAACACATTTATTCCAACTGAACTTTTCATTAATTGAATGTTGCATACCCTTTTCATTAACTTACTTCTATTCTTCTTCTTTCTGTCTTCTCCGCTCCTTCTAAATCTTGAACTTGTCTTGGTGGGTCGGGGTCGCCCTTAACTCATTTCTTCTTCTAGATAGTCTTGTTTACCAGGACATTCACAACACAAAACTGTGTTATTTCTTCAGCTTTTTTTACTTAACTAAACATTTCATGTAACTAAACATCCTGACTAACATAGCGCGCGTTTGCAGTGATTCCAGTTAAGGCAGCTACTCTTCTCTGCCGACGTCAAGCTGAAAACTGAGGACCAACCAAGGTCCCAATTGATTCACGTATTCGCGGGCTTTCTGTACTATTCATGGAAAGTCCCGCCCGTGATTGAAAGGGCCGTCCTTTAGAATAACAGGGGATTGACAATAATCCTTAGGAACCGCATAGTATTATGTAACAGAAGAAGCCTCTTAAACCTCTTTTTTAATTTTTGATCTATAATCATAATGGTCGTGTCTTAAAGTAGGACGTAATCACTTCAAAGTACCCTCTTGGTTAAAAATGAGACGTACAATCTCCAAGATGAAATGGCAAAAAATGGTTAAATCTGAATTATCTGATGTTATTTATCGCCCGAATTCTATTTCTTACGCGTGCCGTCTCCTCGCGACATAATGGACCATTGCGTTTTGCAATATAAAGAAGACAAAGGGAATGAAAGACAAGGAAAAATATGATAAGAAAAGAAACAAAAGAAAGAGAGTAGGGGAAAAATAGAGGACGGGTTGCCGCACGGCGAAGAAGCGATACGTTAAACAGTTTCAATCGAACATGATGAAAAATGAACAGAAAGAAATAAAAAAGAGAGGAGAGAGAGAGAGAGAGGAGAGAGAGAGAGAGAGAGAGAGAGGAGAAGGTAAATCAGACTCATTTATACTTTTTGGCAAAATTGACAATGCATATGCTCTTAAGTAAACATATCAAAACGCTGTATACATTAATATCTTACTGTGATATACAACAGCCCTGCTAGCTGAAAATGAATACTTTTATGAATCAATAGATTTATGAAAAATTAATTAAAATCACTGATGAGATTACTTTTAGTAGATTTAAACATCAGTCGGTAGAGAATCGCAAGAACATGGTTCGAATACCCTGTTCAACGAACTCGGCGCATGAAAGTACACAAGATTGGAATAGTTTGATCTGTCGTAAAGTGGGAGCTGACAGTATATGTGTGTTCCACCTCAAAAAACAATCCGTCTGGTCTATCGTGCTGTCCGGCCGATACTGACAATAGGTATTTTTTAATGTAAGTTTTTTTTCTTAAATATTTTTATATATTGTTTTTAATTTTTAGGATTTTAATGAAAAATTGTGTATTTTCAAAACGAAAGTATCACAGAGTGGTAATTTGATTGTCGTAAAATGGGGAGCTGGCGGTATGTGAGGTGCTCCACCTCAAAAAAACAATCCCCGGCTAAGGCGCTATGAAAGGGGGATAGACTCCTCGCTGCCGGCGATACCTGACAATAGGTAAATTTTTTAAATCGTCGTTTTTTTTCGGGGGGGGGGTCAAAAAGATTTTCAATATTTTTTTTTTTTTTAATTTAAAAGATTTTTTACTCTTTTTTTTGTTTTTTTTTTAAATTTTAGGGTTTATTTTGGATTCTTTATTGGGTGTGAGAATAAAAAGAGAAAAGAAAAAAAGAAGAAAAAAATAAAGGAAAGAAAGAAAAAAGAGAAAGAAAGAAAGAAAGAAAGAAGAAAAGAAAGCAAGATAAGAATATTGAAACTTTCTTTTTAACTAATAACACGAAGATTATCAAGATAAAATTCCTTTTTTAGAAATTTCAAACATTTTGCGTCATAAATCGTAGCATTTTCCTTGGCTAAATGTTGTTTTTTGGTTTTGTTTGTTTTTTTTTTTTTTGGGGGGGGGGGGTTATGCGATATGATCTTTTTCTTTTCATTGTTTGGTTAAATAAAACAACATTATTTTAGAGTATCGTTTAATGTCATTGCTTCAGTCGATAGAGTGGTCGACTAGGGAACACAAGGTTTCCTGTTCGATACAACGCCAATCGCGTATGAGTAGCATAGGGATATTTGTGGTAGACTAAGGAGCTTTGTAGTAGGTGCAGCGCTCCACCTCAGAGCCAAAACAATCTCCTTGGTCTAGCGCTAGGTGAAAGGTGGATAAATCCCTCGCTGTCTGCTTGATACGATCTTTAGGCAACCGACGAATTTACTGTTATATATATAATTAATATATATATTTATATAAATTGTTGAAGTTTTTTTACATATAATTGTTTTCCATAGCAACTACCCCAGGTTTCAGGTTATTTCCCCATCATCAGGTTGCTAATAGTTTCTTCTGCTGTTTATTGCGAAGGAACATTTCTTGCTGTTATGTTTTTGGACGCGACGATGCAACTGACGATGGTGAATAACCTGAAACCTGGGTAGTTGCTTATGGAAAACAGTTATATTAAAAAATTCAAACAAATATATAATAAAGCTCTAAAATTTGTGGTTGAGGCAGCTGTGATTCTTTGTTTCATCCCACAATTTTTTTAAATGTATAATATATATATATATTGGACAGCTCACATTTTTTAAAAAGAGGAAGTTGCAAAGTTGCCAACAGTCGTACAATTAGAAACACCAGTAGATAATAATAATGAATAATAATAATAATATTAGATTAACAAAACAATAGCACAAAAAGAGTACAAGATCAAGGCTCGACTCTGTGGTAAAGGTAATCCATGGGAACTGTGCAGACTTCAATTTCTTTCCATACAACCAATATGGATATAACAAACTTAAACCCGTTATAGAGAACGAGACGCACAAAATTCTCTGGGATTTCGGAGGTACCGACGGATCACTATCCGGCATGAGACGCTAGAAGCTGATTGACAAGAAAAAAAGAACGTCCTGACCGACACCGAGTGAAAGTGAAAGAAACGAAAAGATGGACAAATTACTTGGACTTACAGAGAACTGAATAAACTTGTGGAACATGATGGTGAAGGAGTACTTAATGAATTGGTGCCCTTGGACGATCTCCCAAGCTCTGGAAAAGAATTTGGGTGAACTGGAAATCAGAAGAACTGTTGGGGTCGGCTAGATACTCAGAAAGAGTCATGGAGACTGATGAGACTTGCTGTCACTTTGCCTCCAGTGACACCAGCTGACGGTGGTGTGAAAAACTCGAATGGGTGAAATAATAATAATAATAATAATAATAATAAAATAATAATAATATCTGCACCTGCCAGAGAATTGAAAAGCCTGGAATATGTGGGTGAAAGTGATAAGCAATTGTAGTTGGTGCAGCTTGAATGGTCCAAAGTTTGGAAAAAGTTGGGGATTGGAATCAGAGGAAGAATTGAGACCATTTCAGATCTACTGCACAGATGCAATCGGCTAGAATACTCAGAAGAGTCCTGAAGTCTGAAGGAGAACTTGTTGTCACTCAGACTCCAGGGAAATACATCAGCTAACCTGAATGGTGAAAAACTAATAATAATAATAATAATAATATCATAAATAATAATAATAATAATATCTGGAAACTTGCAGAAGAATGAAAAGTTAATGGAATATGAAAGTGAGTGATACAAATTGTAGTTGGTGCACTTGGGACGGTCCCAAAAGGATTGGAAAAGGGTTTGGAAAGTTGGAAATCAGAGGAAGGTTGATACCAATCGTAGAATCTGCACTGCTTGCAATCTGCCAGAATACTCAAAGAGTTCCTGGAGACCTGAGGAGACTTGCTGTCACTCGGATCTGTGAAAGACCAATCATCTAACAGAAACCAAAAAGAGATATGTAAATCTCTTTCACAAGAACATCATCTGATCTCTTGAGATAACCAAATTTAAAAAAACCATTATTATTTATTTATTATTATGTATATTCCTTTGAGTTTTCACATCAGTTAGCTGATGGTCTGTCACAGGCGTCGAGTGACAGCAAAGGTCTCCTAGGTGCTCCAGGACTCTTCTGAGTATTCTGGCAGATTGCAGCAGTGCAGAGTTCTCGATGGTATCAATCCTTCTCTGATTTCCAAAACTTTCCAACCTTTCCAATCCTTTTGGGACCGTCCAAGTGCACCACTACAATTGGTATCATTTCACTTCATATTCCATAACTTTTTCAGTTCTCTGGCAAGGTCCAGATATTATTATTATTATTATTATTATTATATTATTATTATTATTATTAGTTTTTTCACATCAGGTTTAGCTGATGGATTTCCTCGGATCTGGAGTGACAACAAGTCTCCTCAGGACTTCAGGATCTTCTGAGTATTCTAGCCGATTGCATCTGTGCAGTAGTCTGAATGGTCTCAATTCTCCTCTGATTTCAGATCCTCCAATTTTTTTCCAACTTTTTGGGACATCCAAGTGCACAACTACAATTGCTATCACTTTCACCACATATTCCAGAGCTTTTTCATTCTCTGCAAGGTGCAGATTATTATTATTATTATATTATTATTATTATTATTATTATTATTTCACCCCATTTCGAGTTTCACACCACCCGTAGCTGGTGGTTCACTGGAGGCTAAGTGACAGCAAGTCTCATCAGGTCTCCATGACTCTTCTGAGTATTCTAGCCGACCCAACAGTTCTTCTGATTTCAGTTCACCCAAATCTTTTCAGAGCTTTGGAGATCGTTCCAAGGGCACCAAATTACGATTAGTACTGCTTCACCATCAGTTCCACAGTTTATTCAGTTCTCTGGTAAGGTCCAAGTATTTGTCCATCTTTCCGCTTTCTTTCACTTTCACTCGGTGGTCGGTCAGGAGGTTCTTTTTTCTTGTCAATCAGTTCTAGGTCCGTCTCATGACCGGGATAAGTGATCCGTCTGTCCTCGAAATCCAGAGAATTTGTGCGTCTCTGTCTCTATAACAGTTTAGTTTGTGTAGTATACCATTTGGTTGTATGGTGAAAATTGAATTTCTTGGCACAGTTCCCAGTGGATTACTTTCCCACAGAGTCGAGCTTGTCTTGTAACTTTTTGTGCTAGTTGTTGTTGTTATTATTATTATTATTATTATTATTATAATTATTACTGGGTTTTCTTATTGTACGACTGTTGTCAACTTGCAACTTCCTCTTTTTAAAAAATGAGACTGTCCAAATTATATATAATATACATTAAAAAATTGTGGGATGAATACAAAGAAATCACAGTGTCAACACAAATTTGTAGGAGCTTATTTATATATTTGTTGAATTTTTTAAATATAATCTGTTTCCATAAGCAACTACCCAGGTTTCAGGTTATTTCACCATCGTCAGGTTGCGTCGGTCCAAAAACATAACAGCAAGAAATGTCTTCGCATAAACAGCAGAAGAACTATTAGCAACCTGATGATGGGGAAATAACCTGAAACCTGGGTAGTTGCTTATGGAAAACAATTATATGTAAAAAAATTCAACAAATATATATATATTATATATATATAATATATATATAAAGTAAATTCGTCGGTTGCCTAAAATCGGTATCCAGCCAGACAGCGAGGGAGTTTATCACCTTTCACTAGCGCTAGACCAGGAGATTGTTTTTGCGTCTGAGGTGGAGCGCTGCACCTACTATCAGCTCCTTAGTCTACCACAAATATCCTATGCTACTCATACGCCGAGTTGGCGTTGGTATCGAACCAGGAACCTTGTGGTTCCTAGTCGGACACTCTATCGACTGAGCTAATGCATAAAACGATACCTAAAAATGTTGTTATTGTAACCAAACAATGAAAGAAAACGTATCATATCGCAACACCCCCCCCAAAAAAAAAAAACAAACAAAACCAAAAAACACATTTAGGCAAGGAATGCTACGATTTATGCGTCAAAATGTTTGAAATTTCTAAAAAGGATTTATCTTGATAATCTTCGTGTTATTAGTTAAAAGAAGATTTCAATATTCTTTTCTTTCTTTTTCTTCTTCTTCTTCTTTTTTCTTTCTTCTTTTTTTTTCTTTCTTTATTTTTTCTTCTTTTTTTCTTTTTCTTTTTTTATTCTCACACCATGACAATAGAATCCAAATATAAACCCTAAATTTTAAAAAAACAAAAAAATAGTAAAAAATCTTTTAAATTAAAAAAAAAAAATATTTAAAAATCTTTTTGACCCACCCCCCGAAAAAAAACGACGATTTAAAAAATTTACTATTGTCAGTATCGGCCGGACACGCGAGGGAGTCTATCCCCCTTTCACTAGCGCTAGACCGGGGATTGTTTTTGTTGAGGTGGAGCACCTCACATACCGCCAGCTCCCCATTTTCGACAGATCAAATTACCACTCTGTGATACTTTCGTTTTGAAATATAAACATTTTTCATAAAATCCTAAAATTAAAAAACAATATAAAATATTTTAAGAAAAAAAAAACGATTAAAAAAATACCTATTGTCAGTATCGGCCGGACAGCACTAGACAGAGGGATTGTTTTTGTTGAGGTGGAGCACCACATATACTGTCAGCTCCCACTTTAACGACAGATCAAACTATCCAATCTGTGCTACTATGCGCCGAGTTCGTTGGAACAGGGTATCGAACCATGTTCTTTGCGATTCCTCTACCGACGAGTTAAAATCTACATAAAAGTAAATCTCATCAGTGGATTTTAATTAATTTTCATAATCTATTGATTCATAAAAGTATCATTTTCACTAGCAGGAGCTGTGGGTATATCACAGTAAGATAATTAAATGTTACAGCGTTTGATATGTTTAACTTAAGAGCTATTGCATTTGTTCAATTTGCAAAAAGTATAATGATCTTGATTTAACTCTCTCTCTCTCTCTCTCTCTCCTCTCTCTCTCCTCTCTCTCTCTCTCTCTCTCTTTCTTATTTCTTTCTGTCATATTTTCATCATGTTCGATGAAACTGTTTAACGTTATCGCTTCCGCGTGCGCAACCTGTCTCTCTATTTCCCCTACTCTCTTTCTTTGTTTCTTTCTTATCATATTTTCTGTCTTTTTTCTTCCTTTCTTTCTTTATAATGCAAAACGGAATGGTCCATTATTTCGCCGAGGAGACGGCACGCGTAAGAAATAAGAATTCGGCGATAAATAACATCAGATAATCAGGATTTTACATTTTTGCATTTCATCTTGGACGATTTGTACGGTCTCATTTTTAACCAGAGGGTATTGCAAGATGATAACGGTCGTACTTTTAAGGAACACGACCACTTAATGTATAGATCAAAAAATTAAAAAAGAGGGTTTAAGAGTGCTTCTTCTTGTTACATAATCTATGCGGTTGCCTAAGATTATTGTCAATCCCCTGTATTTCTAAAGGGACGGCCCTTTTCATATCACGGGCGGGACTTTCCATGGAATAGTACAGAAAGCCCGCGAAATACGTGAAGTCATGTGGGACCTGGTTGGGTCCTCAGTTTTCAGCTTGGGACGTCGGGCAGAGAAGATGTGCTGCCTTAATGGAACTCACTGCAAACGCGCGCTATGTTAGTCAGATGTTTAGTTACATGAAATGTTTAGTTAAGTAAATAAAAGCTTAAGAAAATAACACAGTTTTGTGGTTGGTGAATGTCTTGGTAACAAGACTGATCTAGAAGAAGAAATGAGTTAAGTGCGACCGACCACCAAGACGAAGTCAAGATGTTAGAAGAGACGCGAGAAGAACGAAGAAGAAGAATAGAAGTAAGTAATGAAAAGGTGTATGCACATTCAATTAATGAAAAGTTCATTGGAATAAATGTGTTGAATGCCCTGTGGACTATTTTGAAATTTAAAAAAACGTTTCATTCATTGTTCATTTTTATCTTGGTAAATACAGCTTCAGTCTCAACATGTAAGGTATGTTCTTCTCCTATTCTTTTTTTATAAAAAATGATTCAGAAATAATTATAAAATTTTTGAAACAGAGAATTACTTTGCAATCACCTGTTTTTTCTATGTTCCAAACACAAGACAAGTTCCAGATACCATATACTGACTTGAAACCTAAAATTAATAGATTCCTTCATAACAATGGCAACGACACTGGAATAACTGTATCCACAATAAACTCTTCCTAATCAAACCACTTTGGGAGGTTGCAGACCAACTTTAAGGAAGTCTAGAAAGGAACAAGTCATTATGTCCGATTATGCATTGGTCATAAAAACTAACACACTCTTATATACTCAAACAAAAACCAACCACAATGTGAAACATGTCAAACACCCCTGACAGTTAACACTTATTGATGGAATGCAGATTTTTTTGCTCACATCAGAAACCGTTATTTTAAAGCAAACAATATGAAGGATCTGTTTGAAAATGTCAACATGGAGGATATTCTCTCCTTTTGAGGGAAATAAAATTATACCATAGAATATAGACATGAAACTAATCAATGCCATACAATATAATCCCAATAATGCTAACACATTGTTAAAACCAATTACTAAAAAGTATATATATGAATAACACATATGTATTACACCCTAACCGTTAGGCATGATATAACCCCGGACGGGTTGATATGCCGTTAAAATCAATAAACAACCAACCAACAAGAGACAGCCCTTTATTAACTGCTGAGTGAGGTTTTTTGGAGTGTATAGCCCACAAGTTGGTTAGATTTTATGGTAAGTCAACCCTTGTTGGGTTATTTTATGCAGAAGACATTTTGCTTTATTCTTCTTCATGGGTATTCAATATTTATTTCAAACTCCATTTATTTATAAACATTTTTTTAAAGATGGATGACGACTACACACGCATGCGTACACGGGACCGGATGACGTGTTAACATGCAAACTTACATGCTTCCTTAAAATAATGAATAATAAAACACAAAGGAATCACAAATAATAATAATAATAATAATAATAATAATAATAATAATATAATAATAATAAAGAGGAACACACGATTTACTGTATTAGACCAATACATTCTTAAAGATAAAAAAATAGACGGAAAAATATTGCAATGGCCTGGATCGACTACAGAAAAGCATATGACATGGTCTCACATACCTGGATTTTAGAATGTTTAAAAATGTACAAAATTTCCAACAACATCATAAATTTCATTGAAAAAGCCATGGAAAAGCCGGAAAACAATCCCTGACAGAAGTAAAATCCAAAGAGGTAACTTCCAAGGAGACTCATTATCACCACTACTGTTCATCATAGCAATGATGCCTCTGGTCATATACTTAAAAAATGTACAGGGGGATACAAATTCACTAGCGCACAAGAAAAGATAAACCACCTTATGTACATGGATGACATAAAAATGTTTGCAAAAAATGAAAAAGAATTAGAAACCTTGTACAAACTATTAGAATATATAGCCAGATATAGGAATGGAATTTGGAATTGAAAAATGTGCTATCCTTGTAATGAAACAGGGTGAAAGAAAATTAATGAATGGAATACAACTACCAAATCAGGACACTATAAAATCACTTGATGAAAATGAAAGTTACAAATACTTAGGAATTTTAGAAGCGGACAATATTAAGCAAACAGAAATGAAAGGAAAAGTTAAAAAAGAATATCTCAGGAGAACTAGAAAACTTCTAGAAACCAAACTTATCAGCAGAAATCTGATCAAAGGAATCAATATCTGGGCCGACCATTATAAGATACCAGGACCATTCTTAAAATGGACAAAAGAAGAACTCAGACAGATTGACCAAAGACGAGAAAGTTAATGACATGCACAAGGCTCTTCACCCTAGAGACGATAGACATAGATTATATGTCAAGAAAGGAAGGGGGAAGAGGTCTTGCCAACATAGAGGACTGCGTAGAAACACTATCCAACAACTTGAGGATTAACAAGAAAGAGCAAAGACAAATTACTTATGGCGGCCAACAATAGTAGAAGTGACAGATGGACAAACAGAAAACAACAAAGACTAGAAAACAAAAATGGGCAGAAAAAAAATTATATGGACACTTCAAACGACAAATCGAAGAGGTTGCATATGGAAAGACTTGGACATGGTTAAGAAAAGGAAACCTCAAAAGAGACAATAATAATTGCTGCACAAAATAATGCCATAAGGACAAACTATATAAAAGCGAAATTTGATAGGACCCAACAAAATAGTAAATGTAGACTTGGTAATAGAGATGAGACTGTAAACCATATACTCTGCGAATGTAGCAAACTAGCACAACGGAATACAAAACTAGACACGACTGGTTTGGAAAGGTGTCACTGGGAATTATGCAAAAAATTAAATTTTGACCATACAACAAAATGATATATGAATAATCCAGAATCTGTTTTTGAGAATGAAACACATAAAATTCTCTGTGACTTAGAGATATTTATTATTATCTACTAGTTTAAATGAAAGTTACAAATACTTAGGAATTTTAGAAGCGGACAATATTAAGCACACAGAAATGAAAGGAAAAGTTAAAAAAGAATATCTCAGGAGAACTAGAAAACTTCTAGAAACCAAACTTATCAGCAGAAATCTGATCAAAGGAATCAATATCTGGGCCGACCCCATTATAAGATACCCAGGACCATTCTTAAAATGGACAAAAGAAGAACTCAGACAGATTGACCAAAGAACGAGAAAGTTAATGACCATGCACAAGGCTCTTCACCCTAGAGACGATAGACATAGATTATATGTCAAGAAAGGAAGGGGGAAGAGGTCTTGCCAACATAGAGGACTGCGTAGAAAACCACTATCCAACAACTTGAGGATTACACAAGAAAGAGCAAAGACAAATTACTTATGGCGGCCAACAATAGTAGAAGTGACAGATGGACAAACAGAAAAACAACAAAGACTAGAAAACAAAAATGGGCAGAAAAAAAATTATATGGACACTTCAAACGACAAATCGAAGAGGTTGCATATGGAAAGACTTGGACATGGTTAAGAAAAGGAAACCTCAAAAGAGACAATAATAATTGCTGCACAAAATAATGCCATAAGGACAAACTATATAAAAGCGAAAATTGATAGACCCAACAAAATAGTAAATGTAGACTTTGTGGTAATAGAGATGAGACTGTAAACCATATACTCTGCGAATGTAGCAAACTAGCACAACGAGAATACAAAACTAGACACGACTGGTTTGGAAAGGTGATCACTGGGAATTATGCAAAAAATTAAATTTTGACCATACAACAAAATGATATATGCATAATCCAGAATCTGTTTTTGAGAATGAAACACATAAAATTCTCTGTGACTTAGAGATAAAGACGGATCGCCTAATCCCGGCAAGTTCGAATGTCCGAGAGATCATCTTGGGGGTCGGGAATGGGTCAATTTTCCTGCACTTACTTCCGGTGTGAAAGCTCATGGGAATTTGTTATTTTTTATTTCAATTTTATTTTAATCCCCACCGGTTATTTAATGTCAAAGTCATCCTTGAAGCTGTGAACAATAACGAGATGGAATAAAACTAATGATAAAATAATAATGGTGAGAATGCTTCATCCGAAAAATAACAATGATTGTAATATATTGTCTGATCAGTGCACCCAAGGACCAGGAATAGGAAGAGCATGGGGGTCAGGTGCAGCCTGGAAACGAAAACAGGATGTGGCCCTAACCTGACCTTTTGCACCTGGAAATGCAGGTGAACATTTGACATGATTTAGGTGCAGAAATCTGTAGGCGTAGCCCATAGCCAATGAAAACAGCCTGCGTGGGCGAAGAGGCGTGTCTTCAGAAAAACTGCGTAGGTGTCACGAACAAAGAGGCGTGACACCGGGGGTCAGACTACAATAAAAGAAGCCCGTAGAGATCGATTAGAGAGACAACGATCAGGTTCGAGATCACTTGAGAAGAACTCTTGAAGGCTCCACGTTTGCGTAACCCTGCCAATGACTCTCAGCTGTACACAACCGAGGGAATAAACATCTCATCTTACATTTTCCTAAATACAAGTGTTTGTGTTCTTTGACGGGTCCAGTGTGTAACATGATAAGATGTAATAAAACTATTTCTCAAAATATGTATCTCTTATTATAATGGAGATTGCGCGTTTGTCTTTCTGTAACCGAAACTACACCACCATTGCCTCAAAAAAGCCTATGTTATTGTTATAGGTGATATACCCTAGAGACTATAGTGGAATGTGCCGACGGTTACTATAAGTAACAGGAACAATTATGGTTTGAGGAAAGCCAATGCAAGTCAGCTCGTAACTCTATTTGTCGGACGTAATTCCCACTTCTCTGTACTGTAATTGTCTACTCTTTTGTTAATACATTTTCCTACATTTGTTACACGTCGTTTTGTCTTATCATTGACCCCTTGAAACCCAACAACAGTTATTAATGAGTTCAAATTCTGCAATATGTCTTATATATCATTAAAAAATAATCGTTTACAAAGTATGATGGACTCTCCCGTCGATCGACGTATGAGTGTTCATACAAATGAACGTCCACACAGTGATTTGTTTATAGTGGTGAAGGCTTGTGTTGGACCATTCACACTTTTTGGCACAGTCGATAGGAAAGAATTGGTGCATCAAGGGTTGCCACAAACCCAATCAACGACCGACCTCAGGAATTTTGAATTCAGAGTTATCCCTCTCCTAGACTAGTTACCTACCCTAGGCTGAAGAGCCCAGTCTGCCCTACTATTTAACCCACAGCTGGTGGGAGAATATATGGATTCATACCTTTCCCAAGGGTATTAGCGCTATGTGAAATGCCAACAGCTTCGTCTAGGAATTGAACTCGAATCGACAAGTCCATTTTCTACGACCCTAACCACTAGCCCACGTGCTTCCATATATACAAAGTATATGATGTGGTTAATTTGCATACTGATTTTAACAAAACTGGGTTTAATAAATAACTTCTTGGTGCTAACTGATTTCTAATATCGTTTTATTCTCAAACATATTAAAAGCAATCCTATCTATAATTTTAATATTATCCTATAATATTATATTAATATTATGATTATATTAATATAATCTATCTATAATTTTATATTAGACAAAATTTTAATTTTATATTAAAACAAGTACAAAAGAAAGCCCTAAAGGCAAGAAAGTAAAATACTCAAAACCAAAACTGTGGATCTTTAAATTCTCTTATAGTTTCTTTAACCAACCTGAAAAACTTTTCACTTTCTCTCTCTTTAAAGAACAAGAAGATGAATGCCTACACTTTATTTTCACATTTTGATTTCATTGACCAAAGAGAATGATTTACCTAATTTTCATTCTTGTTTAAACAAAGACGAAAAGAAAAATAGAAAAGATTTAATTTATCTCAGACACTATTAACAAATAAACTCGGCACAATCTCATTAAACAAAAAATATGGTTGTTATTTGATTTTTCAAACATCCTAAAATACTACAAACAGAAAAATGAACAAAGTTTAACCCAGAAGAAAAAAAAAAGTTTATGCAACAAAATGATTAAAGATCATTTTTATGAAAAGGTTTTCAAAAAGAGTTTTAAAAAAAAGATAGTTTCATTTGTTCAATTGATTTAACATGTGGAAATTAAACAGCAACAAAAAGATTTTTGCAATCAAATTATTTTTTTTAAATGTGCGTCTCTCATCCAAACAAATTTTCAAAAAGTTTGGTTAAAATGAAATGAGAAAAATAAAAACTGTCACTCCATGTTTTTTTCTTCTCTTGGACAATTTTTAAACCCTGTGGATATTATCCTTGTACCCCACTTGTACTAGGTTAGGCACAAGGCCCTATTAACGTGGGACCACCTACAAGCCGAGACTCATTGGTGGCGGGGTTAAAAATTGCGTCTATCCCCTCGGCATTCCCCCTCAAGGGGGCGCCTCAGGCACTGGGCAATAAACCCAGCCATACGCCTTTAAATCGAGGGGTAGGTGTTACCTGTGGGGTGGCCCCCTGGGATCGACGCTCGTGGTTTTGACCCGGGCGGGCGCGTACACTTGCCCCAGTAGGGTCAGAATGAGTCGTGCTGATTTAAGGGTCCTCCCCTCTCCTAACCCAACCCCCCAAAGTGTAAAGCAGACCGGAATTTCAGTTAGGCATGCAAAAAATTAAGATTAAAATTTTTATAGATGATGACAGTGGGTGACTCTATTAAAACAAAATTAAAATAAGTGTAATCTTTTTATACGTGTTCTTATTTACTTTCGTTAGTCTTTCTAATTTAATATGACATTTAATCAAATTAATTACATAAAAAAACTTAGATACTTGCGCCCGGCGGAGGGTGTATATCTTTGCTAGTTGATAAATGATTGATCTAAAAGGCAACACTATTAAGATGAAGTATAACTAGCCATAAAGTAACAATGAATCGTGGCTGTTCCACTCCTCATTCTTTGGATAGCGTTCAAATAAACAATGAAGACATCACACAATTTGAAATATGATAGAAATCAAGAGAATGTGCTACGCTGTAACCAGTTGCTTTTTTTATTCGAGATGAATTTACAAAAAAAAAAACGCTGCATTCAGCAACAAGTACTCGACTCAACTCGACGACCATACATCAATAATTGGCGCTGATTCTGACGTTCGCTATTTTAATATCATTGAATGACATTATAATTCATTGTTCTTTTCGCTATCAGAACTAAATGAAAACTAAATGATAATGCGAGTTCGATATGTGAACTGGAAAGCGAGTGAATTAGAAGAATACACAAATGGAGAGTAATCATTATTTTTTTTTTTTTTTTTTTTTTTTTTTTTACAAACTTTAATCATTGAAGAACAATTAACGCCATAATGGAGATTCGGTGTCAGTCTGTAATCGAAACTACGTCACTGCTTATGTTACAATACCCTCAGAAATTTATAGTCAAAATCGTTAATGTATAGAATAAATCTTATTTATTAACGATGTCATTATGAAAATCTGAGTTGAATGCAGACACATAGAGACATGTTATTATAATGGATATTCGGTGTCTGTCCGTCTGTAACCGAAATTACGTCACTGCTTACGTCAAAATACACTTAGAAATTGCGTGTCTCATTGAGTATTTGATTTATAGTCAAAATTATTATTACATAGGATAATTTCCTTATTATTAACAACTAGAAGCGGCTATCATTCTTTCTCCGTTTTTTCTTTTCTTTTTTTTTTCTTTTTTCTTTTTTACAAACTTTAATCATTGAAGAACAATTAACGCCATTTTATATCTTATTATAATGGAGATTCGATGTCTGTATGTCCGTCTGTAACCGAAATGATGTCACTGCTTACGTCAAAATACACTTAGAAATTGCGTAAGTGTCTCATTGAGTATTTGATTTATAGTCAAAATCAGAGAGAGAGAGAGAGAGAGAGAGAGAGAGAGTGTGTTGTGTGTGTGTGTGTGTGTGTGTGTGTGTGTGAGAGAGAGAGAGAGAGAGAGAGAGAGAGAGAGAGAGAGAGAGAGTGAATGTGTATCTGTAAATAATAAAATTTCGGCATATGCATTTATTTACAAATGATAATATGCTAACATTTAATATTTCATTTTGTTAAACTAACTTCAGGAAAAGGCTATAATGCTTAAATGTGAATTTTTTCCCGATTTTTTTCATTTGAAAATTTTCAGCTGAAGCATTATAACATAGAATAATTTTCTTATTTATCAACAACTAGCAGCGGCTATCATTCTTTTTTTGTCTTTTTCTTTTCTTTTTTTTTTCTTTTTTTTTTTTTGCAAACTTTAATCATTGAAGAACAATTAACGCCATTTTATATCTTATTATAATGGAGAAAGGGCCGGGTTAGCTCAGTCGGTAGAGCGTTCGGCTAGGAACGACAAGGTCTCCATTTCGATACCAGCCATCGCCAACTCAGCGTATGAGTAGCACAGGGATCTGTGATAAAGTAAAGGAGCTGATGGTAGATGTGGCGCACCACCCCAGATGCTAAAATAATCTCCTTGGTCTATCGCTACTGAAAAGGGGATAGACTCCTTCCCTGATTGGCTGATACCGACTTTAGGCCACCTCGACTACTTACTTTTATAATGGAGAAACCGAAAATACGTCATTGCTTACGTCACAATACCCTCAGGAATTGCATAAGTTTATCATTGAGTATTTGATTTATAGTCAAAATGATTAATACATAGGATAATAAATCTGATTTATCAACAATGTCTCTAGGAAAATCGGTTTTAGATTTGCCCCAAGACAGCCCTATTATTATAATATTACCTTGTACCCCACGTATGCGGGTATGACACAAGTCTTTTAATGTGGGACCACCCACGAGCCGAAGCTCATGAGATGGCGGTGCAAAAAATGCGTCAATCCTGTCGGCATTTCCCATCAGGGGGGGGGCTCAGGCACTGTGCAATAAACCCAGCCTGCTCCATCAAATCAAGGAGGCAGGTGTTCCCTGGGTGATGACCCCACGGGATGACGCCTTAATTATCACTAATAGTCCAGTGGCCGAAGCCACCGGAACGCGGACCCGAAGGCCGGGTTATGTTTGAGTTTTAAATACTGCAATGTGTGTTATACATCTTTAAGAAATTAATGTGTACATAGTATATGGTGTAAATAATTTGCATACCGGTTTTAAAAAAAACGTGGTTTAATAAATGATTATTTGATGTTATTGATTTCTAATATCATTGTTTTATTCTCAAACGTATTAAAAAATCTTATGTATAATTTTATATTTAAAGCCATTAGAATAAAATAAAAATAAATGAACTCTTTTTTGTGCTCTTATTTAATTTCATTATTCTTACTAATTCTCTAGAATATCTAATCATATTAAAACTTAAATACTTGTACCTGGAGGTAGTCTTATTATAATGGAAATTCGGGTCAGTCTGTAACTGAAACTACGTCACTGCTTGCGTTGCAATACTGTCATGGATTGCTTAAGTTTATCAATGAGTATTTAATTCATAGTCAAAATCATTAATACATAGAATAAATCTTATTCATTAAAATGTCTCTATGAAAATCTGAGTTAGATTTGCCTAAAAAGCTATTATTGTGTTTTAAAATCATGCAATGTGTCTTATATATCACTGAGACATAAAGGTTTACATAATATATGGTGTGATTAATTTGCATACTGGTTTTAACAAAACCAGGTTTAATAAAATAAAATGGTGGGGGCTTATTTTCAATTGTGATTTTAGTTCATTTCATTTCCTTTTGATAAAATAAAATGAAAACATTCCCTGAAATTGTTAGATTTGATGATAATTTTGGGGGGTCAAATACAATGAAGATGAGGACAATAGTCCGAATAATCCAAATAATACTAATTATCAAGCCTCATCTAAAAAATTCAGAGAAATAGTGTAGATAACAATAAAGATGAGGACAATAGTCCGAATAATCCAAATAATACTAATTATCAAGCCTCATCTCAAAAATTCAGAAAAAAAGAATTGTTCTACAAAAGGAGATCGTTAACCATCACAGTACGCTAGATTGACGCCCTAAAGTATTACATTTTCCTTTCTCTTTTGTTCTATATATTGTCTTCAAAGTGTATGCATTCATGTCAACCAAGAGATTTTAAAGTTTCTGACATTTTTACACTGCCTATTGAATAAAATATCAATGTCAAACGGCAATAAATGAATAAATAAATGAATAAATAAAACAAAATAAATAAAACAAAATTAATAAAACAAGAAATAAAAATAAAAACAATAAATAAACAAATAAAATAGAAATAAACAAAATAAATAAAATAAATAAAATAAAAGATAAAAATAAACAAAAATAAAAATGAATAAAATAAACAAATAAAAAAAATAAAAAAAATAAAATAAATAAATAAAATAAATAAAACAAAATAATAAATAAATAAAATAAAAAAAATAAAATAAATAAATAAATAAAATAAAAAAAATAAAAAAAATAAAAAAAAATAAATAAATAAAAAATAAAATAAATAAATAAATAAAAATAAATAAAAAATAAAATAAATAAATAAAATAAAAATAAATAAAAATAAAAATAAAAAAAAAAATAAATAAAAATAAAACAAAATAAAATAAATAAACAAATAAAATTGGTTCGGCATTAAATGACCCGAAAAGAGTTGATATGCCGTTAATCAAACCAACCAACCAGCATTGCTAAGGTAACTATAAAGAAGGTAATTATTGAAGAGTATTATTTCTCTGAGAATTTGAGATGAGGCTTGATCATTTGTACTATTTACATTTTTCGGACTGTTTTCCTCATCTTTATTACTATATACACAACGTTTCGTCCGATGTTTCCTCCGGACTTCTTCAGGTATTTCTTGTCGAACTCTGGAAACTTATTGGTGGAAACATGGCAGAACGGGTATATGGTTGAGTTAATATAGTTCTAAGTGACAATCATCTGGGAGTTGTAGGTTCAATCCTGACCATAGGTGAAAATAATAGAATATTTAACATAGCTTAACCTGGTTATGTTTGGTTTGGTTTGATTTGTTTTACAATCAATCGGCTGGTCACGTCAAGCCCTAGTACCTATATGATTGCCCCAACCCTATTGCCCTTATGGCAAGCCCCAACCCTTTTTATCATATCGGTGCTAGAAGGCGGTGGCTGAGGGTCTACATGTCCTGGGAATGACGTTAAACTCCATCGGATGGTGAGGTTCCAGTTTTGGAGGTTTGGGGAATGTGAAGAGCACCCCTTCATCACCATTGCTCCCTGGTCCACTCTGACCCGGAGTGGTAGTACCTGTTACCATTAAGAATCTTTATCGGCATTAAATGACCCACTGAACCGGGCTTAAAGCGACAGTTCTTCCATTGGTTGCTTAAAGAATAAATGTTGCTCATCATTTGTCCGATCTATGGGTTAAATAGAAAATGTGCATATAAAGAAAATTGAGTATCCATTTAAGAATGATCATATTTTAAAACTTTGTCGGCATTAAACGACCCACTGAGGTTGATATGCCGTAAAACAAAACAAACCAAACCAAAATCATTACAACTCGCTTGCTAACTATTCCCAAAAAGCGTGGTGTAATAGGTAATTGAGAGTTACTTCCCCTGTTTTATTATTACTACCCCTTTGTGTAACTCTTTGGCGTTTCTGAGAGTATATAAACTTTCAGTAAACTGTAACAGTATTCTAAGTAGAATAAATCTTTTTTTAAAGCCTAACCGTGTGTGTTCGTTTATTATTACAAGTGGATTGGTTTGGTTTGGTTTGGTTTATGGCATATCAACCTCAGTGGGTTATTTAATGCCGATAAAGTTTTGAAATAAATCAATTCTTAATGGATAATACAATTTTCTTTACCAACTCATATTTTTCTATTTAACCCATAGATGGGACCCTAACAGGTACTACCACTCCGGGTCAGAGTGGACCAGGGAGCAATGGTGATGAAGGGGTGCTCCACATTCCCCAAATCTCCAAAACCGGAACCTCACCATCAGATAGAGTTTAACGCCAGTTCCAGGAGATGTAGACCCTCAGTCACCGCCTTCTAGCACCCATATGATAAAAAGGGGTTGGGGCTTGTCATAAAGGCAATAGGATTGGGAAAATCATATAGGTGCTAGGGCTTGACGTGACTAGCCGATTGATCGGAGGGGGCCTCTCCGACCGCCCGTCTAGCCCAAGATAGG
>CM042163.1:8506950-8551552 GCA_023376005.1 Doryteuthis pealeii
CAAGCCTCATCTCAAACATTCAGAGAAATCCCAATTTCGAATGAATGTTTATTAATCATTAGAATAATATTAGAATAATGGGTATTAATGTATAGATTGTTTTTCATTTTGGACGGGCTCATTTTTAACCAGATGGTGTTACAAGATTATAATGGTCGTACAATTAAGGAACACGAGTGTATAGATGCTGGTAATTTATGAGGAAGTGCGTCCCGGTCTCCTGCCTCAAACATTGCTACCCGGTGACGATTAAAATAACGATCCAGCTCAGTCTATTCAAAACAATCCATCTTCATATCTATCTATCTATCTCAATTTGTTCATATTTATCTATATTTTTTTAAATACTAAGATTTGATTTTATTCATGTTTGTTTAATGTCTTGTTTTAAGTTTAAATAAATGAGAATTACAACAACAAAAAAAAAAGAAGCGACTCCCCAATACATTTACTTGTCGAAAATATCTATCTATCTATCTATCTATCTATCTATCTCCATTTGTTCATATCTATCTATATTATTTTGTTTGTTTATCTATCTATCTATCTCAGTCTATTCAAAACTATATATCCATCTTCATATCTAAACAAGAATTACGACAAATTACGATAAATAAACAAGAATCACGACGAGCTGGGGTTGTTATTTTGATAGTCACCGGGTAGCCATTTTTGAGGCAGGAGACCGGGACGCACTTCCTCATAAATTACCTAGATGCTGTTTAGAGATTTTTTTTATTGTTATTAACACGATTTGAACTTTAGTTGTCGAGTCCATTGTTAAAGACAAAAAATCATTACGCCACGTACAACTCCAATGTTTCTTTTTTAATTTTTTTTTTTTACTGTTTATGAATTCAAGCTGTTACATCGATTTATATTTAAATTTATCTTTATATTTAGACTGTGTAATGGTCACGGTGAACCGAGTTCAAATCCTGGACGAGTGTAACGCCTACGACGGGCAGGGGGTATTGCATGTCCTAGTACTTCTGAATTCACTGCACTTATCATCTCGCAGGTTCTGCCCTATTTCTCTCTGGTCATTTTATCACTCGTATTTACACACACGATTCACTATCTCCTATCTACACACATATATATATATATATATTATATATAATATATATAAGTTAAAAGAAAGGAAATGATCCGACAGTATGAGTATGAGCAAGAATGAAAACAACACACAATGCTGTTAAAGAGAAAACGATTTATAAAATATACATAGCTGATACTGTTCAATATTTCGATTTTACAAAAATCATCATCAGAGCCAGTTACTCCGTGTTGTTGGTGGTCGGAGATAAAAGTTGAATGAAGTTCAAAACAAAAAACCTTGCTTTGCAAAATCAAGGTTTTTTGTTTTGAACTTCATTCAACTTTTATCTCCGACCACCAACAACACGGAGTAACTGGCTCTGATGATGATTTTTGTATACTACATTGGTCTCATTAAGCCGACTTGTCTGGGGAGAGAAATTGTTGCGAACAACGAGATTAGTTGTTTTGAATTTTGTATAATAAATAATCAATTTTACCTTATTATCAGGCGCGGTTGCAGTAACATTATTCCGAATTATTTTTTTAGTGCTATTTCATCAAGTTTGTAATTCCTGTGCATCTGGTTGCGATAGTAAATATTATTTGAAGAAATATTTGCTGTAGTAAGTTTTTCTTGTGGTTACACTACACACATGATCCCCGAAAGGCATTCTGCACCTATGCATTTAATCGCAATGCATAGTGTCACACGAGTTTTTTTTGCATTTAACATAACGCTAATATCCTTGGGAAAGTACGAATGATGAGATTGGTGGTGGAGAAGGAATCCAAGACTAGGCTCCTCAAATCCCAGACCAGGACGTTTACATTTCCCATAGCGCTGATACCCTTGGAAAGGTATGACTCCAACTATTCTACCTCCAGCTATGAATAAATAGTAGGGCATAGTGGGCTTTTTGACCTTGGTATGGCAACAAGTCTAGGAGAAGGAAAACTCTGAATTCAAACCTGTTAAACTGCGCTTAAAAATTGACCTTTTGCCACATCTGCTCGTGCGGAGGGGTTGGGTTGTATATTCGAAGGTATACAATACATACTCTATTATTATAGACAAATTATATATATATATATATATGTAGTATATTAAGAAAAATTGAAAAAACACAGGTTTAAATAAGTTAAGTGGTAAGTATATATAGATATAAGGTGTGTCAAAAAAGTATCGAGATTTTTTGTACTGTTTGACACACCTTGTATTATGTGAAAAAAAGTTCCAATCATTCTTCATTTCTATCTTGGTAAATACAGCTTTACACTTGGTACTTTTTTGACATACCTTGTATTCTGAAAAAATAATGAATGGAACGTTATTTTTTTTTCAGAATACAAGGTGTGTCAAAAAGTACAAAAAATCTCGATACTTTTTTGACACACCTGGTATATATATATATATAATGTGTGTGCGTGTGTGGCAGGGTTACATATAGGCGGATCGATAAAATAATTGTTCTTTTCTTTTGATAGGTATACGAAAAGAAGTCAATCTTAGCGACAGGAAAATCCATGAATCGAAAGTTCACTGACTTTTCTTCGTGCTTTCGCCGTTATGAAATGGGTAGATATATTGATGTCGTAGTCTCCAACTAAAAGCCAACATCTCTTGGACATCTTACTATAATGGAGTTTCGTTGTCTGTCTGTCTATCAAGTTTATCAATGAGTATTTAATTTAGAGTCATTGGTACTGTTAATGTTACGTTGTGATATGGTCACAGTACCAAAAGCGATATATGTAGTAGTCGGCTACTACCGACTACTGGACTTCAATAAACAACAGATACGTATATACAAAAATAGGACCCGTCTTTATTTTCTTCGGTGTGTGTGTGGTATAAAGGCGTTGTAGAGTTGACAATGAAAATGCCGGTGGCTGGCGAAGAGCACCGTGTTCACAATGAGTGCCGAGGGGTGTTTGCTGACGGGAGACGTGAAGTGATGCTATCGGCTATTCGCTGGGTCCTACTGTCGGCTCGAATCTTCTCGCCTTTATATTGATAGATACGCCTCCGCATCTTTATCTTTTGATCTGATAACGGACATTTGTTATATATTTCTTTATCTTCTCCCTGCTTCCTTGACCGGAAAACCACTCTTCCGCTTTCTCTTTCTTTTTAAGTATATTTTTTTTATCTTTCTCTTTGTCCCTCTGCCGGAAGCTTCCTTTTCCGGGCGAGGACAATACACCATTAAGATTCATCAAGAAAATAGTCCATTGTGATTCGGACGTAGGAGCCACTTCTCTGGAACTATTTGTATTAATACGCGTGTGCACCACGTGACTTGTTTTTAGGCGCAAATTATTGGCCCCAAATTTACTTTTCTGTAACACTTTCTTCAATAAATCTGTACAAGAAAGACGTACTGTTATTTTCACCCATGTTATCTCGTCTTTTCATTAATACCATGTCTACTTCCCGTGCGACTATGTTAACAGGTACTTAGAATAAATCTTACTTATAAACGAGGTCTCTATGAAAATCTGAATTAGATTTGCCTCAAAACAACCAACATTATTAGTGCGTTTAAAATCCTGCAATGTGTCTTATATATCACTAAGAAATAAAGGTTTATATAATATATGGTTTGGTTAATTTGGATGATGGTTTTAACAAAAAGTTTAATGAATAATCACAAGGTGGTTTCTGATATAATTGTTTTATAATCCAACGTATTAAAATCAATCGTAAGGGTAAGACTCCCTCAATGGGGCCACCTGTTGGCCGTGGGTGGCGACCCGTGATGCTTGAGGATAGAGCCCAGGTGGATGAGCAGTTCATGACATGCAATACTCCACTTTGGCCCTATCTTGGGCTAGACGGGCGGTCGGAGAGCCCCTCCGATCATCGGCTGGTCACGTCAAGCCCTAGTACCTATATGATTTTCCCAACCCTATTGCCCTCATGGCAAGCCCCAACCCCTTTTTATCATATGGGTGCTAGAAGCGGTGTGACGGTCTACATGTCCTGGGAATGACGTTAAACTCTATCTGATGGTGAGGTTCCAGTTTTGGAGATTTGGGGAATGTGGAGCACCCCTTCATCACCATTGCTCCCTGGTCCACTCTGACCCGGAGTGGTAGTACCTGTTAGGGTCCCATCTATGGGTTAAATAGAAAATGATTTATAAAAAAACTGTGTATCCATTAAGAATTGATTTATTTCAAAACTTTATCGGCATTAAATGACCCACTGAGGTTGATATGCCGTAAAACAAAATAAACCAAACCAAATCTTTCTAATTTAATATATTTCGTTATATTAAAGCTTAAAGCGACAGTTCTTCCAGGCTGTGGTTGTGTTGGTGCTGCTATATGGTTGCACCACCTGGACCCTAACAAAGCGTCTTGAGAATGCACAAGAATGCTGCGTGCAGTCTTGAACAAGTCATGAAGCAGCATCCCACAAGGAAACAGCTGTACGGTCACCTGCCCCCCCCCATCTCACAAACTATCCGAGTGAGACGGACAAGACATGCAGGACACTGCTGGAGAAGCAAGGATGAACTCATAAGCGACGTTCTCCTGTGGAAGCCAACACATGGACATGCAAGTGTGGGGCGCCCAGCAAGGACCTACATTGAACAGCTATGTGAGGATGCTGGTTGCTCCAGCTGCAGTGAATGATAGGGAAGTTAGACGAAAGGTTGTCATGGATACCCGTGCTGCATGCGCGACATGATGATGATGATGAAAACTTAAATACTTACGCCCGGCGGGGGGCACCTATTCTTGCTAGTATTGTTTTAAAAAAATTAGGATGTAGGAGTAAATGTTGGACACACACACGCGCGCGCGCATGTACACGCATACGCACACATACACATACACATACACACGCACACACATATACGCGCACAAAAATCGAGTATGCTTTTCTTGTTTGCAAACAATCAAACATTGGGAAATGTCGTAATCGGGAGCCATAACGGAACTTTGAACTTAACCCTTTATTCAGTCCATGGGGTATCCTGTTCTCATTCCGCTAACCATAGCTGGGGTACAGGTAAACTGTGTTAATTATTATTTTATGTTACTGTTGCCCTTGACCAGGATTGAACCTCCAGTCTAAGTGATAACTGTCATTTAGAACTGTCTTAACCCAACTCCTTTATCCACTAGGCTATGTGTCCAATAGTCATTATTTTCAGTAGACTTAACAGCTAACATCGCTGTTTATGATTAGTCAGTAATTAAGTTGTATACCTCTTTCCTTACTTTCTTACTTCTTCTATTCTTCTAGCGTCTCTTCTAGCGTCTGGACTACGTCATGGTGGTCGGTCGCACTTAACTCATTTCTTCTCTTAAATCAGTCTTGTTACCAAAACATTCACCAACCACAAAACCGTGTTATTTTCGTAAGCTTTTATTTACTTAACTAAACATTTCATGTAACTAAACATAGCGCGCGTATGCAGGTGAGTTCCAGTTAAGGCAGTACATCTTCTCCGCCTGACGTCTAAACTGAAACTGAAGACCCAACCAAGTCCCACGTGACGCATTTCGCGGGCTTTCTCTACTATTCCATGGAAAGTCTCGCCCGTGATATGAAAAGGGGCCATCCCTTTAGAAATGCAGGGGATTGACAATAATCTTATGCAACCGCATAGATTATGTAACAATTATTCCGTCTTCTATTTAGCTCAGTCGGTAGAACATCCGCCTCGGAATCGTGAGGTTCTGGGTTCAATACTGGTCCCCGCCAACTCAGCCAATGAGTAGTTTAGATTGAATGATTCGATCTGTGCGGCAAAGTGACGGTAGGTGGGGCGATCCACCACAGAAAAACAATCTCCCTTGTCTAGCGCTAGCGAAAAGGGGATAGACTCCTTCGAAGTCCGACTGCCACTCCACCAACTTTACTTACTTTATTTCTTTGATTGTCCAGTAATTGGTCTGTCTTGTTTCCTTGTCTTTCTTTCCAATAACAATTCATTAGCTGTGACAAAAAAACAAAGCCAGGATGACTAACGACGGGACTTGAGATATTGCTCGATATTTCTTTAACGCCTTAAATCAAACTGAGTTTAAACTGTCTCCTCCTACCCATCTCTATCTCACCCCATTTCTCTCTCTCCCCTCCTCTCTCTCTCTGTTGTCTCTCTTTCTCTGTCTCTGTCTGGTGTGTGTGTGTGTGTGTGTGTGTTTCCATATGTATCTCTAAATCTGTCTATTACTCTATCTATGAAGCTAGCTATCTCTCCATTTTGTTCTACCCCCTCTCTCTCCCCCCTCTCTCTCTCTCTCTCTGTGTGTGTGTGTGTGTGTGTGTGTGTTCCATATGTATCTCTAAATCTGTCTATTACTCTGTCTATCTATGAAGCTACCTATCTCCCTCCATTTTGTTCTATCCCCCCTCTCCCTCTCTCTCTCTCTCTCTCTCACACAACACACACACACACACCACACACACACACACACATCCTTTCTAGTGATAATTTATGAGTGGCTGCAGTTGCCTGTCTAAGTGGATTGTATTGAGTTACAATCTTTTTTTTTTCGAACTCTTTTTAGTTGCTAAAGAATTCAGTAGAAGATTTGAGATGACATTGCTAACTCCAAAAGGATGTCGGATTACAATTCTTTTACGGATTCAATTTTCACACATCTCTCTTAATAATTGGTCAGAGCTTCTTTTTTTTTTTGTAATTATGAACTTTTGTTTAGTAAATTAGGGTGTCCCAGAAAAAACAGAACCCACAAATTTTGTAATAAAACTGTTAATTTTAACTAGGGGGGGGGGTAGGGTTCTGTTTTTTCTGGGTCACCCTGCACAGGGTGACCCAGAAAAACAGAACCCAAATTATTTATTTTCCCATTAAACTAACCCTAAACCCCAACGACAACCCTAACCCTCCTAGTTAAAATTAACAGTTTTATTACAAAATTTGCTATGATGGGATATTTAAAAAGGTCACTATCTATTCACGAAGAATGTTCAGGTAGAGATTTCTCAGTGTAAACAAGTGACACGTGGGGCCAGTTGCATACAATAGGGTCGCAGCGGTAGGAGTTCCGCTGTGAGCGGTTTAAAGTAGGCAAAGAGTTAAGTCATTATTAAAGCAGCAGTTCCCCAATGTGAACACCAATGTCAATCAGTGATAAGCTTGCTCAATACCAATGAGGAAAAGTAGGTAAAAGTAAGTAAGTGAGTAAAGTCGTCGGGGCGGGCTGATGTCGGTATCAGCCAGACAGCGAGGGAGTCTATCCCCTTTTCACTAGCGCTAGACCAAGGAGATTATTTTAGCGTCTGAGGTGGAGCGCCACACCTACCATCAGCTCCTCACTTTACCAGACAGATCCCTGTGCTACCCATACGCTGAGTTGGCGAGGGCCGGTATCGAACCAGGATTTTTTTTTAATTCAAAAATATTTACGTTTCTTCCTTCTTTCCTTCAATATGGCTTAAACTGATCACGTGACGTGTTTTGGTGGTACCTAAGGTTCCATCCACTAAAGTAGATCTATTAACTACCATTTCGGAAAGTTAGAACCATTTTGATAATGAATATTGTTTTAAATTAGTGAAAGAATTAAATCTATCATAAAAGTTCGAATAAGTGAAACTAAATAATGATACATCTTTTTGTCTATGACTTCCATGATTTTTATTCAAAGAATTTAAAAAAAAACTTTTTATTCCAGAATATTTTGAAAAACATGGACTATATTTACCACGTGCCTCACGTGTACGGGTTAGGCACAAGGCCCTATTAATGTGGGAACACCCACAAGCCGAGACTCATGGGTGGCGGGTGCAAAAATGCGTTGATCCTGTCGGCATTCCCCCTATAGTTGCTCTTGAAGAAGACCGTTTTTATAAAGGTCGAAACAGATATCTGTCAGCGTACTATGAACATTTGTTTTTCCTATCTCTTTTCAATCATATATATATATATATATATATATATATATATATATATTTATTATTATAATGAGATTGTGTGTTTTTTCTGTCTGTAACCGAAACTATATTACGACTCAAGTCATAATTCCCTTAGTTATTGACATCACATTCTCAATGATTTTTTTTTTATTTAAACCTCAGTTATTAATAAAATTGTTTTACATTATTAATACTGTTAACCATATCTGCATACTAATAACATGCAATTGTATTTATATATACACAAAATAGCGGTTTACAGTGTGAACGGGAAGGCTAATTTGCATATTGATATTAAAAATGTGATTTAATAAATATGTGCTTGGTATTATTAATTTCTAATTGTTTGTTTTATCTTAATGTATATGAGCAAAAATCTCTTCAATAAATTTTAAATGAATCCATTAACAAGAAAAAATAACTGTCATTTTTTTCTTTACTTCCTCTTTTAACTAAATACTTAAATTAGAAAAATAAAAATGAAAGACGAGAGTGATGGAAGAGTAAGTTTCAGTTGTTCCATTTTTCGATTATACCCTCCTCCTGTTTCAAATCTTTTTATATGCATTCTTATTTAGTTTCATTAGCCTTTCTAATTTAATACGATATTTATTACATAAAAACTTAAATACTTGCACCCGGAGGGTGCATATATTTGCTAGTATATATATATATATATATATATTGTCCGAGCTTTTTAACTGAAAATAATTATATTATGACACATGATTTCTATACTTATTTAATATACATAATTTGCAAACAGATCTATTTGACCCATAGATGGTACCCTAACAGATACTACCAGTCTGAGTCATAACAAACCCTAGTGAGGGTAATAGCAATTAATAAGTACTCCACACTCCCCAGTTCTCCAGAACTGGAGCCTCATTACCAGATGAATTCTAGTGTCATACTCTTTTTTTTCTAAGAGATCTTACCCCTTAACAGGGGATAGAGCCAGCGTATCCTAAGCTCCACAGACAGTAGATACATTTGCCGTAAAATTCAACCAACCAACCAACCAACCAACCAACCAACCCAATATATATAATTTGCAAACAAATCAATTCAACCCATAGATGGGACCCTAACACATACTACCACTCCGGGTCAGTGCGAACGGAGGAGTAATAGAAAATTAATAAGTACTCCACACTTCCCAATTCTCCAGAACTGGAGACTCACTATCAGATGAATTTTAGTCTTAAATCCCTTTTTTTCTGGGAGATCTTACCCCCCAGGGCATACAGTCAGCGTGTTATAAGATCCGCAGACTACTCTTCCTCCAGCTATGCGTAACTAATAGGGTGGACGAGGCTCTTTAACCTTAGTACGACAACCAGTCTAGGAGAAGGAAAACTCTGAATTCGAACCTATTAAACTCCGCTTAAGAAATTGACCACGTGTCACATCCCGTTCGTGCGGAGGGGTTGGTAAATATAAGTTCCGCAGGATGTGGTAATTGCATTTCACTTAGCGCTAATACCCTTGGGAAAGGTATGAATCCTGCTCTCCCTCCAGCTATGGATAAATAGTATGGCAGACTGGGCTCTTTAACCTTGGTTAGGCAACCGGTCTAAGAGAAGGAAAGCTCTGAATTCAAACCTGTTGAACTCCGCTTAAGAAATTGACCTTGTGTCACATCCTGCTCGTGCAGAGGGGTTGGTATATATATATATATAAGCTCCGCAGAAAGAGCTGGGTATAATTGTGGGTGCAGTCAGTGGAGATCGAACTTCCCACAGTTGTAACGACCCAAGAGACGTGATGTGTGAGCCAGTCACGACCAGTCTAGGAGAAGGAAAACTCAGAATTCAAACCTATTAAACTCTGCTTAAGAAATTGACCATGTGTCACATCCCGTTCGTGCGGAGGGGTTTGAAAATACTATAAGCTCCGCAGACAGAGCTGGCTATAATTGTGGGAGCAGTCAGTGGAGATCGAACTTCCTACAGTATTAACGACCCAAGAAACGTGACGTGTGAGCCAGTCGCAACGCTAATAACCCCCAAAGGTCGTAGCAGTAGCAGTAGCAGTAGGCAGCAGTTGACGCTGGCAAACAATGTTGACGTGTCCCTTGCAACGCCAACATATGTTCGTAACATCAAGTGCTCGCCTTTAATATGCACAATGCATTAGGCATATCGATCGTTGCAATGCATATTCCGTTGGCTGCTTGCAGTTGATAGCGTTGTGATTCTTCTCTTGTGGACAGACATCACTAGAACAGAATATATATAATATATATATATATATATATATATTATATATATAAAACCCTATACATCTTTAACGAATAAAGGGAGGCAACTTCGTTGGCATTACTTCAAAAATTCAAATTTTTTAAAAATAATAACAGCGTTCGGGAAAATTTAACCGACGATTTTTTTGTTTTTTTTTTTTTTTTTTTTTTTTTTTTTTTTTTTTTTTTTTTTTTTTTATTTACAATCTTTAAAAAATCGTGAATTTTGAAGTAAATGCCACGAAGTTGCCTTACCCTTTATTCGTTTAAAGATGTATAAGGGTGTTTTATATATATATTTATATATATATATATATATAATATATATATAATATCTGTTCTAGTGATGCTGTCCACAAGAAGAAGAATCAACGCTATCAACTGCGCAGCCAACGGAATAGCATTGCAACGCCTTCGCCTATGCTAATGCATTGTGCATATTAAGGCGAGCATGACTGTTTAACGAACATATGTTTGGGCGTGCAAGGGACACGTCAACATTGTTTGCCAGCGTCACTGCTGCTACTGCTACTGCTGACTGCTACGACCTTTGGGGGTTATTAGGTTGCGACTGCTCACGTCACGTTTCTCTTGGTCGTTATACTGTAGCGAATGTTCGATCTCCACTGAGCTGCTCCCAAATTATAGCCAGCTCTGTCTGCGGAGCTTATAGGTGTTTTCAAACCCTCCGCAGCGAACGGTTATGTGACCATGGTCAATTCTTAAGCAGAGTTTTAATAGGTTTTGAATCTGAGTTTTCCTTCTCCTAGACTGGTCGTGACTGGCTCACACATCACGTCTTCTTGGGTTCGTTACAACTGTGGGAGTTGATCTCGCACTGACTGCACCCACAATTATACCAGCTCTTTCTGCGGAGCTATATATATATATACAACCTCTGCACGAGCAGGCTGTGACACAAGGTCAATTTTAAGCTGGAGTTCAACAGGTTTGAATTCAGAGCTTTCCTTCTCTTAAGACGGTTGCCTACCAAGGTTAAAGAGCAGTCTGCATACTATTTATCCAAGCTGGAGGGAGAGCAGGATTCATACCTTTCCAAGGGTATTAAGGCTAAGTGAATGGGCAATTACCACATCCTGCGGAATTATATTTACCAACCCCTCCGCACGAACGGAATGCTGCACTGGTCAATTCCTAAGGGAGTTTAATAGGTTCGAATTCGTTTTCGCTTCTCTAGACGGTTGTCGTACAAGGTTAAAGAGCCTCGTCCCCCTATTTAGTTACGCATGCTGAGGAAGCGTAGTTGGGGATCTTATAACGCTGACTGGCATGACCTGGGGTAAGATCTCCCAGAAAAAAGGGATTTAAGACTAAAATTCATCTGATAGTGAGATCTTCCATTCTGAGAATTGGAAGTTGGTACTTTTAATTTTCTATTACTCCTCCGTTCGCCTGACCCGGAGTGGTAGTATGTGTTTAGGGTCCCATCTATGGGTGAATTGATTTGTTTTGGCAAATTTATATATGGGTGGTTGGTTGGTTTTTGGTTGGTGGTTGGTGATTTTAACGGCAAATGATGCTACTGTCTGTGGAGCTTAGGATAGCGCTGCTCATCCCCTGTTTAGGGGTAAGGATCTCTTAGAAAAAAAAGAGTATGACACTAAGAATTCATCTGGTAATGCAGGCTTCCAGTTCTGGAGAACTGGGAGTGTGGAGTACTATTAAATTGCTATTACCCTCACTAGGGTTTGTTTGACTCAGACTGGTAGTTCTGTTAGGGTACCATCTATGGGTCCAATAGATCTGTTTGCAAATCTATGGTATATAATAAGTATAGAAATTCAGTGTTCATAATATGAATTATTTTCAGTTAAAAAGCTCGGACGAATATATATATATTAATAGTATATATACTGCAAATAGTTGCACCCCCGGGTGCAAGTCATTTCAAGTTTTTATGTATAAAATATCGTACTTAAATTAGAACGGGAGGCTAATGAAACTAAATAAGAATGCATATATAAAAGATTGAAACAGGAGGAGGGTATAATCGAAAAATGGAACAACTGAAACTTAGCTCTTCATCATCTCGTCTTTCATTTTATTTTTCTAATTTAAGTATTTAGTTAAAAGAGGAAGTAAAGAATAAATGACAGTTATTTTTCTTGTTAATGGATTTCATTTAAAATTATTGAAGAGAATTTTTGCTCATTACATTAAGATAAAACCAAACAATTAGAAATTAATAATAACCAAGCACATATTTATTAAAATCACATTTTTAATTAATATGCGATTAGCCTTCCGTTCAACACTGTAAACGCTATTTGCTTGTATATATAATATCAATTGCATGTTTATTAGTATGTCAGATATGGTTTAACAGTATTAATAATGAAACCAATTTTATTAATAACGCTGAGGTTTAATAAAAATAAAATCATTGAGACATGTTGATGTCAATACTAAGGGAATATATTGACTTGAGTCGTAATATAGTTTCGTTACAAAAGACAGAAAAATACACACATCTCCATTATAATAGCTATATAATATATATAATATATATTATATATATATATATACTGATAGGCAAAAGAGATAGGAAAAAAACAAATGTTCATAGTACGCTGAGCAGATATCGTTTCGCCTTTAAAAACGGTCTACTCAAGAAGCAACAATAGGGGGGGGGGGGGGGGGGGGGAATGCCCCCGGACCCAGGAAAAAAAAAAAAATTCAAAAAAACCGCCAAAATTTTTTTTGCACCCGCCACCATGAGTCTCGGCTTGTGGGTGGCTTCCCACATTAATGAGGGCCTTGTGCTACCGTACACTGAGGCACGTGGTAAAATATAGTCCATGTTTTTCAAATATTCTGGAATAAAAAGTTTTTTTAAATTCTTTTGAATAAAAATCATTGGAAGTCATAGACGAAAAGATGTATCATTATTTAGTTTCACTTATTCGAACTTTTATGATAGATTTAATTCTTTTTCACTAATTTTAAAACAATATTTCTTATAAAATGGTTCTAACTTTCCGAATGGTAGTTTAGATCTACTTCGTGGATGGAACCTTAGGTACACCAAACACGTCACGTGATCAGTTTAAGCCATATTGAAGGAAGAGGAAGGAACGTAAATATTTTTGTAATTAAAAAAAAATCCTGTTTCGATACCGGCCCTCGCACAACTCAGCGTATGGGTAGCACAGGGATCTGTCTGGAGTGAGGAACTGATGGTAGGTGTGGAGGCGCTCCCCTCAAGACGCTAAATGATCTCCTTGGTCTCCGCGCTAGTGAAAGGGGATAGACTCCCTCGCTGTCTGGCTGATACGACATCCCGCCCCGACGACTTTACTCACTAACTTACTTTTACCTCATTTTCGCTATTGGTATTGCAGCAAGCTTATCAACTGATTGACATTGGTGTTTCACATTGGGGGAACTGCTGCTTTAAATAATGACTTAACTCTTTGCCTATTTTAAACCGCTCACAGCGGCAACTCCTACGCTGCGACCCTAATTTGTATGAACGGCCCCACGTGTCACTGTTTACACTGAGAAATCTCTACTGAACATTCTTCGTGAATAGATAGTGACCTTTTTAAATATCCATATAGCAAATTTTGTAATAACTGTTAATTTTTAATAAGGGGTTTAGGTTGTCGTTGGGGTTTAGGTTAGTTTAATGGGAAATTAAATAATTTGGGTTCTGTTTTTTCTGGGTCACCCTGTGCAGGGTGACCCGAAAAAACAGAACCCTACCCTAGTTAAATAACAGTTTATCTACAAATTGTGGGTTCTGTTTTTTCTGGGGACACCCTAATTTACTAAACAAAAGTTCATAATTAACAAAAAAAAAGAAGCTCTGACAATTATTAAGAGAGATGTGTGAAACTTGAATCGTAAAGAATTGTAATCCGACATCCTTTGGAGTTAGCAATGTCATCATCAAATCTTCTACTGATTCTTTAGCAACTAAAAGAGTGTCGAAAAAAAAAAGGATTGTAACTCAATATCCAATCCACTTAGACAGGCAACTGCAGCCACTCATAATTTCACTAGAAGGATGTGTGTTGTGTGTGTTGTGTTGGTGTGTTGTGTGTGTTGTGGAGAGCAAGAGAGAGAGAGAGGGAGAGGGGGGGATAGAAAAATGGAGGAGATAGTAGCTTCATAGATAGACAGAGTAATAGACAAGAGTTTAGAGATACATATGGAAACACACAACACACAACACACACACAGAGAGAGAGAGAGAGGGGGGAGAGAGAGGGGTAGAACAAAATGGAGAGATAGCTAGCTTCATAGATAGAGTAATAGACAGATTTAGAGATACATATGGAAACACACACACACACACACACAAGACAGAGACAGAGAAAGAGAGACAACAGAGAGAGAGAGGGGGGAGAGAGAGAAATGGGTGAGATAGAGATGGGGTAGGAGGAGACAAGTTTAAACTCAGTTTTGATTTAAGGCGTGAAGAAATATCGAGCAACATATCTCAAGTCCGTCGTTAGTCATCCTGGCTTTGTTTTTTGTCACAGCTAATGAATTGTTATTGAAAGAAAGACAAGGGAAACATGACAGACCAATTACTGGACAATCAAAGCATAAAGTAAGTAAAGTTGGTGGAGTGGCAAGTCGGACTTCGAAGGAGTCTATCCCTTTTCGCTAGCGCTAGACAAGGAAAATTGTTTTTCTGGGTGGATCGCGCCCACCTACCGTCACTTTGCGCACAGATCGAATCATCTCAATCTAACTACTCATTGGCTGAGTTGGCGGGGACCAGTATGAACCAAACCTCACGATTCCGGGCGGATGTTCTACGACTGAGCTAAATAGAAGACGGAATAATTGTTACATAATCTATGCGGTTGCATAAGATTATTGTCAATTCCCTGATTTCTAAAGGGATGGCCCTTTTCATATCACGGCGAGACTTTCCATGGAATAGTAGAGAAAGCCCGCGAAATGCGTCACGTGGACTTGTTGGGTCTTCAGTTTCAGTTTAGACGTCAGGCGGAGAAGATGTCTGCCTTAACTGGATCACCTGCATACGCGCGCTATGTTTAGTTACATGAAATGTTTAGTTTAAGTAAATAAAAGCTTACGAAATAACACGGTTTTGTGGTTGGTGAATGTTTTGGTAACAAGACTGATTTCAGAGAGAAATGAACGTTGAAAGTGCGAACCGACCACCATGAAGTAGTCCAGACCTAGAAGAGACGCCTAGAAGAATAGAAGAAGTAAGAAGTAAGGAAAGAGGTATACAATTTAATTACTGATAATCATAAACAGCGATGTTAGCTGTTTAAAGTCTACTGAAAATAATGACTATTGGACCATAGCCTAGTGGATAAGGAGTTGGGTTAAGACAGTTCTAAATGACAGTTTAATCACTTAGACTGGAGGTTCAATCCTGGTCAGGCAACAGTAAATAGAATAGATAATTAACCACAGTTTACGCCTGTACCCCAGCTATGGTTAGCGGAATGAGAACAGGATACCTCCATGGACTGATAAAGGTTAAGTTCAACGGTTCCGTGATGGCTCCCGATTACGCGACATTTCCCAATGTTTGATTGATTGCAAACAAGAAAAACATACTCGATTTTTGTGCGCGTATATGTGTGGTGCGTGTGGTATGTGTATGTGTATGTGTGCGTATGTGTGTACATGCGCGCGCGGCGTGTGTGTGTCCAACATTTTCCTACATCCTAAGTTTTTTAAAACAATACTAGCAAGAATAGTGCCCCCCGCCGGGCGTAAGTATTTAAGTTTTCATCATCATCATTCAGTTCGGCATCAGCAGCGGGTTTATCCATGACACTTTCGTCTAACTTCCCTACGATTCACTTGTCAGTGGAGAACTAGTCATTCCTCATTCATTAGCTGTTTTTTCAATGTTGGTTTGCTGGTGTCGTCCTTACCTTTGCATGTCCATGTGTTGGCTTCCACAGGAGAACGTCAGCTATGAGTTCATTCCTTTTGCTTCTCCAGCAGTGTCCTGCGTGCTTGTTCCGTCTTCACTCGGATTAGTTGTGTAGATGGGGGGGGTCAGGTGACCGTACAGCTGTTTCCTTGTGGGTGTCTGTTCTTCATGACTTGTTCAAGACTGCACGCAGCATTTCTTGTGCATTCTCAAGACGCTTTGTTAGGGTCCGGTTGGTTGCAACCATATAGCAGCACAACCAACCACAGTCTGGAAGACTTGTCGCTTTTAGCTAATATAATGAATATATTTATTAATTTTAGAAAGATTTGGTTTGTGTTTATTTTGTTTTACGTATACAACTGGGTCATTTATGCCGATAAAGTTTTGAAATAAATCATTCTTAATGGATACACAGTTTTTTTATAATACATTTTTCTATTTAACCCATAGATGGGACCCTACAATGTACTACACTCGGGTCAGAGTGGACCGGAGCAATGGTGATGAAGGGGTGTTGGGTGCTCCACATTCCCCAAACTCCAAAACTGGACCCTCACACATCGATAGAAGTTTACGGTCATTCCCAGGAAATGTAACGTCAAGTCACTGCCTTCTCAGACACCATATGATAAAAGGGGATTGGGGCTTGCCATGAGGGCAAAGGGTGGGAAAATCATATAGGTACTGAGGGCTGACGTGAAGCCGATCTGATCGGCGGGGCTACTCCGATCCGCCCGTTAGCCAGAAAGGGCAAGTGGGAGTATGTGCATTCATGAACTGCTCTATCCACCTGGGCTCTATCTCAAGGCGATCAGCGGGTCGCCACCACGGCCACAGGTGGCCTCATTGAAGGAGTCTTGTCATCTTAGATTTTTATTTTTTTTTCTACCTGTAAGATTGATTTTAATTACGTTGGATTATAAACAATTATATTAGAAACGCACCTTGTGATTAAATTCATTATAACTTTTTATGTTAAACCATCATCCAAATTAGCCAAACCATATAGATTATATAACCTTTATTTCTTTAGTGATATGATAAGACACATTACAGGATTTTAAACGACTAATAATGGTGGGTTGTTTGAGGCAATCTAATTCAGATTTTCATAAGAGACCGTCGTTTATTAAGTAAGATTTAGTCTAAGTACATGTTAACATAGTCGCACGGGAAGTAGAGCCTGGTTATGAATAAGACGAGATAACATAGGTGAAAATAAACAGTACGTCTATCTTGTAAGATTTATTGAAGAAAGTAGTTCAGAAAGTAAATTTGGCGCCAATAATTTGGCGCTAAAAAAAGTCCGTGTGCACATGGTGCGTATATAATACTATACAAATAGTTTCAGAGAGTGGCTCCTACGTCTGCGAATCCACCAATGGTCTATTTTCTGGATGAATCTTTATGTTGTAATTGTATTCGCCGAAAAGGAAAGCTTCCGTGACAAGGGCATAGAGCAGATAAAAAAATATAATTTAAGAAAGAAGAGAAATGCGGAAGAGAGGTTTCCAGCCAAGGAACAGGGAGAAGATAAAGAAATATAATAAAACAATATGTCCGTTATGATGATCAAAAAGATAAAGATGCGGAGGCGTTATCTATCTCATAAAAAGGCGAGAAGATTCGGAGTCGACAGTTAGAGACACAGCGAATAGCGATAGCTATCATTCTGCAGTCTCGCGTCAGCAAACACGGACTCGGGATCATTGTGACACGCGCTGCTTCTGCAGCCAACGGATTTTCATGTGATACTCTACATGCCTTTATAGTCCGACACACACACGAGAAAATAAAGACGGTCTATTTTTGTATATTATGTATCTGTTGTTTATTGAAGTCCAGTGATCGGTAGTGCAGACTACTTACATATTCGCTTTTGATACTGTTAGTAATCTAGGTGAAACGTTATACATACTTTGTAATTACAAGTAATCGAAAGGTTATATGACAAACATTTAATAACACAGCAAATGGATAAAGTTGGTATACACGTTCATATAAAGAGTACATACAAAAGAGGTAGCACAAATCATGATAAGACAATTCAGATAATGATACGATATCAATTAAAAGGCCAGAATGAGACTAGGAATAGTCCATGCTGTGAGGACTTACAGTAATGATAGGGTGGTGAGCCCCGATGGAGGGTTAGATATAATCTACCCCGATGTGGCTCTTAGTTGTCTGAACTAATTATAAGGGCGATAAGGATTGAAACCGGCGCTAATACATGGTGCCCCTGGGGCATCATCAAACTAAAAAGGGCAGACAACTCCCCAACAGGCGACACAACTAGCTACACGATGACATAATCGCAACGATAACATAAACAGTAACAATGAGTCTAAATTTAAATTACTCATTGATAAAATGATAGACACGGGTGGAGCAACGAGTAACTCCATTATTGTAGAGATGTCAAGAGATTTGGCTTTTATGTTGGATGACTACGACAGTCAATATATGTACCCATTTCATAATCGGAGAAAGCAGCGAAAGAAAAGTCAGTGAACTTTGATCATGGATTTTCCTGTCGCTAAGATTGACTCTTTGTATACTATCAAAAGAAAAGACATTATTTTATCGATCCGCTATATGTAACCCTGCCTAAAGCACGCACATTAATATATTATATATCCAGGTGTGTCAAAAGAGTATCGAGATTTTTTGTACTTTTGACGACACCTTGATATTCTGAAAAAAAAATAACTTCATTCATTATTTTTTCAAGATACAAGGTATGTAAAAAAGATAACAAGTGTAAAGATGTATTTACGCAAGATTGAATGAAGATATGATTGGAACTTTTTTCACATAATACATAGGGTGTTCAAACAGTAAATAAAATCTCGATACTTTTTGACACACCTTATATATCTATAAGTATTATTTACCAGTTGAACTTATTTAAACCTGATGTTTTTCAATTTTTTATATACTACATATATATACTATATATATATTTGTCTATAATAATAGAGTATGTTTTGTATAAACCTTCAGAAATACAACCAACCCCTGCGCACGAGCAGGATGTGCAAAGGTCATTTTTAAAGCGCAGTTTACTAGTTTGAATCAGGGTTTTCCTTCTCCTAGCTTGTTGCTCATAGCCAAGGTTCAAAAGCCCACTATCGCCTACTTATTTATTCATAGCTGGAGGTAGAATAGTTGGAGTCATAACCGTTCAAGGGTATCAGGCTGATGGGAATTGTAATCGCTGTCTGGGATTTGAGGAGCCTAGTCTTGGATTCCTTCTCATCCTACCATATCGTCTATCATGTGTCGTACTTTTCTCAGGATATTAGCCGTTATGTTAAAGCAAAAAAAACTCGTGTGATCACTGATGCTTGGCGATTAAGTGCATAGGTGCGAATGCGTTTCGGAGATCATTGTGTGTAGTGTAACCACAAGGAAAAACTTACTACAGCAATATTTCTTCAAATAATATTTACTTATCGCAACAGATGCCCACAGGAATTTACAATACTTGAATGAAATAGCACTAAAAAATAATTCGTGAATAATGTTTACTGCAACCGCGCTGATAATAAGGTAAATTGCGTTATTTATTAATACAAATTAAAACAACTAATCTCGTTGTTCGCATGACAATTTCTCTCCCAGACAAGTCGCTTAATGAGACAATGTGTAATAGCAAAATCATCGATAGATCAGTTACTACTCCGTGTTGTTGGTGGGTCTGGAGATAAAAAGTTGAATGAGTTCAAAACAAGAAAACCTTGATTTTGCAAAGCAAGGATTTTTTGTTGTTGGAACTTCATTCAACTTTTATCTCCGACACCAACACACACGGATAACTGTGCTCATGATATGATTTTTGTAAATCGAAATATTTGAACAGTATCATGCTATTGTATATTTTATAATCGTTTTCTCTTTAACAGCATTGTGTGTTGTTTTATTCCATTTGCCTCATACTCATAATGCGGACTCATTTTCCTTCTTTTTAACTTATTATATGATTAATATATATATATATTATTATAGATTGGTGTGTAGATAGGAAAGTGAATCGTGTGTGTAATACGAGTGATTGAAAATGACCCGAGAGAAAATAGGCAGAACCTGCGAGATGAATAAGTGCAGTGAAGTCAGAAGTACTCCGGAATGACATGCAATAGCTTACCGCCCTTCCGCCCCCACCCTGCCCTCGTAGGGTTCACTCGTCCGGATTGAACTCGGTTCACGTGACCCATTTACAAGTCTAATATAAGATAGAATTTAATATAAACGTCGATGTAACAGTTTGAATTCATAAACAGATAATAAGAATAAAAATAAATTAAAAGAAACATTGGAGTTGTACGGGGTATGATTTTTTGTCTTTACCAATGGATCGACAACTAATAGTTCAAAAGTCGTGTAATAACCAATAAAAATAACTTCTCTATAACAGCAATCTTGAGGTAATTTAATGGGAAGTGCGTGCCCGGTTCCTGCGTCAAATGGATACCCGGTGACTATGCAAAATCACTACCAGCTCGTCGTGATTCTTGTTTATTTTATTCGTAATTGTGGTTTCGTAATTACTTTGTTTAGTATGATAGATGGATATATTAGTTTTTGAATAGACTGCTAGATAGATTAGATAAAGCCAACAAAATATATAGATAGATTGAACAATGGAGATATAGATGATAGATAGATGAAGTAGATATTTTTCGCATAGTAAGATGTTTGGGGAGTCGCTTTCTTTTTTTTTGTTGTTGTCATTCCTCATTTTATTTAAACTTAAAACAGAGACATTAAACAGCATGAATAAAGAATCAAGATCTTGTATTTAACAAAAGTATAGATAAGATTATGAAATAATTGAGATAAGATAGATAGATATGAAGGATGGATTGTTTTTGAATAGAATGAGCTGGATCGTTATTTTTAATGCCGGTAGAATGTTTGAGCAGGAGACGGGACGCACTTCCTCATAATTACCAGCATTATAACACTCGTGTTCCTTAATTGTACGACTTATAAATCTTGTGAACATCCATCTGGTAGAAAATTGAGCCCGTTTCCAAAAATGAAAACAATCTATTACATTAATTACCATTATTCTAATATTATTCTAATGATTAATAAACGATTCATTCTGAAATTGGATTTCTCTGAATGTTTAGATGAAGTTGTAGATTAGGTATTACATGCGTTATTGGACTATTGTCCTCATCTTTATTGTGATCTACTACTATTTTCTGATGTTTGAGATGGTGCTGAGATTAGTATTATCGTATATCTGGACTATTTGAACTCTTTTAGTTGGTTACTACATATTGTCTCTGAATGTTGAAAGATGGGCTTGATATTAGTATTATCTGCGTTGTATTGGAAGTTGTCCCATTTTATTGTTATCTTAACTATTTCTGCGATGGTTTTGAGATGAGGCATTGAAGGATTAGTATTATCTGCGTTTATTCGATATTGTCCTCATCTTATGTTATCTGACACTATTTCTCTGAATGTTTGAGAATGAGCTTGAAGATTAGTATTATCTGTGTTATATTGCTGACTATTGTCTCATTCTTCATTGTATTATTTGTACACATTTCGGCCGATTCCTCGGCTCTTCTTCAGGTATTCTTGTCGGACTCGGGAACCTTCTTTCGAATCGGGAACTTCTTTTGATCGGAACTTTCTTGTCGAATCGGCTGGAGGGGCATATTCGACCGAAACGTTGTACAATAAAATAAAGAATGGGGACAATAGTCGAATAACGCAGAAATCTGGAAAATTTGGATAATTTAAGTAGGATAAAGCCAATAGAGTGAATAGTAGGCAATTTTTGATGTATAGGCTGACAAGGAGAGGAATGCAAGGTTTATTTTTGAATGGATCGGTCGTGAGTGACCTAGCTAGCTACAGATCATGTAGTGTATGAGCAGTTTTGTCACTCTCTCCCCCCACCCCAAAAATCTCCGGCTTTGTGATGGTACACTGAGTGTATATCACTTTAGAATAAATAAAAGATAAATGATTGAGTCATGAGTTGTGTTCCTTCTGCATATTTTAATATCGTGTTTCTTAATTGTATGAAGAAGGGGAGAAAAAAAAGAAAGAAAAAAAAAATAAAAGCGACGTTAATAGATCTCGCAGCGCCATCATTCGCGGTTAAAAATGAGCCGGTCCAAATCGTCAAGAATGAAAAACAATCATAACTTAATACTCGTGTTCCTTAATTGTACAGCCCCCTCTCTCTCTCTTGCTCTCCTCTTCTCTCTGGTTGTCTCTGTCTATATGTCTGTCTCTTCTTCTCTCTCTCTCTCTCTCTACTCTCTTATTACTATATAAATAATATATATATTATATTATATATTATTATCTATGTAATGAGAGAGAAGAAGAAGGATTGAATAAATGAGGGAGAGAGAGGAGAGAGAGGCAAATAAATGCTCATCTTGCTCCCCTCTCTCTCTCTTTCTCTTTCTGTGTCTGTCTGTCTGCCTGTCTGTCTGTGTCTCCCCTTCTCTCTCTCTCTCTCTCTCTCCATCTCTCTCTCGTCTCTCCTCTCCCCTGTACTCTCTGTTAACCCGTGCTGTCTCGGTTCTCTGTTCTGTCTCTGCTTTGTCTGTCTGTCTTGTCGTTCTGTTCTGTTGTCTGTCTGTCTTGTTACCTCCTCTCTCTTCTGTGTGTGTGTGTGTGGTGTGTGTGTGTGACTGTATGTCTGTCTGTTCTGTCATTCTGTCTGTCTCTCTCTCTGTGTGTGTGTAGTGTGTGGTGTGTCTGTCTAGTCTGTCCTGTCCCCTTCTTCTCCCTCCTCCCCCCTTTTGAGGGGTTTTTAAATCTCCCTTTGTTTTTTTTTACCCCCGTGCTGTTTTTTTTTCCCACCTTCTTTCTTTTCTCCCTCCCTCCCTCTCATCTTCTCTCTCTCTGTTTCATTTATAAATTGATGATGCCCCAATTACTAGAACTGATTAAATCATTCGTTGTCGAGTTGAGACATCTCGTCATTTCATTGTTGTTTTTTGTTGTTTTTTTTTGTAAGATAAAGATTGACCAGATTGCAAACACAGCATAAATCATATCCATTGTTGTAGAAAGAACCAATGCAATCAGCCGATTGTCTTGTTAGAGAATCTTGATTCATCAACAATCATCTACGACAAGAGACGACAAGTGGTAGTGAAATAGTCAACGAATGAGGAAGACTATTGTTTTGTATCCGGGTTGGTTGGTTGGCTGGTTGGTTGGTTTGTTTTAGGCATATCACTTGTTCCTTACTTATACGACGTTATTCGCAGGCCTCCTCGCGTTAAATGAGCCGGTCAATGTCAAGATAAAAGACAATCTATACATTAATTACTTCGTGTTCCTTACGGTGGGCCGTTAGATGCACAACTGCACTTCTGCGAGGGGTAGACTCACTAGTTGATCGCTTTATAATATCACGAAACGGGGTTGATATTCCCTAGAAAAAAAAAAAAAAAAAAAGAACCAACAACCAATCAAACAGACACTAACAATTGTTTCTAGGCTCGTGTATTTAGTAATGAGAGTTACCTCCTTGATTATGATTACCCCCTCCTCTTTTAGAGAACTCTTTAGTAACTATAGTATTAAAGTCACTGAATATGTGTAAGAATAATAAGCTTTCATTGTTATCTTTTATCATTACTGCCCCCCCCAAATGGGCACCTGTTGGCCGTGGTGGCGACCCAGTGATGCTTAAGGATAGAACCAGGTGGACGACGACAGTTCATGACTGCAATACACCGACTAGGCCACTATCTTGGCTAGACGGGCGGTCGGAGAGGGCCCCCGAATCAATCGGCTAGTCACGTCATAGCCCTAGCACTATATGAAATTTTCCAATCCTATTGTTTATGAACAAGTCCCCACACCTTTTTTATCATAGGGTCGCTAGAAGGCGTGACTGAGGGTCTACATCTCCTGGACTGGCGTTAACTCTATCTGATGGGAGGTTCACGGTTTGGAGATTTGGAAATGTGGAGCACCCCTTCCATCCATTGCCCCTGGTCGCACTTGACCGGAGGGTAGTACCTGATTAGGGTCACTATGGTTAATAGAAATATGATTGGTAAAGAAGATTGGTAATTATCATTAAGATTGATTTATTTCAAAACTTTTGGCATTACAATACCACTGAGGTTTGTAGCCCATAAACCAAACCAAACAAACCACTCCTTGTAATAATAAACGACCACACGTTAGAGCTTTAAAAAAAGATTTAATTCGTACTTAGAATACTGTTACAGGTTTACTGAAAGTCTTATATACTCTCAGAAACGCAGAGGTTACACATAAGGGTGTAATAATAAACGGGGAGTAACTCTCATTATATTACACCACGCTTTTTGGGAATATGTTTAGCAAGCGAGTTGTAATGAATTTTGGTTTGGTTTGTTTTGTTTTAACGATATCAACCTAGTAGGGTCGTTTAATGCCGACAAAGTNAACTTAAAGCGACAGTTCTTCCAGGCTGTGGTTGTGTCGGTGCTGCTATATGGTTGCACCACCTGGACCCTAACAAGCGTCTTGAGAATGCACAAGAATGCTGCGTGCAGTCTTGAACAAGTCATGACAAAGCAGCATCCCACAAAGAAACAGCTGGTAACGGTCACCTGCCCCCCCCCATCTCAAACTATCGAGTGAGACGGACAAGACTGCAGGAACACTGCTGGAGAAGCAAGGATGAACTCATAAGCGACGTTCTCCTGTGGAAGCCAACACATGGACATGCAAGTGTGGGCGCCCAGCCAAGGACCTACATTGAACAGCTATGTGAGGATCTGGTTGCTCCAGCTGCAGTGAATGATAGGGAAGTTAGACGAAAGGTTGTCATGGATACCCGTGCTGCATGCGCGACATGATGATGATGAAAACTTAAATACTTACGCCCGGCGGGGGGCACCTATTCTTGCTAGTATTGTTTTAAAAAAATTAGGATGTAGGAGTAATGTTGGACACACACACGCGCGCGGCGCATGTACCGCATACGAACACATACACCATACACGCACACGCATATACGCGCACACAAATCGAGTATGCTTTTCTTGTTTGCAAACAATCAAACATTGGGAAATGTCGTAATCGGGAGACATAACGGAACTTTGAAGGTTAACCCTTTATTCAGTCCACAGGGGTATCCTGTTCACATTCCGTTAACCATAGCTGGGGTCAGGTATTAAGCTTGTGTAATTACATTTTTATGTTACTGTTGCCCGACTACCAGGATTGAACCTGCAGTCTAAGTGATAACTGTCATTTAGAACTGTCTTAACCAACTCCTTTATCCACTAGGCTATGTGTCCAATAGTCATTATTTTCAGTAGACTTAACAGCTAACATCGCTGTTTATGATTAGTCAGTAATTATGTTGTATACCCATTTCTTTCCTTTCCTTTCTTACTTCTTCTATTCTTCTAGCGTCTCTTCTAGCGTCTGGACTTCGTCTTGGTGGTCGGTCGCACTTAACTCATTTCTTCTTCTAGATCAGTATTGTTACCAAGACATTCACCAACCACAAAACCGTGTTATTTTCGTAAGCTTTTATTTACTTAACTAAACATTTCATGTAACTAAACATAGCACGCGTATGCAGGTGAGTTCCAGTTAAGGCAGGACATCTTCTCTGCCTGACGTCTAAACTGAAACTGAAGACCCAACCAAGTCCCACGTGACTTCACGCATTTCGCGGGCTTTCTGTACTATTCCATGGAAAGTCCCGCCCGTGATATGAAAAGGGCCATACCTTTAGAAATACAGGGTATTGACAATAATCTTATGCAACCGCATAGATTATGTAACAATTATTCCGTCTTCTATTTATTTCAGTCGGTAGAACATCGGCCTCGGAATCGTAAGGTTCCGGGTTCAATACTGGTCCCCGCCAACTCAGCCAATGAGTAGTCTAGATTGAATGATTTGATCTGTGCGGCAAAGTGACGGTAGGTGGGGCGATCCACCTAAGAAAAACAATCTCCCTTGTCTAACGCTAGTGAAAAGGGGATAGACTCCTTCGAAGTCCGGCTGCCACTCCACCAACTTTACTTACTTTATTTCTTTGATTGTCCAGTAATTGGTCTGTCTTGTTTCCTTGTCTTTCTTTCCAATAACAATTCATTAGCTGTGACAAAAAACTAGGCCAGGATGACTAGCGACGGGACTTGAGATATTGCTCGATATTTCTTTAACGCTTTAAATCAAACTGAGTTTAAACTGTCTCCTCCTACCTCATCTCTATCCACCCCATCTCTCTCTCTCTCTCTCTCCTGTCTGTCCTCTCTCTCTGTCTGTCTCTCTTTCTCTTTCTCTGTCTCTGCTCTGTCTGTGTGTGTGTGTGTGTGTGTGTGTGTGGGTATTTCCATATGTATCTCTAAATCTGTCTATTACTCTATCTATGAAAGAACTGTATTCCATTCTAAACCTCCCTTCTCTCTCTCCCCCTCTCTCTCTCTCTCTCTCTCTCCTACTCTGTGTGTGTGTCTATTACTCTATCTATGAAGCTAGCTATCTCCTCCATTTTGTTCTACCCCCTCTCTCTCTCTCCTCTCTCTCTCTCTTCTCTCTGTATTTCCATATGTATCTCTAAATCTGTCTATTACTCTGTCTATCTATGAAGCTAGCAATCTCCCTCCATTTTGTTCATGTGTGTGGAATCTGTCTACTCTATCTATGAAGCTACCTATCTCCCTCCATTTTGTTCACCCCCTCTCTCCTCTCTCTCTCTCTCTCTCTGTATTTCCATATGTATCTCTAAATCTGTCTATTACTCTGTCTATCTATGAAGCTAGCTATCTCCCTCCATTTTGTTCTATCCCCCCTCTCTCACACACACACACACACACACACACACACACACACACACATCCTTTCTAGTGATAATTTATGAGTGGCTGCAGTTGCCTGTCTAAGTGGATTGTATTGAGTTACAGCCTTTTTTTTTTCGAACTCTGTTAGTTGCTAAAGAATTCAGTAGAAGATTTGAGATGACATTGCTAACTCCAAAAGGATGTCGGATTACAATTCTTTTACGGATTCAATTTTCACACATCTCTCTTAATAATTGGTCAGAATTTTTTTTTTTTGTAATTATGAACTTTTGTTTAGTAAATTAGGGTGTCCCAGAAAAAACAGAACCCACAATTTTTGTAATAAAACTGTTAATTTTAACTAGCGGTTTAAAGTAGGCAAAGAGTTAAGTCATTATTAAAGCAGCAATTCCCCAATGGAGACACCAATGTCAATCAGTGATAAGCTTGCTCAATACCAATGAGGAAAAGTAGGTAAAAGTAAGTAAGTAAGTAAAGTCTTCGGGGCGGGCTAATGTCGGTATCAGCCAGACAGCGAGGGAGTCTATCCACTTTTCACTAGCGCTAGACCAAGGAGATTATTTTAGCGTCTGAGGTGGAGCGCCACACCTACCATCAGCTCCTCACTTTACCAGGCAGATCCCTGTGCTACCCATACGCTGAGTTGGCGAGGGCCGGTATCGAACCAGGATTTCTTTTTTAAATTCAAAAATATTTACGTTTCTTCGTTCCTTCAATATGGCCTAAACTGATCACGTGACGTGTTTTGGTGGTACCTAAGGTTCCATCCACTAAAGTAGATCTATTAACTACCATTTCGGAAAGTTAGAACCATTTTGATAATGAATATTGTTTTAAATTAGTGAAAGAATTAAATCTATCATAAAAGTTCGAATAAGTGCAACTAAGTAATGATACATCTTTTTGTCTATGACTTCCATGACTTTTATTCAAAGAATTAAAAAAAAACTTTTTATTCCAGAATATTTTGAAAAACATGGACTATATTTACCACGTGCCTCACGTGTACGGGTTAGGCATAAGGCCCTATTAATGTGGGAACACCTACAAGCCGAGACTCATGGGTGGCGGGTGCAAAAATGCGTTGATCCTGTCGGCATTCCCCCTATAGTTGCTCTTGAAGAAGACCGTTCTTATAAAGGTCGAAACAGATATCTGTCAGCGTACTATGAACATTTGTTTTTCCTATCTCTTTTCAATCAATATATATATATATATATATATATATATATATATATATATATATCTTATTATAATGAGATTGTGTGTTTTTCTGTCTGTAACCGAAACTATATTACGACTCAAGTCATAATTCCCTTAGTTATTGACATCACATTCTCAATGATTTTATTTTTATTTAAACCTCAGTTATTAATAAAATTGTTTTACATTATTAATACTGTTAACCATATCTGCATACTAATAACATGCAATTGTATTTATATATACAACAAAATAGCGGTTTACAGTGAGAACGGGAAGGCTAATTTGCATATTAATATTAAAAAATCGAATTTAATAAATATGTGCTTAGTATTATTGATTTCTAACTGTTTGGTTTTATTTTAATGAATATAAGCAAAAATCTCTTCAATGAATCTTAAATAAAATCCATTAACAAGATAAAATAACTGTCATTTTATTCTTTACTTCCTCTTTTAACTAAATACTTAAATTAGAAAAAATAAAAATGAAAGACGAGAGTGATGGAAGAGTAAGTTTCAGTTGTTCCATTTTTCGATTATACCCTCCTCCTGTTTCAAATCTTTTTATATGCATTCTTATTTAGTTTCATTAGCCTTTCTAATTTAATACGATATTTTATTACATAAAAACTTAAATACTTGCACCCGGAGGGTGCATATATTTGCTAGTATATATATATATATTGTCCGAGCTTTTTAACTGAAAATAATTATATTATGACACATGATTTCTATACTTACTTAATATACATAATTTGCAAACAGATCTATTTGACCCATAGACGGTACCCTAACAAATACTACCTGTCTGAGTCATAACGAACCCTAGTGGGGGTAATAGCAATTAATAAGTACTCCACACTCCCCAGTTCTCCAGAACTGGAGTCTCATTACCAAATGAAGTCTAGTGTCATACTCTTTTTTTTCTAAGAGATCTTACCCCTTAACAGGGGATAGAGCCAGCGTATCCTAAGCTCCACAGACAGTAGATACATTTGCCGTAAAATTCAACCAACCAACCAACCAACCAACCAACCAACCCAATATACATAATTTGCAAACAAATCAATTCAACCCATAGATGGGACCCTAACACATACTACCACTCCGGGTCAGCGCGAACGGAGGAGTAATAGCAACTAACAAGTACTCCACACTCCCCAATTCTCCAGAACTGGAGACTCACTATCAGATGAATTTTAGTCTTAAATCCCTTTTTTCAGGGAGATCTTACCCCTCAGGGGATACAGTCAGCGTGTTATAAGATCCGCAGACTACTCTTCCTCCAGCTATGCGTAACTAATAGGGCAGACTGGGCTCTTTAACCTTGGTTAGGCAACCGGTCTAGGAGAAGGAAAACTCTGAATTCAAACCTATTAAACTCCGCTTAAGAAATTGACCTTGGGTCACATCTCGTTCGTGTGGAGGGGTTGGTAAATACCTATTAGCTCCGCAGGATGTGGTAATTGCATTACACTTAGCGCTAATACCCTTGGGAAAGGTATGAATCCTACTCTCCCTCCAGCTATGGGTAAATAGTAGGGCGGACTGGGCTCTTTAACCTTGGTTAGGCAACCGGTCTAGGAGAAGGAAAACTCTGAATTCAAACCAGTTGAACTCCACTTAAGAAATTGACATTGTGTCACATCCTGCTCGTGCGGAGGGTTGGTAAATATATATATATATATATATATATATATATATATATATATATATAAGCTCCGCAGAAAGAGCTGGCTATAATAGTGGGTGCATCCAGTGTAGATCGAACTTCCTACAGTTATAACGACCCAAGAGACGTGATGTGTGAGCCAGTCACGACCAGTCTAGGAGAAGGAAAACTCAGAATTCAAACCTATTAAACTCCGCTTAAGAAATTGACCACGTGTCACATCCCGTTCGTGCGGAGGGGTTTGAAAATACCTATAAGCTCCGCAGACAGAGCTGGCTATAATTGTGGGTGCATCAGTGGAGATCGAACTTCCTACAGTATTAACGACCCAAGAAACGTGACGTGTGAGCCAGTCGCAACGCTAATAACCCCCAAAGGTCGTTGCAGTAGCAGTAGCAGTAGCAGCAGTTGACGCTGGCAAACAATGTTGACGTGTCCCTTGCAACGCCCAACATATGTTCGTAACAGTCAAGTGCTCGCCTTTAATATGCACAATGCATTAGGCATATCGATCGTTGCAATGCATATTCCGTTGGCTGCTGCAGTTGATAGCGTTGTGATTCTTCTCTTGTGGACAGACATCACTAGAACATATATATATATATATATATATATATATATATATATATATATATATATATAAAACACCCTATACATCTTTAACGAATAAAGGGAGGCAACTTCGTTGGCATTACTTCAAAAATTCAAATTTTTTAAAAATAATAACAGCGTTCGGGAAAATTTAACCGACGTTATTTACAATCCTAAATGTGTCTTTGAGTAAAGAACCACAACAAACACCATTGGATCTTACTTCTCAACCTGATGATTGCTTCGGCATGAAACCGCGGTCGTTGATAATGAACATTGATCTATGAAAACATTGTAAAATAAATAAATATTAGCTCTTACAAACTGTGATTGAGCACTGTATTTTCTTTGTTTCATCGCAAAAGAAATTTTGTTTTTACATATACCTATATATATATATATATATATATAATGGACTCTCCCGTCGATTTTCGACGCATGAGGGTTCATACACACAATGAACACCCACACAGTGATTTGTTTATTAGTGGTGAAGGCTTGTGTTGGACCATCCACACTTTTTGGCACAGTCGATAGGAAAGAATTGGTGCATTAAGGGTTGCCACAAACCCAATCAACGACCGACCTCAGGAATTTTGAATTCAGTTATCCCTCTCCTAGACTGGTTACCTACCCAAGGCTGAAGGTTCCAGTCTGACCAACTATTTAACCCATAGCTGGAGGGAGAATATATGGATACATACCTTTCCCAAGGGTATAAGCGCTATGTGAAATGCCAACAGCTTCGTCTAGGAATTGAACTCGACTCGACGAGTCCATTTTCCACGACGCTAACCACTAGCCCACGCGCCTCAACACACACACACACACACACACATATATATATATATATATATATATGCTCCGGAAAGTCTGCGGTCAGTCTGAGTTCGACCCTACCCAAGGATAGTTGTGTCTAGCCACACTGAAGAGGCATGATATGCCGAAACACGTGTTTGTGGATGACTTATTAATATATATATATATATATATATATATATATATATATATTACCCCTCCGCACGAGCAGGATGCGACACAAGGTCAATTTCTTAAGAGGAGTTCAAGCAGGTTTGATGAATTGGACGGTGTCATGTTTAATCGGAAGGTGTTGCAAGATGATAACGGTCGTACAATTAAGGAACACGAGTATTAACCTTTAGCTATGAATTGATATGCGCACCTATTCAGACGATGGAATTTTATCTCTGTGAGTGATATGCCCAAGTCAATCACTTTTTCGGCGCTTCCACCCTTCCTAAACAGTTAGACTGGAAGAAGATCTATTGGTCAGTAGTGTTGGAATATCTTTACATATATATATTTACCAACCCCCTCCGCACGAACAGGATGTGACACAAGGTCAATCTCTTAAACGGAGATTAACAGGTTTGAATTCATAGTTTTCCTTCTCCTAGACCGGTTACCTAACCAAAGTTAAAGAGCCCAGTCTGCCCTACTATTTACCCATAGCTGGAGGGAGAATAGAATTCATACCTTTCCCAAGGGTATTAGCGCTAAGTGAAATGCAATTACCACGTCCAGGATTTGAACTCGGGGCGACGAGTCCATTTCCCATGACTTTAACCATTACACCACGCGCTTCCTACGAAACAGATATAAGGTTTGAGTTAATACAGTTCTAAGTGAAATCTTTGCATTTACGTTGGTCGGTTATTTGTTTGGTTGGTTGGTTAGATTTTACGGCATGCCAATCCTTGTTGGGTAATTTTATGCCGAAGACATTTTGTTTTATTTATTCTTCATGTGTATTCAAATTTTTTTACAACTCAATTTAAAAAAAAAAATGTTTCTATTTAACCCATAGATGGGACCTTAACAGGTATTACCACTCCGGGTCACAGTTGACCTGGGAGTAATGGCGATTGACGGGTACTCCACACAATGTAAATGATTTTCATATTGTATTCATATGAATCCCTTGATCAATAACAAAATTATTGTATACCATCTCTGTTGTCCTCTGTTGGTTGGTTGGTTAGATTTTACGGCATGCCAATCCTTGTTGGGTTATTTTATGCCAAATATTTTCTTTTATTTATTCTTTATGAGTATTGAAAATTGTTTTTTTTTTAACCGGTTTTTTCTCTGAATCTTTTATATGATGCTTAAAGAACATTCTAACCGTATTTATTGAGAAATGTATACGGACCTCCCCCGGAAGTATCGGGACATTTTAGTTTAAAGTTGATCAGGAAGGTCTAATTCGCACAGAAAGCAAATAAAATTACCTGGAATAATTGGTATAGAAGCAAACAGAATTGATAATAATAATAATAATAATAATAATAATAATAATAATAATAAAACATGTCAACTGGTGGACTTTGCAGTTCCAGCAGATCACAGGAAGGAAAATGAAAAGATGGATAAATACCTGGACCTTGCCAGAGAATTGAAAAAGCTGTGGAATATGAGAGTGAAAGTGATACCAATTGTAGTTGGTGCACTTGGAACGGTACCAATAAACTTGGAAAAAAGACTGGAGGATCTAGAAATCAGAGGAAGAATAGAGACCATCTAGACTACTGCACTGCTGCAATCGGCTAGAATACTCAGAAGATCCTGGAGACATGAGGAGACTTGTTGTCACTCAGACTCCAGTGAAATACCCCCAGCTAACCCTGATGTGAAAAACTCAAAAGGGGTGAAAATAATGATAATAATAATAAGAAGAACAAGAAGAACAAGAACAAGAAGAACAAGAAGAAAGAACAAGAAGCCAAAGCCCAAGAAAGAGACTACTTAACATGACCTTGCATTCTGGCAATGTGACCTGACCTGACCCGCACGTTTATGTTTTGAGCAACATTGCTTCGTTACGAATGATATTTTGGCAATTTTGAGGACTTGGACGTTTGTGATGAACTCGCTCCAATAGACGTTGAGGGCGATATAGAAACATTGTTGAAGTGTAGCATTATGGAATCCATTTGGAAATGTGACACTATGGTTAAGTGAGAACATGGTCAGAAAAAAATAGATAAAAATAGAATGTGTTAAGCCCAGGCATATGTATATAGGTGAGTGGTTGTCCTTTAAGGACACACAGGATTTGCCAGTAAAGTTTAAGAGAATTGAACGGCCACCATGAAGTTAAGCCAGTTAGAGATAATATCTTTAGGTATTTATGTGTTAGAGAAAAAAAGGCTATTTTTATGAGAAAATCTCTTTTGAGGGAATTAATGGTCTGGATAGTGGGACGAGACTGAAAAAAGAGTAATTGCTTTAATTTTAAGGGAAATCGAAGACAAAAGTCTGATTTGAATTAAGTACCGAGCATCTGGGTGGTAGAATCCATGGGGATGGGTAGGGATGGAATTTACATATATTCAGCCAAGCTCCAGCTCTTGAGTGAGTTTCAGATCAACCTTTGGAGTGAGAGGTTGTTCCCGTAGCAGTAGATAGGAATAGCCAGACCCACATCAGTGAAGCCAGTAATCGACTTAGAGTTAAAACAACTTTCTTGCCAGCTGACATAGACTTAAGTGTACACTACTCCACCATAAACTGCACAGAGTGTCACAACTTCCTCTTCCATCAACGTCCTGTTATCAGATTTTGTGTTTTTTTTTAAATCCCTGTGAACCTCGTGCCCTTCGAATCAGTCAGCACAGAATATCACAACGTTGGGGTCATAGACATTGTGCAACGAAGGTGCTCGCGTGCAGACACGGGTATTGTCGGGTATTGTCACAGAAAGGAGTTGGTTTGACAGTCGGCAGTTGTTATTTAGAAGGCAAGCTATTGTGAGCTGATCTGATAACGAGCTATTTCGGCGATGGATAAACTGGCGAAGGGAATGATTAAGCCATTTAATGGCGAGGGGGATTTTGTGGCACGGCCGAAATAGCTCGTTATCAGATCAGCTCACAATAGCTTGCCTTCTAAATAACAACTGCCGACTGCCAAAAAATTCGGCTTATTTATGACTCCACTCCACTCCCACCAACCCCCTCATTTCCGGTCTGTACTCTTATAAAAAGAAATTAAATTTCGGGCGCCATTTTCTTCCCAGCCCAAGGTAAGACGAGTTTCATTTTTTTATCTTAAATTACAGTTTGTTTTAGTGATAATTCTGTCCTTATTTTCTTACTGTTCAACTAACCTCTTGGCTGAATCGGACCTTGGCTCTGCTGTTCTGTGCCGGAGTAGCTGATATTTCTTTCGCTGTTCTTCGAGTCTGGAAATTACTTAGGAGTCTTGTCTTGTGCTGTTGATAGTTTGTAATTAAAAAAAAACCCACAAGACGTTCTTGTTATTTCTTAACTCATTTATTTTATTCCAAGTTAAAAGGCCTTGGAGAACAGACACTCATCTTAAGTCTGTTCTCTTCAACATTCAGCCCAGATTCTCACCTCATCACTCTCTCTTTCTCTCACTCTCCACCTGTTGGCATCCATCAACCAATCAGAGAACAACAGGTAGCTTTTTGTTTGTTAGTTTTGTTTTACGGCATATCAACCTATATAGGTCATTTAATGCCAACAATGTTTTGAAATGAATTAATTCATAATGGATATTCATTTTTGTTTTGTTTTATGGCATATCAACCTCGGTGGGTCATTTAATGCCGACAAAGTTTTAAAATAAATTCATTCTTGATGTGTATTTTTTTATAAACACATTTTTTTCTATTTAACCCATAGATGGGACCCTAATAGGTACTACCACTCCGAGAGAGGACCTAGGAGTAATTATCATGAAAAGGTACTCCACATTCCCCGGGCCCAAGAACAGGAACCTCACCATCAGATAGAGTTTAACAACATACCCAAGACAATATGTCCCTCAGCCACCGTCTTCTAGCACATATAGGATAAAAAGGTTGGTGGGTTGCTATAAAATCAATAGGATTAGGACAATCATGTAGGTGCTAGGGCTTGACATGACCAGCCGATTGATCGGAGGGGTCATGTCCAATCACCCGTTTAGCCTAAGTAAGAACCAAAGTGGATTATTGCCGGCCACGGACTGCTCAGCCACCTGGGTTCCATCCTTAAACATCATAGGTCGCCACCCACGGTCAATCGGCGTGTTCTAAAATTTTTGCTTTTCTTGTAGATTTCGATGCGTAGCAAAGCAATCAATTGTAAGAATTGGCGGAGATATGAGAACTTTAATCACCTATTATAGTGTTGTTTCGAATTTCCTTAAAATTCAAGATGTGGGGCCAACGATAGGTAGCTTTTTATACGTCATCCTAAAAATTGTAGTAACTTTCCATTTTTATGTACAATTTTTGGTTTTTCTCATTATATTACACTAGAGTGTCCCCCTCCACTCACGGGGGTGGGGCAGGGTGGCCTTTTCGAAGAGAATTAATAAGACAGGACTTATTTGGACGGCAAGCAAATACATTTTTTTGTTTAACAAAATCTGTATACATTTACCAACCCCTCCGCACGAGCAGGATGCGACACAAGGTCAATTTCTTAAACGAAGTTTGAAAGGTTTGAATCCAGAGTTTTCCTTCTCCTCGACTGGTTACCTAGCCGTGGCTAAAGAGCCCAGTCTGTCCTGCTATTTACCCATAGCTGGAGGGAGAATTGGATTCATACCTTTTCGAAGGGTATTAGCACCATGTGAAGTGCAAACAGCTTCGTCCAGGAATTGAAATTGGGTCGACGTGTCCATTTCCTACGACTGTTATAGTTGGCTTGCGGATATAGCTTCTTAGATCATCTGATTCTGTTTAACAGAATCAGATGAAATGGTCGAAATCGTCTAAAAACCACACGTTGTGAAAAAAACCCGTCTCTGACGATAAGTTGTAGGAAATGTAATATATTCTCAGCAACAAAGGAGCCTCAATTACGCGCCTCAATAACAAAATGTGCTTTTGTATTTTTTTCTTTATCCCGGGCAACGCCTTTATATAACTGCTATTCTAAAAAAAAAACTTTTCTTTTCTTTTTTCCCCCACGTAATGGTTCGTGATATAGATTAGTTAAACTGGCGAATCTATAAAATCAAGAGGGAAAATTTACATTAGAAAACAAATATGTTTCCATAGATTTTATTACACGGATAATAACAAATAAATTGAATTACAGATGAAACAAATGCAAAGTGGTTTAATGGAAAACCGATATTTCTTTGTCGCCTTGTTGACGGAGCCGTCAATTCACCGCTTGCATCCCCTACAGATGCGGTAAGACCTCAGAAAAAGGGGTGTCTTGGATATAACACTAAACGATCCTGCATTGAAAGCTTCCCCTGTAAAATTCTGGGGAGTATGGGGTCGCCATTACTCCCAGGTCTGGACTGGTAGCACCTGTTAAGGTCCCATATATATATATATATATATATATATATATATATATATATATATATATATCATCATCATGTCGCGCAATTTGCACGGATATCCATGACGGTCTCTCGCCAGCCCTCCCTATCACTCATCGATTCTGGGAGCTCCTCCACGCAGCATCCAGTATCTTTACATAGTTGGTCAATGTAGGTTCTGGCTGGGCGGCCTACGTTAGCATGTCCATGTGTTGGCTTCCACAGTAATACGTCGCTTACGAGCTCATCCCTACTTCTCCAGCAGTGCCCCGCATGCCTAGCCCTCCTTACTCGTATGGTTTGTGATATGGGAGGCAGGTGGTCATACAGCTGCTTCTTGGTTGGGTGCTGTTTCCACGACTTATTCAGGACTGCTCGCAGCATTCTTGTGCAGCTCCCATCTAGCTTATTCTCAAGGCGCTTCGTTAGGGTCCAGGTGGTACAGCCATACAGCAGTACCGATATGACCACAGCCTGGAAGAATCGTCTCTTTAGTTTGTCAGGGAGGTCAGATTTCCATATATATATATATATATATATATATATATATATATATATATAGTGTGTGGGATGGTCACTGTTTCAGCTTTTGCTGGAATGGCGTAACCATTCAAATTACCACCACATACATACGCACATCACTTTATCCAATCATACACATCCTATGTCTATTGAATTTTCTGAATTAAAAATTTTTTTTTTCGATTTTCCTTGCATTTGAAACATCTTCACCAGATGATTGCCTCGCATGAAACCAATATGGTCGTGAATGTTCCTTTGTCACCTAATAAATAGATATGTAAAACCTTTATATATTTATTTATCATATTATATATATATATATATATATATATATATATATATATAATATTAGTCATGTTTCTACGTATCACGTCTCCTCACTGTGGCTAGATGTTAGCAGGGTACCTCCAGCCGGGATTGAAACCCAACCAATTTATCATCAGTCTGAGTTCTTAACCACTGCGCTCTAAGCAGCCTACACACTGGATATATATATATATATATATATATATATATATATATATATAAAAACCGACATAAGATAACCATATACTATTAGAATTACAATATATATATATATGGATACCCATGACTTTCTCTTGCCAACCGTCCCTTTCAGTCATCGCATGAGTTCTGGTCTTCCACACAGCATTCAGTGTCTATGCAGAGCTAGTTTATGTAGGTTTTTATTTAACTTCGATGATTATTTAAATGACTATTCTTCAATCAATTTACAATGGGACTATTTTGAGTAGAACCTTTTATTCGTTGTTCACTTTTGGTGATTCTGACAAGACAAAGAGGCTGAATCCGCATCAAAACAACATGCATTTTCTTCCCATCGACTGAGGCTGACATTCAACCAAAACGTACAGACAAGTCTCTGTGGAGACAATTCGCCTCCCATTTGTACCCCAAGTCTGTGTTAAATCGGAGCACGGTTGTTGCCGAGAATAGATTATATTTCCTACAACTTATCGTTTTTTTTTTCACAGCGTGTGGTTTTTAGACGATTTCGACCATTTCATCTGATTCTGTTGGACACAGAATCAGATGATCTAAGAAGCTACATCCGCCAGCCAACCAGATGCTAGTTTAAGCAACAATGCTACATAATGTCACATTTTTATTTCTGTTGAAGCCAGTCCCAGGGATTTGATGTCACGATTCAAATTAATTAACTGATTCTTTAAAAACAAGTAATAAGTAACGTTTCTTTTTCTCTGCAAAATATCCAATAGCGTCTTTTTCTCTACAACATTCAAGTAACGTTTTTTCTCTACAATATCTCGGTAACGTCTCTTTTTCTCTACAACATTCAAGTAACGTTGTTTTCTCTACAATATCTCGGTAACGTCTCTTTTTCTCTACAACATTCAAGTAACGTTTCTTTTTCTCTGCAAAATATCCAATAAGGTTTTTTTCTCTACAACATTCAAGTAACGTTTTTTCTCTACAATATACAAGTAACGTCTCTTTTTCTCTACAATATTCAAGTAACGTTGTTTTCTGTACAATATACAAGTAACGTCTCTTTTTCTCTACAATATTCAAGTAACGTTGTTTCATACAATATTCAAGTAACGTCTCTTTTTCTCTACAACATTCAAGTAACGTTGTTTTCCGTACAATATACAAGTAACGTCTCTTTTTCTCTACAACATTCAAGTAACGTTGTTTTCAGTACAATATACAAGTAACGTCTCTTTTTCTCTACAATATTAAAGTAACGTTGTTTTCTGTACAATATACAAGTAACGTCTCTTTTTCTCTACAACATTCAAGTAACGTTGTTTCAGTACAATATACAAGTAACGTACAAGTTCTCTTTTCTCTACAACATTCAAGTAACGTTGTTTTCGTACAATATACAAGTAACGTCTCTTTTTCTCTACAATATTAAAGTAACGTTGTTTTCAGTACAATATTCAAGTAACGTCTCTTTTTCTCTACAACATTCAAGTAACGTTGTTTTCCGTACAATATACAAGTAACGTCTCTTTTCTCTACAAATTCAAGTAACTTTTCAGTACAATATACAAGTAACGTCTCTTTTTCTCTACAATATTCAAGTAACGTTGTTTTCAGTACAATATACAAGTAACGTCTCTTTTTCTCTACAACATTCAAGTAACGTTGTTTTCAGTACAATATACAAGTAACGTCTCTTTTTCTCTACAACATTCAAGTAACGTTGTTTTCAGTACAATATACAAGTAACGTCTCTTTTTCTCTACACTATTCGTATATAACGTCTCTTTTTCTCTACAAGAGATAGATAGATAGATAGATAGAAGAGAGAGAGAGAGAGAGAGAGAGAGAGAGAGAGAGAGAGAGAGAGAGAGAGAACCATATAAGGAAATAAGAGTCAATTTTTATTTTAAAAAATGCAGGCGCGACGTGTAATGTCAAGAGTCGTAGGAAATGGACTCGTCGACCCGAGTTCAAATCCTGGATGAGACTGTTTATATTTCACATACCGCTAATACACTGTGGAAAGGTATGCATCCGACGACATTCCTTCCAACTATGGGTAAATAGTAGGGCAGACTGGGCTCTTTAGCCTTCCAACTCAGCGTATGAGTAGCACGGGGATCTGTGCGGTAAAGTAAGGAGCTGATGGTAGGTGTGGTGCTCCACCTCAGACGCAAGATCAATCTCTTTGGTCTAGCGCTAGTGAAAAGGGGATAGACTCTCTTCGATAATTGGCTGATACCGACTTTAGGCCACCCCGACGACTTTACTTTTTTACTAGGTAACCAGTCTAGGAGAAGGAATTATTTGAATTCAAACCTGTTAAACTCCACTTAAGAAATTGACCTTGTGTTACATTCTACTCGTGTATTTGGAACACACACACACACACACACACATACATATATATATATATATATATATAATATATATGTGGTGTGTGTGTATGTGTATGTATATATATATATGAGATTAAGTAAACAAACAAACGTGTTTATTTTTATATGGCTTTAAGTCGACAATTTTTGAAGGATATGTGATTAATTGAAGTCATACCTAATTTTGAAAATTAATTAGTTAATAATTAATGAATTTTAGGCGGGCATATATGTTCAAATGTAAGGCTAAACAAATCGAGAAAATGTCAATCCCTGAATGTACATTAAGTCGAAATGTACATTCAGGGATTGACATTTTCTCGATTCGTTTAGCCTTACATTTGAACATATATGCCCGCCTAAATTAATTAATTATTAACTAATTAATTTTCAAAATTAGGTATGACTTCAATTAAGCACATATCCTCCAAAAAATTAATATAATATATATATATATATATATATGAAAAACTATGGTCGAATGAAATGGTTGTGTCTGTGTAGCAATGGAAGATTTAAATAATTCTATCGGTTATGGAACCACGGCCTTCGCTTTTTGTGGCGAGCGGGCGAGACGAGAGTTGAGGCGAGAGAGCGAGAGTTGAGACGTGATGTCTTCAACGGCTTAGCATGATCGATCTACACAAATCCCCCCACCGCCACCACCACCACCACCACCACTATGAACCTAGGTGACGGTGGCGGCGGGGGGAAGACGAACAGGGAAATAGATACTGAAATCGATAACAGGATGAAATTGACAAGAATATAACGGACAGATTCTTCCTAAAATGGCCCGGGGGTCTGGCCAGATTAATTCAAGGGACGTCATTCGTTGGGCCTAACTTCGTTTCAAAACCTAATCACCCGTGTGCAAATACACACGTACAGACTGAGATACCCTTATCTATGGCAAGGATAGTTACCTGGTGTTACCCGGGTTGAAAAGATTTTTTTTTTAAATTGCATATAAACAATTGATTGGTTGGAAATTGCATATAAAGAATTAACAGAAGCGCGTGATGTATTGGTTAAAGTCATGGGGAAATGGACTCGTCGCCCCGAGTTCAAATCCTGGACGCAGTAACTGCATTTTCACTTAGCGTTAATACCCTTGGGAAAGGTATGAATCCAATTCTCCCTCCAGCTATTGGTAAATAGCAGGGCAGACCGGACTCTTTAACCGGTCTAGGAGAAGGAAAAACTCTGAATTCAAACCTGTTGAACTCCGCTTAAAAAATTGACCTTGTGTCACATCCTGCTCCTGCGGAGGGGTTAGTAAATATATATATATATATATAAAGAATTGATTGGTTGAAGTTGATTGGTTAGATCTCTCTCTCTCTCTCTCTCTCTCTCTATATATATATATATATATATATATATATATATATATGCGTGTGCCCCTCCACAGACCGAGAAAATTTTTTTTAATCTGAAATACGTGTCACTCTAATTAAATTAAATAAAAAAAATTATAAACAAAATTCAAACCATTTTATGGGCTTCTATATTATTATAACACACACACACACACACACACACACACACACACACATATATATAATATATATAATATATATATATATATATATATAGATAGATAGATAGATAGATGTAAAAGGTGTGTCAAAAAGTATTGAGATTTTCTGTACTTTTTGACACACCTACAGCTTCCAACTCGGCACTTTTATGACACACCTTGTATTCTGAAAAAAAATTAACGTTCCATTCATTGTTCATTTCTATCTTAGAAAATACACCTTCAATCTCGATACTTTATGTATATATATATATATATATATATATATATATATATATATATATATATAAAGTGTTTTTTCGGGGTGATTGATTTTTGGCTACACAGTTGGTGTAGTAATAAAATAATACCTAATTTCAATTCCTTTTATTGTCGCTATTCAAACCGCCATTTCTCGCTCATTAACAAATACATCAAAACATTTTGCCGACTTCAATAACTAAAAGTTACTCTCACTAACCAAAATGCACATTAATATAATTTCTCTATAAATTTACCTTGAATATCAATGGCGTCACGGATCATACTCACACGCGCCTCGCTTTCAATTTCACATTACTTCAATTCATCCGCCATTTTGAATTGTCATCTCGTAATTTTTCACCATTATACTCATAACTTAGTCATATTATAGAAAATACTCCGTTTTAGATTTTTAAATTGCCCCCCAGTGAGATGGAAATTTTGAAGAATTTTTCGCTAGAAAAAAAACAAAAAAAACAAAACAAAACAAAACAAAAACGTTGCGATTTAAGGCAAAAGAAACAAAGGAAAATCTTTAAAAATTCAGTCTTCCTCTCGAAACCCCCTACACGGAACATTGAACTGAACCTTTTATTTAATCCTGTTGAGTAGATTCTTCTCTTTCCGTCAACCATGACCGGGTACAACCTTTAAGCTATGTTAAGTATTCTTTTGACACACCTACAGCTTCAAACTTTTATGACACACCTTGTATCATGAAAAAAAATAACGTTCCATTCATTGTACATATCTATCATAGAAAAATACAGCTTTAATCTCGTTACTTTTGTATAATATATATATATATATATATACCAGGATTCACTTGTCAAGATTATTTTCTATAATTATCGAATTTTATGCGATACATGCATTATAATTGCCTTCAAGCAAAATATAAATAATAATTTATTCAACAATGCTTCTATAAAAAAAACAAACATCCAAAAATCTTATTCACTTCGCCGAAGAGCTTACGGCTGGGTTTGTTTACTACTCAATAAACGTCCACTTGCCTACTATGGTAGAGGCGTGTAGTATCATTTGACAAGGTTAATTTCGCAGGGATTGTTCGCTATGTACCGGCGGCCGAACGGATATGGTCTCTGACTATGCCTGTGAAGTCCCGGTTTCGATTCCTGTCGGAGGTGAGTCGTTAGTATACATCGCTGAAGAGACATAATAAAGTCGAAACAGTCTGTACGGTGTTCTGCATAGCGAGCCATCCTTTGCTGGGATTCACTTGTCAAGATTATTTTCTGTAATTATCGAATTTTATGCGATACATGCATTATAATTGCCTTCAAACAAAATATAAATAATAATAATATATATATATATATATATATATATATATATATATATATATATATATATAAAATGTTGTTCTGGTTCCAACGGGAGAAATTTCAATATTTTATAAAAAAAGAAGGTCCGCAAAATGTATTTTATTCCCAAAAAATTTTTTTAAATTCTTTTTGTTTTACATATGCAACACGTGTTTCAGATCTTCTGGTATCTTCTTCAGGCTTTGATTGGTAATATGAAAATGAATTTTTACATGCATGTGTATATATATACATACACATGAGTATTTCACTCCCTCTTCCTGTTTTTGTGGGAGTGGAAAGGAATTTCATTTTTAACATTAGTCTTTTAAACAGGTGTTTTTGTTTTATATATATATAGGTCATAAATAGAAGTAGAATTCTGTGGGTCAGTCAAACCCAACTTAGGAATTTACCAACAGACTAGGCAGACGCATCAAAACAACGCCAACCATGCAAAGGATTAAGGAAAAAAAAATTACCACCAATAAAAAAGACACTTGAAAAGAAAAAATGCAATATGATCACCCCTGGAGGCGGGGGAAATGTATGAATATAAGATGAGTTTGGCCATGTGCCTGTCTAAATAAAAGATATCAGTGGTCTGAAGAAGCTCGTGGGCATACTCGCGAGTAGAAATGGTCCATAACCACGATACCCATGGTAATTAAGGCCTTTTATTCCTAAATAACTTTGCTCTGTTTACAATAATTAAACATTGAGCTCTCATACGGAACCTGAACGCTACAAAAAACTACTGGTAGAGAATTAGGACCCACCTAGAATCACCTTGTACCAAGGAACTTGGTACCGCACAAAGTATATATATATATATATATATATATATATATATATATATTTGCTCGTTTTTATAGTTAAATAGAAGCATTATTTATAAATGTAATACGATATATATATTTTTTTCTTTTTTTGAAGGCAAAATAATGCAGATTCATGTTGAAAAACATATTTATTGATGTGCTCTTAATTTTCGAATAATATCCATCTTCAGAGAATTTATTATAGAGTTGAAAATGTTCCATATGTGTTTTTTAAAGTCAACTTGGTTCTAATGACGTTGAGCTTGATGGAGATTTGAAATTTGGAAGAGATCGTAAGCTTCCGTTAAGATTTCAATATATATATAATATATATATATATATATATATATATTATACAGTGTTTTTCTCGGGGAGAGATTTTGGCTACAGAGTTGGTCAGGAAAATCTAAAAAATTCAGTCTTGAACATTCTTCCTCTTTGAACCTTCTACACGGAACTTTGAACTGAACCCTTATTTATCCTGTCGAGTAGATCTTTCTTTCCTCAACCATGACCGGGTACAAATTTTAGAAGCTATGTTAAGTTTCTCAAGTTAAAATTTCTCCCCGTCAGTCGATTAACCCTTTCTGTACCAATTTTTGGTCAACCT
>CM042163.1:8551652-8584152 GCA_023376005.1 Doryteuthis pealeii
TTTTTTTTTCATTTTTATAGTAGTGCTGTCTTTTTTTTCCAATTCTTCTGTTTTATGTTATATATTATTCGTTTAACTTTTGGATTGGTCCGTTTTTTGGTGTGGTCTAATTCGGCGAATATTGTTTGGTTTTCATTTTGTTAATCTGCGTATTGAAATAATGTTTTTCCTGCTGATGCATTTTTTGTGGGTCTTTGATTGCTTTTTTATTTTTTTTTTTAGATGGTTTTTAACGCCGTTATAGGTATTTTTTTTTTGGTGGTTTGTTTTTTGATTTATTGATTTTGTACTTGTTATTGTTCCTTTTTAAGATGGTATTTGGGTATTGCTTTTCATTTTCATATATGGTGTTTTTGTTATTTATTATTTTTATGTTGTAGGTGTGGGTTGTCTAATGTATTTGTTTCCTTGCTCTCTATTATTTTTGTGTTTACTTTTATCCGGTTCTTTTTTCTCTTCCTAGTTTTAACTTTTTGTAATTTTTTATGTTTTTGTTTTTGTAACTGTTCAGTACGACTATGCGCAAATTGTTGATTGTAGTGGAATTCTAATTCTTATTCAATAATCGCCTTATTGATCGTATATCATTGTCTAGTGCATTAATTATTTAATTAATATTTTTTACTTTGACTTTGTTATTGTTTCCCTTTAGTAGGGTTTGTATGTTAGCTGGTGAAAATCTTTTCCTATGTATGATTGCTTAATTTTTATTTATTTTATTCTAATAAATTATTCTTTATTTGTACACTTAAATATAATCATTATCTAAAAGAGTATGTTGCCTCAGTATAATTTCTACAGATGTGGATTTTAACGCCAGTATACTGGGTAAATGGAATATATATTTTATGGCAGTAACGGAGTATATATTAAGGGCAGGAAACCTCAGACGTGAATTCTAAATATTTTCATTTTTTACTAGGCATCCATTTTTTCATTTTGTTGTTCTAAACGTTATTTATTTGTGGCCTCACTTTTTAAAAAATGACGGGGGACAAGAGTTTTCAATATGTTGGAAACTTTGATTAAGGCTCTTAGCTCTATTATATGGATCCATTGGCTTGTTTCATGTGAGTGCCCATAGACTAATAACAAGGAAATTCCATTTTAGATGTTTTCCCTGCCTGTTAGATCAAAGGAAAATAAGGTAACCAAGAAGTCATTTCTCACTTTAGATCATTTCACAACGATGCTTGCGAGAGGGGATAAGCAACTGAAGGCAATTAATAACTCATAGAAATACAAGGCATTTTATGGCATGATTTTATTAAATTAATAGTCGTTTCAGTTTTAATCATTCATGATGTCATAATTTTGTTACATATGCCATGCTAAACTTCGGACCAATTACAAGAACCTTGCTGGCTTGAGAGATCGGAACAATTATCATATTCTAAAGATTAATACGTGATATCAATTCTATTAGTGTAAGGTGTATTGTTTTGGACTCTTCATAACTCACACCATACTAGAAGTTAGACAATTTAAATTCAGATATATCTTATTACTTGAGCGTTTTTCCGTTCACATTCACTCAAGTGTTCTACCTATTCATAATTTTGTTGTTTCATTCAGTTTGGGTTGCATTCTTTATTCTATATGCATGTGTCTTAGCGTTCTGGAAAATACATCTTGCAGTGATTATGCTTGGTCATCAGTCAACCTCCATGGACCCTGTCAACCATAATGTCCCTGTATCACCTTTAATTCTCTTTGGTTAATCAATATTCTGCACACACAAGGATACTTCCTATTTCGAGCCAGCACAGTTTTGATTGGCAACATAATAAGAGAACGCTTTTGATAGGCCTTTACTGATTATTCTTTCCGATCATAATTAAGTCTCCTTGGTGCATCCTTTACCACCACCACAAAAACCTGTGTTTTATGAAATCCAATGAGATACCACCCAAGTTATAATGTTAGTTGATATATTTATGCTTGTCTGGTATCTAAAAGATATAGTTGCTAACAACTGAATCACTAGCTTTCTCCCTACATACCCAAGTAGTCATGGATATAGGACTCACGCCTGGAACATATAGCCAATTACAATTCACCTTGTTGTGAAGTTGGACTATTAATTGGGTACAACTGTACTAAGGTGTTTGACAACAGAGATTTGATTATATCCGACTGATCTGGTATGGAATATTGTAAGTGAGGTCTTGTTCAATGGTACTTAAGGTATAGATGCGGATTGTACAATGTAGGAATTTGTCATTCATATTGTGTCAAGGATGTAACTATATGATTTTCTGTACCGCAGCATTTAAGACCAGAACATGAATATTTTTATTAAGAAAGCAGAATTAGAAATATTGACCGAATAACATTACAGAACATGAATTTGGACTTCAGTGAAAATTATAGAAAATCCAGAATCACTGTCACAATAGGATAAAGGGAAATTAATCTGCATCATGGAAGAAAAAGATTCAGGGAGGTTCAAAAATACATTTCTGAGATGATAATGCCTAAGTTTACCAAATAACAAAGAAGTTAGCAAAAACTGAGACTTTTGTGTATATGGGGGGGGGGAGAACGGTTCTGCAAGGATCGCTGTATTCATGACTAATTAGGCTGAATTTATGAGGATTTGATGACAAAAAATTTGCAGAGTACGACTAAACAGTGGATATCAGTCAGAATGGATATTTTGCCCATTTGTCCAGAATACAAAATCATTGAGAACTTCATTAATCAAAACAATATTGATTGGTATATTATAAAGGATTTTTACCTTAATTTGACTAGTTGTGGTTTAATTTTTTTTTTTAATTACTTAATCAGGGAAATACTGTTACCTTGATTTTGACTCCTTGAATTGGTTCAAAAGGTGGCTGATCATATTTTTGTTTTCTAGAGATAACTTAAAGTTAAAAATCCATCAAAGGCAGCATAGTTTTTTTAAATTCTTCTTTGAGTAGAATTTGGAATTGAGAATATCCACTACTCTTTCCCATTGCTTTTATTTTCATTAATCCAACTAAGTGATTGTGCCACAGTTTTTAAAGGAGAAACAATCCAGTTCTTTACACTCCATCTTCAGAAAGATTAAATTTTGATGTCAAAAGAATCCATTGAATGACAGCTCAAAAATAACATTATAAATAATACTTGTTTTGATTTATAAAATGAGTTAGTGAACACTTTTTCCAATTTTGCTGTCAACTACAACTTGACTTTTAAACCATCTCTGCACAGAAAATGCAGATTTGATTTATTTTATTTTTAGTTTTGATTTTTTTTTCCTTAGAATGTCACTCATGCTTATCTTTAATACTTATTTCTAGTAAATTCATAATTAGCATTTAAGATATCAGGTTGGCAACCATGTAATGATGTTTTTGTCAAAAAATGTTTATAACTGTTCAATCACATTATGTAATCAATGAAATAGTTTAAAACCAATTTCAGTTCTTTTCTTTCAGCAAAAAACAAAATTTAAAAAATAAATCATTGTTTTAAAATAAGGATTTGAAAAAAATTTTCAGAAGTTCACTGCAACATTAGAAAGAGTGGATTGTGTTGTTGTAACTTATAAAAAGTTATTATTATAAAATATTATTCTCAAACTAGAAAACACTATTTGCTTTGTTATTTAATGTTTTAAGTGTTGCTACAACAAGTAATTGGTTTGTAAACTATTTTTGAGCTGTTTTTCATATCTTGTAAAATCCTTATGCAACTGTACACAGTTTGTTTGGATTTTTGAAAAAAAGCAAGATTCTGAACTCTTTACTTTCAGTGTGTAGGTATGTGTTGTTATTTTAAGAGTAAAAAAAATTTTTGCAGGTGTTGTTCAACATATTTTAGGTTAAACTTTTTGTATATTGCTTAATATTTCATTTAAAATAAAGGAATCAAAACTGACATCAAAAGGAGTTAAGAAAATATATTATCATTCATATAAATGAAAAGTGGAATCTAACAAAACTTTTAAAAATATATATATATTTATCCTTGATGATATTGAGAAGAGTCATCATCATACTAGGAATTTAGAAATTAATTTGCTTATATCTATCAGTTAATGTTTTGTGAATAAAAACCTTCTTGGCTAATTCTTAGAGGAAAATCATCAAATTTGGTATTAAAGAAATTGTTCCATCATTATACACATTATTATACAAGTAATTTTTAGTGAAATATTTTATAGAAATGAAAACACAACAAAATGATAAACATTTCAAATAGACTTTATTTTATTTTACAAAGAAAAAATAACATTAATCACATTCAAATGAAATATTCAGTTTTTTGAGTGAATATCTCATTGACAAAAATTCTAACAATTGAAGAAAAAAATAGGGAAGATTTATCAAGCAGCAACAAATTTTTATCATTCAATAAGTGAGTGACATTGAAGAAATTTTTTTGTAGTATAAGATTTAGTCCTGTAGATTTCTGGTCTTATTTTTGGAATTAAATTTGATTTTACTTATCTATACATTTAAGATGTTATTTAATCCTTTGCCAGTGACAGAAAATGAAATTTTGTTGACAAATATTTGAATACTTGTATTGTTTTTTTTTGTTTTAATTTATGTACATCATATATATAAACTGATTTGAGATAATTTTTTAGAGAATACTACTTTCTTCTTTTGACTTAACAACTTTAGCTGATGTGGTAAGAATATTGGCAGGACTGTTAGTGAATCTACCAATATTTTCTGTTAACTTTTAATTGTAAAAAGAATTGTGTGCAAAGAAAATATTTATTTCAGGTCAAATCAATTTGCGGCTATGAAAAACTAAAGCAGCCGTATCATATTTTGAGAATTAAATTTTTACTAAATCATGAAAATTTATTAATTTGATCATCTATTTTGTTTATATCAACAATTTTTATTGAATAGCATTTTTGCAAAATTTACGAAATATCTAATTTCTTAGATCAATATTTTTGTCTAACCTTTTTTAAATTGTTTTTTAAAAGGCTTCACATGATTTAATTTTGATATGTTTTATACATATTTTATAAATAAAATATCAGACACTATATATGTGAAATTAAAATTTTTTAAATAAGTGAATTGCAAAACAGATTTCTAATTGTTGTAAAAAAAATGCTCGTATGAAATTTAATGAGCTTTTTTTCAGTCGAAATCATTTAAAAAAAAAAAAAAAAAAATTCTAGTTCAATTTGTAAAAAAGACCTCTCAAAATAGATTGTTATTGCAACTAACTGCTGAATTATTGTGCGTAATTGAGGGAATTTTAATGAATGTAGTGTTAATGGAGGACTAAATTTTAGCTGTTTTATTGTGCAGTATGTTTGTCTATTTGATGTTTTGCTACTTGCACATTTGACAATCACAAGAACACACTTCAGCGTAATAAAGATTTGCTTTAAGTTCTTGGTTATCACCACAAAGAGCTGGAATTGCAAGGATTTTTTCTACTTTCCAACACAACACTTGCACTGAGTTTGAAGATATGGAACCATCTCATTTAATAGTACTGGACTGGAAGCGCTGTCACCACATGAACCAGAACAATAGTTGATGGATACTTTTTCTGTTGATCTGCAGTTATTTGTTACATTATATAAATAGTCAGTTTTGGTGAACAGTTCACATGTATTGTCTGAAAGAAAAAGAAATTCAATAAATACTTTTTCATGCTAGTATATGCTTGCATCAGTCCCATAAAGAATTTGACAGTTGTCATTAAAAAACAAAAAAGCATTATTCCTTCAGCATATGAAAAATATTGTTTTTAATCCCATGATGAAATTGTTTGACATATTAAAGAAGTTGATCAACCAGAAAGATTTTATTCAAATTAAGAAAATAATTTTAAAAAAAATCTAAAATTACAATTAAAAAAATATAATACTAACTTTTCTTTGGTCGACAATAAGGGCAGCATGGGTTGATATTATCATAGTACAATTCTTCTTCCTGAAATGACAAATATTTTTAAGCTTAAATTATTATAAATAATGAATCTATGTATGAGAGACTAGTTTTTAGTAAGTTGAAATTTTGATTGCATCATTTATTTGATAAGTTTTAATTTAGAAGAAAACGTATTTCACATTTCTATTAATAAATAAAAAGATAAAATCTTTCTCTTAAACAAAATAATGAGGGAACAAGACAGGATCTTGACATGTTATTTGCTCCCACACAAATATGTGAAAACCTAACAAAATTAAAAAAAAAATCTGCTTTAAGATTATATACTTACAAAACTGCATGAAGGAATTTTGCATATTCTATCACAGACAGAAACACCTCCAGAACATTGGCATTGGTAACAGGAATCATTGGATTTGGTCCACATTTCTCCAGGCTAAAACAAAACAAATAGTTGTCTATAATAAATATATATATTTATATAATCAGTATTAACAATCAAATATGTTCTTCTTTTGATACATTAACTGCCATGCTTGATAGAACTTTTTATCTTCTCTTTCAATAAAACCTTATAAATTATATAATAAAAAGCATACTTTTGTTTAGAGGCCGATAGTTCATTTAGGAATATTAATTCTACTTTTCTAGATTTTTGTCAGGGATATCTGAATAAATTATGTACATATTTCCAATATTAGATTCTCTAAAATGATCACAAAAATTCTGTTATCATATGCAATAAACACAACTCAGATATGGACATTTCTGGAATATGCTTGAATAGATGTATCCACATAATGTTACCACACCTGCATCATTGTCATAATTAGGTAGCTGCTGTCTCTAACTTTTTGGCAATTTACTAAAGTGAAGTTCAAATCAACAAGTTTTGAATGAATTGTAAACATTCTATAAATATTCTGACATTAACTTCTTGTACAACTATGATAGAAACTGATCTCCATTGTTATATTCTCTCAATTGGTTATTCTTTTAAATTCTTCTTTTTCACTGAATCTTTTAAAATCATTGCAATTTCTTTTATTTTTAATTTTTTTTTCCCACAACTTTTATGCTACTTACCTTAGATTGGAAAAAATGTTGGAAAAAATGAAAGTACTTACTCGTTTCTTTGAACCATCCAGGGCAGTACAAATGCTGCATTCTTCTTCACTTACACAATTATCATTCTTATCACGATAAAAGTTCTTTTTACAAGCACATCCAGGTTTGATTTCTTCACAGGTTGTTTGGTTTAGAGGCTCAAATCTGTGATCGCAACATGTTTCACACTGTGAGGTAAGTGTGTATTCTGAATTTGGAGGGCATACTATTGAAATAAAAACAAAAAAGCTTTAGTTTTGAATGTCATGCACACTGATTAGCATATTCTATCTTTTCAAGTGAATTTTAGTAAGGTAATCATTTCATCAATTAAATATTAAACCATATATCATGTTGTTAAACTATTATCCAGTAATTCTTTTCAAACTTTAAACTGCTAGAGACCTTAAACAATTAAAAAATATGCTACTGGGTAATTCCATGTCATATCACTGACCCCCTTTAATTTTTCTGAAATTTTGAACAGGTGTGCACTATGTTAAAGTTAGACATTCCCCCAAATTTGAGCTTCCAATTCCAAGAATTGTTGAAGTTATGTCAATTTTTAGCTCTCTAAATTTGAGGGGGGGGGGGCGCAAAAAATGGCGCCTTTTAGTAATCTATTTTTGTCTGTAAAATGAGTTCTAGTGCTTCCCTACTCTTAAAATTTGGTTTCTAAAAGCATTTTCGCCCAAGGTATCCAAAGGATCGAAAGTTAACCAGTTTGATTTTTTCATAGTAAGATAAATATCCCAATGTGGCACTACATCTATGACAAAGATTTTTTTTCTATTATCATTTCATATCTATTGAACATTATTTGTACAAAAAAGATAATTTGGTTTTTGCTCAGAGTTAGGAAATGGTCCCATTTTTTTTGTCTGGCCAATATATCACAAAACTTCCCTCAAACTGGAAGTTGGTGCTAATGCAATGTCATACAGAATTGGTTCTATGCTATAGATTTTACATTTCCAAAAACTGAAAATAACATCATTAAAGAACAAAATTTTAATTTATCAAATATGCACTCCCTTGAAATTGAAGCTTTGATGAGTCAAGTATGGATAAACTGCCATTTTGTCATCACACAATGGGAAGAGCTTCTCAATGCTATAACTAGTGATATTAATCAGCCGGATTTAATGATATATATCACAATACTCTAAAAGATATAGCAAAGAGAAATATTCCTGAGCAGAATTTTTCTTGATTGTCTCCCTTAGTTGACCAAAACAAAATGTCTGACATGTAGAGATAAAGACAAGTCATAATTATTGTAACTTTCTTGTCTCATTTTCTAGTCAAATAAAGAAATTTTTTATGGTAAATCTTTTCTTATTATTCAAAACAGTTACTTTTTAATAGAAATTGTGTCTTCTAGTAGCAGTAACTTCATGCTCACAGTCTTTCTTCGTGCTTAGATTGCTGCCGCTCTGGCAAAGAAATGAGCTCCTTTTATACCGTCGGCATAATTTGCATGGGCGATGCTATACTCACGCCACGAACGAGACCACACCGTATAAATCTGCTTGTCAATGATTCAGGCAAAAACTGACAAGCTAAGCAGATGTGTTTCGCCGGAGGTAAGTAAGCTTGTTCATCACACTCCCCTTGATCTCATGATCACACAGATGGCAGTAAGGGGGCGACCGTCTTCGACTAGTACTTCTTTGGAGAGGAGGGGGCTCCTCAGGTGGCAACATTTTCCGTGTCTATATCATGCGGATCAGAGTCATTACCGCTGTCCCTGCATTTTTTGATACAGGAAACGAGTCTTCCAACCGCCTTACGTACAGCATCGGTGTCTCTGATTCACTACTAGATGACATCTCTTCTTGATGGCTTTCTCCCGAAGCAGTCGATTCTCGCCGTGGGCGAAGATCCCTCACATGGCGTGGCACACCATTGACCTGGATGGTGTGGGAGCTGATCATTCCGTCAACTCGTCCTCTACGAAATCTGGTGGTACACTGTACGTTTGGGGGTTTGACCAAGATGAAATCACCTATCTTATATGGTTCTTTCGTATCTCTCAGAATCTCCGACACTTGGTCTATCCCCTTTATCCGCTGCTCGTAACTGTATATCCCGTTGGCTGGCGCAGTTGACATTGTCATATTGTCTCTGGGTGTGACGTTGTACCAGTACACAGCCTCCTGAATGGAGCACTATCCCGTTACCCTCTGGAGCGTATGCGCCTCTGTACCGCACTGCACTCCCCATAGTCTCGACTACAGAAAGTCGGGGCGTTGTGCGTCAGTATCTCAATGGGGGCACCGCGCTCACAAAAGACGGATTTTAGTTGTCGTACAACTGACAATGCATCCTGGCGCACTAGTGGTCGCCACATGGTGAAACGCGTTGGGCTGCAATCTGTCAACGATAGGAAATGACTGCCATTGTAGTGGGTTACATCCATGCCCAATTGCCACCAGTTCTTGTCCACCTTCTTGTTTACTCTTCTTCCACCTTATTGGGGCAGGGTCCAACGCACAACACTCCTCACAGGCTTGTATGGCCGTCCTGACCATTGACTTAGTGATTGCAGGATACACTCTTCGGACGAAGTAAGTTGTGCGCCGAACGCCAGGATGTCTGCTCTTTTTATATATGGCGCGGATCTGCTTGATGGTTAACTGGCCCATCAGAGTGGCGCATGTCGGCAGTTCTGCTCCTTGCTTCAGCATATTAAGCCATCTCTTTGGCACTCTAGTTAACTTGTCAGCAAAATTTCTCTCTGACGTGGTCAGTTTGACGTCGGCTACCAGACCGTACTCAATTAGTTTCTGGAGTGTTGACAATAGTCTGCGACTTTTGTCCTCACTCAGGTTTTACCTGTCAGGGTGTTCGTCAGCCAGTGGTACACGCACAACGAATCTGTGTACAGATGCACCACCTTAGCTTGCCACTCTAATGCATGGTTAACACCTTTCAGCATGGCATCCAATTCCACCAGGTTAATATGCTGAGCATTGTTCGTCGGTTGAAGCCAGCATGCATCTTCCAAAATAGTACCACAGCTTTCTAGCACCACACTCATCGCCAGGGAGCTTGCATCACCCCACACATGTATTTCATTTCCGGCTACGCACCAATTCCCTCGGGCAGGGTCGTCTTGTTGTACTCTGGTCAGTACTGCAACCATCATTGTCTTGAAAGGCGAATCCTTCACAGTATCTGTCCATCCGTGTGTCACCATACTTGCCCATCTCTTTATCATTTCCTGTGGCTACACGGAGCCACCCGCAAACAGAGGAAAATGTCCCACCAGCTTCCCGCAAGTTGAAAATACTGAACGTCGCGTCAGTGGAACAGGGAGTTCTGGAATTATGCTCCCACACTTCCATTTCAGTGTGTCGTGCTCCCCCCCAGACCTTAAGTCCCAGTACGAGGGTCCTTGCTAGCCAGACCGAAAGATTCCAGCCTGCTCTTGACATTGGCTTTCATAATTAGGGGCACCACATTAAGGCCAAACCTAAGATGCGTCAAGCAGTATCTCCTTCCTTTGACGATGACTGATTGAAATGGCCACAGCGATTCATTAATCCGTATTTGAAGATACGCCTTCCGTAAGTCAAGCAATGCCACATTGGCTCCCTGACGTTGCCATTCCCTCATTTTTTCGGCACACACATCCGCGTTTGCGGTGAAGGCGTCCACATGTCTGTTCACCTCTCTATAATCCATCACTAGCCGTACCTTAGTCTTGGTGGGTTGCGTGACAGCCATCAATGAGATCAATCCCCTAGGGGCCCAGTCATTTCTGGAGATATGGTATCAGCCAGCCATTCGCAATCCATGTCCCCAATTCCGTCTCCATATGCAGCTCTACTCTTATCAGACACTGTATACTCTGCGATGGTGTTACGCAGTCGATCTGGTGACTTGCCGTCCAAGCCTTCTTCTTGTGGTCAAAAGCAGCACAGAAATCCTGTTCATCAATCGTGATAGCTGCACATGATTTGCGTTTACTCCCGAGCTGCACTTCTCCAGTAGGCACGATCTCCATACCGCCTAGTGCACGTAGATCGTATCCAAGAGGCTTGTCATGCACTACCAGAGCATCAACCTCAGCACAGTTACCTTCCTCCATAAGTCGCAACAATTCCGACTCCACAGCACGCCTGGGACGTCCCGTCGATTGTTCCTAATCACCATATGTCGCCTAGTCCAGGCCCAACAGCGGTTTGCACTAATTATAGTGCGGGAACATCCTGTATCTACGAGAGCCGAACACAGTATGCCATCCACACATATGGTGACCACTGGCAAAGCCGCATTCACTGACTGGAAGGGGACAAGGGTGGCAACAGTACCCTGTCCCCAGACCCGTTTCCCGGACAATTGCGTGCAATGTGTCCAGTTTATTGCAGCGGTAGCCTCGCGGTTTGTTCTGACTTGTACCCCTTGCATTACTTTGACTCCGGCACTCACGGAAGAAGTGATTGGGACCCCCAAGTGTGGGGGCACTTGGGACCACGGAAATCAGCAGCAGCACTTTCTGATTCAGATGGCGTTTGCTCTACCTTTGCAGCTGCTGCAGCATGTTCAGCCTCCTTTATAATGGTACGGGCCCTGGCAAGCTGCTGGTGAATATCTATCTCTCCCGGTTTTGATGATGCTTCTTTAACTTAATTCAGGTAAAACCTGACAAGCTAAGCAGATGCGTTTCGCCAGAGGTAAGTGAGCTTGTTCATCACAGAAATTCTCTCCCAAATTCAAATCTTTTTTTTTTCTTAGTAAAAGAAGGGAATATTCACATGTCCATAAGAAAAAATTATCTTTGTTTGCGCTAGCAACAAACAAATTTCCATGAGACAACACAAGTTACAACAAAATTCCTATATTATCTAGTTACTTTCACGAGTGTAGCTGAATAATTTTGAAAAAAATCTTACCACATTTCTTCTTAAGCTTGCATGTTTGTTTTTCTATCATATTTTTTAACATCTTGGATCCGTTTGAGAGCATTGAGTTGTCTAAATCTATACCTTTGTCCATAGCTACATTCTCCTGAACATTAAAGACCAGAAGTCCAAACTCCACAGAATACTGCAAAGAGAAAAAACAAAGTATTCTTTCCGTTTAATTATGTATTTCACCAAGACATTTTTATTTTCAAATATAAAAACATCTGCTTCTTACAAACTGAAATATGTAAATTTAAATTGCTGGTCTGATATTTAAAAGGTGAAAGATTTATGTTGTAGAGTATTGATCATTATATTTATCTAAAAAAAATGGCATTAGACTAACATTTAAACTGTAGGTAACATTGATAAAACATAAACAAATATATGAATTAGATTTTAATACATTCTTACAAGTATATTTGCAAATATCATAAATAAATCTAATAATCAACAAGAAAAAGAACAACAATATTATTAAAAGAACAATGAAATCTAGAAATCATAGAAAGACCACAATAAAAACTAAGTCTATTAAAAGGTTTTTCTGAAATTACTTTTTTAAGTGACAACAAAGAAAATATATAAATTCTAAGCAAATGTGATATTTTCAAAATTCAAATCAATTTTAAGATTAAGAAAAAGACACAAGTTTTTAACATCCACAGGGTGGCATCTGGCAATTTTCTTTTTCTTCACGTTGTGAGGCACATTCAGGTCTTGTAGCAATCTTACGTTGTCTTCGTCTTACCCCAAATCCACATGACACACTGCATTCACTCCATGTTGCCCATTAGACTGGACACAGCCTGAAAAAATAATTCAGGAAACATCAACATGCTAACCTGCATATATTTCAATTTTCCAGTTCCATTTCTCTAAAAGTTACCAATATCTTTCCTTGTCATTTATGAAACAATCATATATGACTATTACTATGAAAACTGAAACTAAATAAAAGCAAGACCCATTAAAAATAAAGTCTTTTTTTTTTTTTTGAGCTAGCTTGATATAGCATTCTCAGTTGTTTAGCTGATTTCAGTGGACATTGACAAATTTGCACTTTAACTTAATCAATGCACAAATTCTTGTGTATTTCTGGTCCAATCTTTCTAAATATGTAATTTGTATGTGCTTTTATCTATTGAATTATTTTTTACATCGAGTTAAAATGGTATTTTGCTTCTAACAGCCGAAAATTGCGAAAGATGAATTTTAAAAATAAAATTTTTGAGACAAAAATTTTATGTTACGTTGTTTTGCAAAATCAAAGTGGCCAATCTTTATAAATATTCTTGAAATTTATATACTCAATCAGCAGACACCTTAAACTACAGCTAGGAAGTTTTCTTTTTTTTTTTTTCTCTGGCCTTTGGAAATGAAACCAAACTGACCAATATTGATACAGGTTCCTTCAAAAAAAGTATAAGATAAGCAAAAAAAAAAAAGAAAAAGAAACATCTCATTAATAAAAGATAATCTCTGAATTATTTTGATAATGCTTTAACACCAAAGTAATTTTTTTCATTATTTTCAACATTTTCCAAATCTAAGGTAAGTAGCATGAAAATTGTGGGGAAAAAAGTCCAAACATATATACTTATTTAGAATAAACTTGACATACATTTTAAAAAATGTGCATGCATTTCTGAAATATCCAATTTATTTTTTTATTTATTTATTTAATATTTCTCTATTACTTGAAAAATAACAAAATAAAAAAGATATTTCCCTGAATTTTTAATTAGTTCTTCTATCCCGAAGCAAACTACCATCTCTATGACGATACTTAATCTTTCAAAAAAAAAAAAATGGTTGTCATTCCTTTTTATTTATTTTACTTAAAATATGAAAAATAATAATATAGACTGATTGTCTGCCCTTGATATGAGGAACTCTCAAGAGATTAGAATTATCCAATCATCACACTTCTGCTGATTGACATGCTTTTTGTAATTCTGAGAAATTATCCTCACTCTCACACTAGCATTGAAAGTGAAAAGATCCAAGAATCTCAGCTTGGATATTTCATCTTATCAATTGAGAGTCCGCCCAATGGCGATATATCATATGAACTTCTGAGCTGACAAGTGAGGTCGCAAACCCCATTTAAGTTTGCAATTACCTGTTATCAACTTATATGTTTTGTAATAATACATTATTTGCATTGTTCTTTAGCTTTTGTGTGTTCTCTAATTCACTTGTATCTACGGTGTTCTTTTGTGGGAATTTTTATGGGCTCGCTAAAAATTACATAATATTTCTATTTCTTTAATTTTGAACATGCAAATACAATAAATGACAACATGGACAAGAAAAAGTTAAATTAATTCCAGTCACCAAAAAGTGAGGTTTTCTATACTTACAAGGTATACAAGGTTACACTGTGCAATGTCAAAGATTTTCCTTCACACAAGGTTCCATTACAACGAGTTACTGGAGCAGAACATGTTCTCACTCTCCACTGACGTCCACCCCCCACAACTTCGACTACAAACACTCCATGTGGACCACACTTGACCAACCTCCATCAACTGAAAAAGTTTAAAAATGGAAAATATAATTTTTAAAAAAAATTGTTTACTTCACCATCAAATCTATCTAAACAAATATAAAATGACATTAAGAGTCAAAGTCTTGTTAAGGTAATCTAATTAATCCATTGTACAGCATCAACATTATCTCGACTTGTACAGTGGAATTGAAAAGTTCAAAGTCACTAGTCAAAGTTTGTCTTCACCTCAATCTTTGTTTAAGTGGTGTCTCCAGAACTAACCCAATGGAAGTGGGGCAAATATTAGGAGCACCACATCCAGGTTGGACTTCAGAATTCTCCTTTTCATAGACAGAATGTCTGAAGGATTTTGTTTTTCCTTGTATTTTACCCACAGCTGGTAGAAAATATGAATTCTGCCTCTGTTAATAGAAACAGCCTCAGTCCATAGCTGGTAGAAAATATGAATTCATGCCTCTGTTAATAGAAACAGCCTCAGTCAGAATTTAGAATTGGCTTACCACTTCTGTTTTCTGCACCAATAATCAATATGCTACCCATGCCATTAAGAGTAAAAAAGAAAAACATTCATTAAATTTTTTTATTCTAATAATGAATGGTACTTTATCATAATGTATTTTAAAACAAACAAAAAAACTTCATTTATAAGAAAAAATTCATGAATTTAAAAAATATTTTCAGGCAAATAAGGGCTAGCAAATCATTATTAATGATTTTGATTCTCATGGGTTGTTCTGTACTTCTGGCTTTGTAACCAAACGATAGCTTAGAAAGTAACTAAAAACAGTTTATTAATGAAATTATAAAATATTTCTTTGAATTTAAATGTACAGACAATGCCTGCACATTTTACCTGAAAGAATAAAGTTTAATTATTTACCTCTGGAACCAATAACTGTGTACACGTTGTTGAAAATTCTTGCAGCGACTAATATATAAAAGGATAATGTGTGTGTATATATATATATTTATATATTTAAAGATGAGCGATTTAACTGAAAAATACGCAATTTTCTAGTTTCATTCTTCATGATATCACTACCGAAATATTTTTTACGAAAACCATTCGGTGTTGTGCTATTATTTTGAACATTCTATATATAAGAAAACAATCGTTTAAAAACCGACTTCAGATTTTAATAATTAATTTTATCAACATTTATATCTATTATAAGAGGAAAAAGATTGAACAAAAATAAAAAAACATTTGACTTATTGTTTTAGAAAATATATGTGAAATCCTATTGTTTGAAAATAAAGGAAATAATGATATGATATGATTATCACACAGGGAATCTATTCATATTATTAGCATAGAATGTTCAAATAAAAAAAGATAGGGGGTATGCATGATGTTTGAAATGCATTTGTTTTCAGTTATCAAGTTAAATTGTTTTAAAAAGATTTAAAACTATTATAATAAGAACGCATATAATGATTGCATTCATACTTTGATTTAATAGCTAATTATGTTACTATATAAAACCTTCATATTAATTAATATGTTGGAGAAAATAATAATACAAAAGATCAAGTACCTAAGTTATTATTATTAAACACGGTTTTGTAAAACCAGTAATGCAATATTAACCCACACCATATATTTATGTAAACCTTTTATTTGTTAGTAATATATAAGACACATTGCAGGATTTTAAATGCACTATAATAACATGAAACTGTTTTGAGGCAAATCTGACTCAGATTTTCATAGTCCACGTTAATAAATAAGGTTTATTCTTTTTCTAGGTATTAATGATTAACTATAGTGTGTTGTAATATCTCATTCATATGAATGTTACAGCAGTTCCTGATGGTTTTGTATATTCGACATAGTTCAGTTACAGACACCGAATCTCCATTTAAAGATGTGCTATTTTACTCAAAGAAGATTAACTTGATAAAAGAGAAATTAATTTTAAAAATAATACTAAATACAGGGAATTGTCCAACTTATGAGAAGGTTTCTATTCTACTTTATTCATTAATGACTTTAATTTTATAATGAATTAGGTTGTTTTTAATTTTTAATAAACTTGAAAAAAATATTAGGATCATGGCAGTGTCCATATTTGCTCATTTGATTTTACATTTCTAGAAAGATAAATCCAGAAAACCACATCATGACAATTAAAAAAAAAAATTTAAAAAATCAAAATTAAAATTTCAAGAAATGATCCATGTTCTTTTGAAATCATTTTCTTAAATGCAAAAAATTATTTTCGAGTCTTGCATTTTGATATTCTCTATATGAGACGTATAGGTTTAGGAGTCCATATTTTTCTGGAATTCCACGGAATCGTTAATCCTTTAATGGATATCTCTGGGTGTCAACATGCTAATTAATTTCATATAATATAATACAAAAATAATGCATTGTTGTCTAAAGCGTTCTTTTTTGTTGTATCTTTCATTGTTTTAATTCTTTAAAACTATTTAAATGAAAAGTTTGGTGGTAACGTTTAATTGATATTGGGCGATTATGTCCAGTATGACAGTGTGGGTCATAGCTGTGAGCTGTGCGAATCAATATATGAGCCTTATATGGATAGTGTACTGTTGAAATCAAACGTCTATTATTCGTTTTAACAGTTAATCACCTAAAACAGTTCTCTGTTCGATGAGGCTGTACAAGTTACGGACTGCACCTCCTGCAGATATGTCTGGAAAATAGTTCTCTTTCTCTGGTTTTATGACTAAGGTTATAAAAATCTTATTTGAGAAACATTAGCTAAAAGGAAAAGTGAAAATCTTTTCAGAGAGAATTTTTAAAGACTTTATTGCTTTATATTGCAAACATACATCCTTCTATAACATACCATTCTTTGCAGCGTTTGACTGATCAGATCTCCATATGTACAACTCCATTAACTTTGCAAAGCAGAAGGGACAGCCTAATTCTTTTATGCAAGTCTTTTTTTCTTAACTTTTGAATGAGGACCACATCCGTGCATTAAAAGCAGCTTTCTTAAATATTATGGTTAAAGTAAAAAAAAAAAAATAAAATGGTAAAACGATAGATGTATGATTTGTCTAAAAAATTTCCTTTCTATTTTACACGGTAAGTCTTATGAGTGTCCTAACGTCTTTCACAATAGTCAAAAAATAAGAGCAGACAAGACATTGGCAAAGTTCTACGCATTTTCGATCCTAAGCACAAGAGTGAATGGCTAAATTGCATGAGTTCTTTGTGCAACTGGAAGGCATCGTAAACAGTGCTCCTGAAAGCACATCATAATCCTACCAAAATTTCCTCTTACTCTTTTTTGCTTGGTAACAACTGTGCTTAGGTTGAAGTCTCACTCAAACACAACATGATAGCCTCCTCTCAATAGCATTTTTGGAGTAAGTACATGTGACAAACACCCTTCATAACAAAAATGGCAACAACACTGGAATAAAAACAACTCACACTAATAAACTCCTCCTAATCAACTCCATTTTGGAGGTTCTGGTAGATCCTAACTTTAAGGAATCTAGGAAGAGGGAGAGCGAAAGGTTTCATTGTGTCCCGATGTTATGCGATTAGGTCATGTTGTAAACTGTAACGTACTCCTATTAGGACTTGCCAAGACAAGACTACAACCACTAATGTGAAACATGTCAACACCTTTGACAGTTAGACACTTATTCAGTGGAAGCGAGGATTTTTTGGCTCACATGCTAGAACTCCGTTAATGTTAAATATCAAACAATTGAATGGATCTTTTTTGAGGGAAACAAAAAATATACCATAAAATATAGACATCGATAGCAAACCAATAGGCGCTTACAACATAACCCCAATAGATGTTAACACATGTTAAAGACATTACTAAAAGTATAGGTATAGTAATAATACACTGTATTCACAGTTCATTAACCGGTCACATGATCTGAATTAACCCCAGATGGGGAGTGATGCCATTAAAATCAAGAATCAGAACAACAAAACAATTGACAACCTTCGAATGCCTAGCGCGACTATGAACGCCACCTCACATCAGCTTGTGTCAGCGAGCACAACAGCCATCCTTCCTGTCAAATACATGCCTACATAGAAGACATCCATGGTGTTTTATCTAACAGTCAGCAATGTACTTGGATAATACCTACTTCTTAAACATACATATTCTACCATATGGGGGTGTGTCCGCGTACCCCTCTTCACACATTGACATGAACAGCACAATTATGATCTTCACTATATCAGTGTTGTCCTGTCAGACAACCTTCTCTTTTACCTCTCTATTTCTCTCCCCTGCTGCATAACCATTTGCCAAATAGAACGAGCGAGCGTTATCTTCATTGGTTTCTATAAGCAATCCAACCAAACACAACTATAACTACTTTATGGAGTTCTTAATACGAATAATTTTATAATAAATCAAAATAATTCTTGGGTTTTATTCTATCCTTTCTTTGCCCTGCTAGAAGAGCAAGGCAGAAGTAGTAGTAAAATTCTAGGAAGTTGTCAGCCACAGCAGAATTGAATTTTCATGCATTTCCATATAAATTAGATATTTATTCTTCAAAAAAAATGAATTGTATTAACAATACAAAAGATAAGATCAGTTTTATAAGTCATAAACTACTACCTATTAAACGTGCTTTGTGTACCAAGCTCCTCATTAATGACTGGCAGTAACTACCCATACTAGTCCATCAGAGTATTTGGCAAGCGCCTAAAATTGGATAGTATGTTAACATTACGCAATAATCTAGGGTAATGCAGTGTTTTACATACGTGATATAGGTTCTTAGTGTGAATTTTGAGTTTTTTCATAAAACAAGTTCATTTTTTTTAATGCTAATTAGTTTATGCATTGTTATTTGGTTGCCAACAAAATTCATGTAATTGAATTTATCAAAAAAAGCAATATAAGATAAACTAGTTTTTTAATTTTAGATATTCAAAAGCTTTTTGTGTAAGAGATATTGGTTGATTAACTAGAGATTAGTTACTTTGTTGTAGTTGTCATCAAAAATGACGCATTAGGCGTTTTGCATATAATTTTCAGAAATCAAAAATACGACATGATGAATGTATGATGGTAAGAGTACATTGAAATAGGGTATGATGAAAATTAACAATTTTTTAATTTGATTTTTATATTGTAAAATGAAACAAATTCACCTTTTTGTTCAACTGTTTAATGCTGGTGGTCAATTAAGAGGAAAACTACATGATAATAGGAGAAATGATAATTTTGTAGTGAACGATGATTCTTGTGTCAGGCTACAGAGGTTTTGGTGTGCCAGACAAGTTGATTCCAACCTAGCTGCATTTTGGTATATGGTGGTAGATTTCCCCTTTTAAAATTGAAATTGGTTTAAATGAACAAGAAAAGCACATTTTGAGTAACTTATATTTAAATAACCGGTGAAGTTTTGCAAAAAACCACACTGATGATATTGAAAGTGATACAGGATGGTTTGTTATGTCATGTTGAAAATAGGGAAGAGATTCTAGATTAATAAATTAAACAATAAGTTTACCACATTCTCTATCATTGAGTGATGAAGTGGCTTGTCTGATGATTGCCAAAAACTATACTTTCTAAACTTTATTTGCTAAAAAAACAATCTCCGGTTCAAAAACAATGTGGGTAATGTGTAAGTTGTTATAACATGAAAGAATCTTTGTAAATACTCTGAGCAGTGATGTGCATTTATGTAAATGATAATAACAGATCTTATCTGTAGAGTTGTTGAGTCAAAGATATCTACAGTTGATGAGAAAAACTGTCTACTTTTTTCACCTTGGATGGGTCACTCACATTACCTATATATTTATATTATTTAAGAAATTTCAGAAACTGGGTTTTAAAAGTAAGATAAAATTGAAAAGAGAGTTGTGCTTTTTTGTTAACTTTTGGTGTAATCAGAACTAGTGACTTGATATACACTGAATTAAGGGACTGCTTCTTGTTAGGAAACAGAATTGATCCTTCAAAAGGGAAATGGGGCAGATAGGATAATTGTCATGCATTTAGCACTTTTATTTTAACTTACAGTCATCGGTACTAAGGAGAACACCTTATATGACCATGTTGGCAAATACTAAGAAAAATCATACTCATTAAAACCATACATATATCAAAAAGTTACTTCATTTTAATTCAATTTCATATAATACAATGCTTATTTCAAATGTCATTCTACATTTTAGATACACAAGGCAATTTCTTTAATTTTTCTATCCTAATAGGATATATCGCATCCTAAGAAAATATCTACTAACATATAAATCATTATATATATAATAAATTAATTATGTGAGTTATTGGAGTACTCAGTGAGAATCAAACTCACTAGTAATGTTTCTGATAACCTAACTCTTTAACCATTATACCATTTAAGTAGGTTCCTTGATATTAGAAGTTGAACTGATTACTGATGGTGGCCTTAATGTGAGTATTTTTTATAGAAGTAAATTATATATCCAGAAAAATACATTCTAGTAACATGCTGATTGCTTAAATATACTTAGTGATCTTTTAATATAATAGATCAGTCTGATATAAAATTCTATCATAATAAAGAGTTCTGAAATATATCAGGAGAATGTAATAGCGAATTTGGTTAAATCAACCTAACAACCAAAAACTATGTCCTCACCTACTACTTTTACAAGTTACTATTTTGGAAATATCTGATCCAAATTTAATTAACCAGTTTTGTAACAGCCATTTGAGGCCTATTTTGTGTTTTATTCAGTAACATTTTACTGCTAGTTAAACCTAGTGTATTGTTGAATTTGAGTTTGTTAAAATCTTTCTATTTGCACATTAAAACATATTTTTCTCTCCCTCCACTTATCAAAGCATTGTGTTACAAAAAATGACGCTCAAATGTGTCATGAACTATAAAATATCCAAAATTATATATCAGGTTTCTAAAATTTACAAATATTTTATATCACAAGTTCTAAATACTTTTTCTAAATTCAATCTAAAAAGAGATTAAATGAATAATTACCATATTTCTGACATGACGGTGACCATAGGTTCAAAATTATTGAGTCAACATTAGCTTCTGCATCATAGCAAGGAATTTTCTTTGAGTAACACAAAGAACCAAGATATTCAAAATGACCACGAGGACATCTACAACAGGTAAACAGGCATCATCATCCATACAGGAATCCATGCCAAGTCGAAGATCCATGCATGTTAAGGTTTTGCACTTGTTTGCACATTGGTCAAATACAAATGGCTTCCTGCATGTAGAATCTAAAAAAAAAATAAATAATAATTCAATTAATTTATTAAAAATGATAAGCTAACATGAAAGATGAAATTCTGTAATGAAACCTTCTAGCCTAAAAATGAAAATCTTCTGGATTTTATTCCAAATTATAAATTCTGTAATTGTAAATATATAATGAATGTCCTACAAAACAACATACAGAGGAGAACAACAATACTATTAGAAGTAGAGCACATTTTAGCTACTAAACATATATTTTCTCACATGATAAGTTACTAACCATTGGCTATGAATTTTCACTAGCAATGAATACCTGCTGTATACTGTGCTCATAATTAGGTCGAATTATGATAGTGAGAGACATTTTATTTATCCATCTAACATCAATGTTAGCATATTTATTAGTATAGTAGTTTGTCAAATTCCATTCACTAGCAATAAGGGATGTGTCCACAGGTAAATCTTTTCATGCAAATATCAAGAACAGTACAGGTATAGAATTAACACTTGGGTTTTAGAGAGCAGTCAGCACCGTTCTTCATTTCAGTGTCAGTACCCACCATATGGGTGACGACATTGGCCAATGATTCCCTTATCTGTTGTTCCTGTGTCTATTTTGCAGTGTTGAATTTATTCCTGTAAACTTTTAGTGGTGCTTGAAACTGTCCGTATATGTATTTTACCCAATCCCTCTGTAATAAACAGGTCAATTTTTTTTAAGTGGATGTTTACCAGGTTTGAATTCAATTTTACTTTAGACTGCTTGCTATACCAAGGTTAAAGAGCCTAATCTTCCCTACTATTACCTTATCTGGAGGGAGAATAGTTGGAGTTCTATCTTTCCAAAGAGGTATTAGCACTCTGAAATGCAAACAGCTTCCGCCTAGGGTTTGAACTCTGGTTGCTGTGTGCAACATTTCTACAATCACGCCACAAGTGATCTGGTGTTTATATTAGTGTTTTGGGGCCATTTTTCAACAGCAGCAAACTCACTTGCATATAAGCTGCAGGGCAGTTTGATGTGCCCTTGTATAGAATGTACACTATTCACTAAACTTGGTGCTTTGATGCTACAATGTTGATTCATTGTAGAAACTCAGTGTTTGTCATCCAATCCTGCTAAGTTTATGCAAAAATTGAAATGAAGCTAATACAAGTGAAATCTTTTCAAGCTTTTTAATAATGGCAATAATAGCATCCATGTCTCAAAGTTAAAATACTATTGCATGGTGGATCATTATTTTTAGTGGTGATGCTTAGAAGATATGCACTATTCATCTGTAATCTGTAAACTGCAAGGTCCATAATTCTTGAATTTGGTGGTCTACCTCTAAAGTAGGAGGGAGGAAGATCAAATAGTCCTGTCATATTGAGTCTGTACTGCAGATTAATTCCCAGGGGTCTTGGAGAGGTCTTGATTATCATATGTGTCACGATATAATTTAAAAATAGGGAGGATGGCCAGTATACAACCCAGTTTTTCCATCCACATGTAATTGGAAAATCCTTTGTTCCTTTTAATTGTTATATAATATTTTTTACATGGAAGCCACAGATAAGCATGTCAAATTTTAGAGGTGGGGCATCCAAAAGAATTCCTGGAACACTGTCAAAGCCTTTTCCAGATTGTAGATCAGGAAAATGGCCACTGGTTGCTTCTGGCTTTTTTTGTAGAAAGATACCAGGGTACAGAAATCATATTCGTAGTTTTGTGCCTATGTGCTAGTAGTGAGAGTTCACTGGGACTGGCAGTAACTACCTGGAGTTTCTGAATTGAAGAACTCCTAACCAGGAACTTTTGTATAACAGAGGGTGAGGAGATCATTCTGTAGTTTCCACATAGATATTTTTTGCCTGCTTCTTTAAAAATTATATAGATGGTTTGCATCCACTGGGTGACATAACATCATATCTCTGTTACCAAAAGAAACAGTGGGGAAATCCAAAATCATCAGGACATGAGAAACCATCCCAAAATTCAAGACTCATTACAGTTGAAAGACAAGCAAAACTCACCTGGGTATGGCAGTAGATGTGGAATCATTCCTGTAGATAGTTTTATAATATTTTGTCTGTTACAGACAGCAGCTGTCTGGCAATATGATATCAAACATGAAAGCAGAAGTGCAGTTCCTCTCTGCAGAAAAATTACACGCTTTGGAATTTATTGATGCTTGTTTACTGTTTTAGAGACGAGACAATTGTTAGCCAGTGGGTAATTGTCTGTAATTGTCTTGTACAAAATGAAAGGACACTTTAATGCAACTGCATAAATTAAAACTGATGAAAGATGAACAATATTTTTCTTGATATTGATACTTATCATTGCTACTAAGAAAAAGTGGATTTCCTTTCACTCTTCAAGAATCTTATAAAAATCTATTTGATTAAGGGACATAATATAGTTCATCACTATGAAATGCATAACAAATGGTGGTGACTATGTGAAAAAATAATGTTCATAGCTGAAAACTTGTTATATTCCAATGGTGTTATAATACTCCTTTGTATCTGTTGTAATTTTCTATGGAATTAATCGAGGCATTATTTTTGGTGGAGCATTGTCCATATTTCTATTTAAAGAAGGGATAAAAAAAAAGAAATTTGAATTAAGGTTAGAATTGCAGTAATTAATAAATTTTATGATTTTACCAACACTAATCAAACCTTTTTATAAATACAGGAAGATTTGCACAGTCAAAAAGTGTAAATGCTGAGAACGTGATGAGTCTATCAAGATCTTTAAAAATCACAAATTGGATTGTTAGACCAAAGAATTAATCTGTTTTCCTTAAAATACAATAAGGTCTAAAATATTAATTGGTTTCAAGGATCAAATAAGATTTGTTATAACCTAATATGCTGCAACTATCACGAGAAACATTTTATATATAGAAGCAATATTATGCTTTATTGTGATAAATACAACATTCAGAAAAGTGAAAAGTTATTTAACGCTGGAAACAAATGTTGCTGTCATAATTGGTTGGAAAACATGGCTGCGAAACTGTATCTTTAAACCTTTCAACTGCTGGTCTGGAACGATGCTAGCCTTGCAAGCCCGTTCTCTCTTCTTGAATCCAACGTACAGCTCGATGTAGAAGAACACTTTGTCCATGTCTGCCATGCTGTCCAAGAAGCCTCACCTAAAAAAAAATAACAAAATTATCTACTTAATATGTTAATACCATATATTTTAGTGAAAATCAATTCACTGCACATATTTACTTATTAATGACTAAATATTCAAAATGGTAAAGAATTAAAAATATATGGTGACTAAAACATGGTCATATGTGTGTAGTACAATAAGTATAGTGTGTAGGGACGGGAAGAAAATGATAGTGAGTAGGGGGAGGAAATGGTAGAAACAGAAAAGGATATGTTATAACAAATAAAAAGTCTCCATTTCAATATGTCCAAAATAAACTGTTGAATATAATTTGCTGTGTTGTTTTATGCTTTAACCCTTTGAACTCATAAAGCCCAATATTTCAAATTGAGTGCTATTTTACTATACACCGTAAACTTGATATATCACATTAAATACTAATATCAAATGGTTTAATATAGTAACTGCCCATATTAAATTACGTAATTACTTCCCTTAGCAGAACCTAATCAGTTGTTTCCCTTAGATCAACATTGGTGTCTATATATCACCCTCTGGGATTTTTGGCAATGTTTCATTTTCAAATTGAAAAACCATTGTTTGAATGGCAATTTTCTATGTTTTCATTTACATTCAGCAGCTTTTAAAACAAAAATTCGGTGGTTTTTTTTTTGAGACGCTTACTGTGGAGATAAAGAATATTAGTGATGAAGTGACATTTTAAAAAGGTAATAAAAATTTTTGTAAATAATACTATGACTTGTGCATAAAAGTTTGGAAAAGTTAAAACGCCTCCAAAAAAAAAATTTCAGAAAAAAAAAAAAAAAAAAGAAATTCTTATTCAAACACTTTTCACAATTCCCTGTATTTTGATCGTTTTAAACTTCAAATATAAAAAAAAATCCTTGCTCTTTGTATCTTAAAATTTTTTTCTTATTTTTCTATTATTATTATTATTTTTATTTTATTTTCCAATTTAAAATAGTAATAAGTCCCTCGATACCGGTAAACCACGTTGGCATTTCATTCAACATTCTTTCCTTTTATTTATTTATCCTTTATAACCACACAACACATATTATATAATTATTTTAACATGGGAATGTTTTGTGAAAAAAAACAAAAAAAACTGGTCTACCCTTTTCCAAAACGAGCTAGTGATACCTATCATACTATTAACTATATTTATATAGTATATATACATAAGCTTGGTATTCCAAAATGTGTTTGAACCTCCTTCATGGCTTCCGCCAACAAAAGCTATAGTTAAGATAGTACCGACTACTTATGTGTTCTTTACAGAGGATGAGCTTTGGCATTAAATAACCATGGATGTTTAATGTCATTAAACAGAAGAAACCAAACCAACCTAAATTTGTTTGTCAATCTGTTATGTAACATGTCAACAAGGAACAGAATCACTTCGAATTGGTGTGATTCAAACTACTTAGAGGGGTGCAGAGGAAGAGTTAGTTTAGTTTAACGCATTGGGCTATAAAAGACCAAAAAACATTTACAAATCTGTCTTAGAAAATAGTTCTAATTTTTTTAGTGGTTCCCTTTATAGATTTAGTTAAATGTTGCGTTCCTAACCTCATAAGAATGAGTCACCATTAATTATACTTTTCAATTAATTCATTATTCTTCTGAATTTGTATTGGGAACATTTTCAAGATGAAAAACAAATCGTAACGAAATTTTAACTGGTCTAGATATAATGGTTTATTTCTTAAGCAAATAATTTCCTGTTCAACATTTTTTTTTAAGTAAAATACACTTTGAATTGTTAATTTCTAAGATATATAAAAAAGATAATCTTCTTCTCACGCTGTTGAATTTCTTTTTGTTGTCTACAAAGTAAGTAAGGATAAAATTCATTGTGTGTTTGGCTTTTCAAACCTCAAGTTCTGGCAATTAAAGTTGATCAATATTTTAATCATTTTGTTAGGAAACAGAAATTTCTCAGAGAATTAGAAAGTGACTTTTAAAGAAATAATGGTTTTTGATAAAATTTTGTAAACAGTAAATTAATTGTTTCCGAATAAGCTTTTTGTCTATTAAGTTTTACTTGTAAAATTGTTAGGTATAATTCAAAGAATTATTAGAGTCACGTTTGTCAAATTTGAAAATAAAAATATTATTTGTGTAATTTTATACAAGAACTTTGCTTTTTCAAAATAAGATTGGCTATTTTAAGTTTTACTGAATATTGAAATAATTGCGATGGTTTTTTAGAAATATTAGCAGAGAAATTAGCTTTATATGACAGATCCATATATAATAATATTTACCATAATATTTCATGAGTATGTATATTAATATGTATATGTATATATATACATACACAGAGGTATGGAAAATAACGAAATACGCTAGAATCTTAGTATCTATAATTTTGAAACTCCTCAAAAACCCATCAAACGTTTGTTAATTTTAGGTTATTTTGATTTATTATTTATTTGAGCGAGTCCTAGTTTATAAAATTGTTGTTTTTTTTCAGAATCATCTGAAGACATTAATGAAATTCTTAAAATGGCAGATCTATCAGACTTTAAAAGAGGTCAAATTGTTTGGTTGCTCATAATGGGCAGGGCTAGTTATTAGCGAGGAAACTGCTGAATTATTGGTGTACGCAAGAAGTCACGAAGTCCGGAAAATATAATGACAGCATTCTGAGAAAGAAGAAAAAACCTCAGCTTCTTTTGAGTTCATTCTTTTTACCTTTGTCTTTCTTTTCTTCTTCTTCTCTTCTTCTTCTTCTTCTTCTTCTTCTTCTTCTTCTTCTTTCTTCTTCTTCTTCTTCATTATTATTATATTATATTATTATTATTATTATTATTATTATTATTATTTTCTTTTTGAGTTTTCACATCAGCATCAGCTGATAGTCTTTCACTGGAGTCTGAGTGACAGCAAGTCTCCTCGGGTCTCCAGGACTCTTCTGAGTATTCTGGCAGATTGCAGCAGTGCAGTGTTCTGGATGGTATCAATTCTTCTTCTGATATCCAAACTTTCCAAACCCTTTTCCAATCCTTTTGGGACCGTTCCAAATGCACCAACTACAATTGGTATCACTTTCACTTTCATATTCCATAACTTTTTCAGTTCTCTGGCAAGGTCCAAGTATTTGTCCATTTATTCATTTTCTTTTAGCTTCACCCTGTGATCTGCTGGCACTGCAAAATCCACCAGTTGACAAGTTCTTTCTTTTTTGTTAATCAATGACAACAATTATTTGGGGTGGTATATCGAGTCGTTATTCTTAACGATACTCGTTTGTTTTTATCGAGCTGTTCTTCCTGACAATGTCACATCCTGCACCTAAAATATATTTCCTTGAGGTTATGTCCATTTGACGAATTCATAATTCTTGTTTCTGCTATTAATTCTATTTTCCTCCCACACACACGATCCCGATTGCTTTTTACCTGCCTGTTGCTCTGCCTTTTTCTCACCACTCTTTCACTCACCTTCTCTCTCCCCTCCTCTTTCTCTCTTCCCTGGCATAGGTGGGGATCAGAGTGTAGTATCTGTTCCGGATGCTGTGCTCTGATTCTTCCCTGTCCACCCGGTAAAGTACAATTAATAGCGTCGATCCCAGGGGGCCATTCCCCCAGGCAATACCTGCCCCCCTCGGGGGTTGGGCTGGGTTCATTGCCCAGCGCCTGAGGCGTTCCCCTTGAGGGGGAATGCCGAAGGGATAGACGCAATTTTTTGTTCTTTCACACTCATGAGCTTCGGCTTGTGGGTGGGCCCACGTTAAAACGAGGCCTTGTGCCCAGCCCATACAGGTAGGGTATGAGGCAAATAAACAATACCCCCTCTCTCTTTCTCTCTCACACACTCTCTCTACCTGTTTCTCTCTCGCTCTCTCTTTCTCTCTCGCTCTCTCTTTCTCTCTCGCTCTCTCTCTCTCTCACATTCTCTCTCTTCTTTCTCTCTCGCTCTCTCTCTCTCACTCTCTCTGCCATTCTCTCTTTCCCCCCTCTCTCTCTCTGTGTTTACCTTCCTTTCCTTCTTCTTTGTTCTCCTTTTCCATTTTATTGCCTAGTGTCATTCTTTCTTATTTTCCTTCCCCCTCTCTCTTTCTCTCTCACTCTCTCTCTCTCTCACTCTCTCTCTCCCTGTTTCTCTCTCACTCTCTCTCTCTCTCACACTCTCTCTCCCTGTTTATCTCTCGCTCTCTCTCTCACTCTCTCTGCCATTCTCTGTCTCTCTTTGTCTCTGTCTCTGTCCCTCTGTGTGTGTGTGTGTGTGTGTGTGTGTGTGTGTGTTTACCTTCTTTTTCATCTTCTTTTTTTTCTCCTTTTCCATTTTATTGCCTAGTGTCATTCTTTCTTATCCCCTCTCTCTCTCTCTCTCTCTCTCTCCTCTCCCTCTCTCTCTCTCTCTCTCTCTCTCTCTTCTCTCTCTCTCTGTTTATTTTCTTTTCCTTCTTCTTTGTTCTTGTTTCATTCTTTCTTATTTTCTCTTCCTTTTTCTCCTTCGCTCGTTCTTTGTTTCATCACTCACTCACTCGACCCATCTTTCTCTCTCCCCAAAATATCACCCCACATCTCCCCCTCTCTCTCCCTTTCTCTTTCTCTTTCTCTTTCATTTTCCATCCAGTACTACTATTTTTTAACCAGGTCTATTTCGTGGGACTCGACCATCTACTACCACCTTCGGTCACAGTGGACCTGGGAATAATGATAGTGAAGAGGCACCCCCCCCGTACTCCCCAAATCTCCAGAACTGGAGCCTCAAGATCAAATGCAATTTGGGGTCACACACAGGACACATTCTTGTGTGTCCGAGGGAGGTCTTTCCCCTCTGCAGTGGACACAGTCACCGTATTCTTAACCCTCACCAACCAGGTGTTTATTCTTAAACTGCTACATGTTCCTAATTTGGTTACACGTTGATAATAAATAATACCTAATAGTATCCGTTTTAAATGAATAATATTTCCCTAGTAATAAAATTCCCCTAGAAATAATATTCCCCAGAAATCATCTTCCCCTTGAAATAATATTTCCCCAGAAATTATATTCCCCTAAAAATAATATTCCCCATGAAATTATATTTCCCTATAAATCATATTCCCAGAAATCATATCCCAAGAAATAATATAGAAATAATATTTCCATAGAAAATAATATTCCCCTAGAAATTATATTCCCCTAGAAATAATACTTCCATAGAAATTATATTTCCCTAGAAATTATATTCCCCTAGAAATTATATTCCCCTAGAAATTATATTTCTCTTGAAATAATATTCCCCTAGAAATAATTTCCCCATGAAATAATATTCCTCCCTTTAAATCATATTCCCTAGAAATAATATTTCCATAGAAATTATATTTCCCTAGAAATAATATTCCCCTAGAAATCATATTCCCCTAGAAATAATATTTCCATAGAAATTATATTTCCATAGAAATTATATTTCCCTATAAATAATATTCCCCTAGAAATTATATTCCCCTAGAAATTATATTTCCCTAGAAATAATATTCCCCTAGAAATAATATTCCCCTAAAAATAATATTCCCCATGAAATAATATTTCCCTAGAAATAATATTTCCCTATAAATCATATTCCCCTAGAAATAATATTTCCATAGAAATTATATTTCCCTAGAAATAATATTCCCCTAGAAATCATATTCCCCTATAAATAATATTCCCCTATAAATAATATTCTCCTAGAAATAATGTTCCGCTAGAGATAATATTCCACTAGCAATTATAAAATCCTGGCATCTTACCTGAGAAGAAAATTAACATTTTATGAAAACAAAAATTGGCAGAATCGTACTTTTTATGGACGATACTGTATCTCTCTCTCGATAATTGATTACTTTATTTACCGAATTAGTTGTGAATTTGTTTCCGGAAGACACAGACATTCCTTAACTTGAAACAAAATGAAGACAAATTATTTTCAACTTATACCAATGAATAGAATGACACTTTACAAGCAATGTTTATATGCAAATGTAAAATCGATTATTGCAATTACAGTAAACTGGTAACCCTGTCGACGAAGGACAGAAGAATACGCCAACTGCACCTCTGCAGAGGGATATATGACGGAGAACGAGAAAGGAAAAAGAGCAAGACATTGTCTTGCCTGCCGGGATCGAACCCGCGTCCGCCCGCATGCAAAAACAAATGCGATTTAGGGACGCACGCAAGGTTCGACTGATGTGCCCGGATGTTTGGGTAATATGCCCATAAAATAACCAAAGCGAGTGGAGCGTGGCGTGACAAGCAGAGAAGCTTTCGGCTTACGTGAGACGGCAGTCAGAAAATATTATTTTGACGACGGCGACGGATTTTTCAGCTGCTGGTCGAAGACTGTGTTGACCAAAAAAAAGTTCGGCCTGCGAGAAGACAGTGAACTCGCTTCTTTTTGGTCCCCGCTCAGCAGGAACTTGTTGAAGCAAATATTTATTTTCCCCCTCTATTTTCCCCCTTCTTGTGATGCTTAAAGACGGAATCCAGATGGCTGACCTGTTCATGACATGAACATTCCACTTTGGTACTTACTTGGGCTTAGACGGGCTGTCGGAGAGCCCTTCTCTGATAAATCGGATGGTCACGTCGAGCACGAAGCAATTTTAAGATTTTCCCGACCTGTTGCCTTTATGGCAACCCCCAACCCTTTTTATCCCATATGATCTACAAAGTGGTGACAGAGAGTCTTTGTAATATTCGCAGAGTTCCGCCCCGGTTTCCTGCCTCAAAATCGCTAGTCGGTGGCTGCTGAAACAAACACCAGCTATGATTGAAGTCCGTCACTTTATTGAAGCGGTGTCACTTGAAAAAAACAAAAACAACTTAGGGCGTTTTCCCCGAAAACCCAACCTCAACCCAAACCCTAACCCCAATCCTAACCCTAAACCCTAACCCTAACCCCCCTAGTTAAAATTAACCGTTTTATTACAAAATTTGTGGGTTCTGTTTTTTCTGGGTCACCCTTAATACTGGGTGACCCAGAAAAAGCAGAGCCCAAATTATTTATTTATTTTCCCATTAAACTAACCCTATGCCTAGTTTTTTGTTGTTGAAGTGACACCGCTTCGGCTACGGACTTCAATAGTAGCTGGTGCTTTTTTTCAGCAGCCACCGGCTAGCGGGTTTTGAGACAGAATGCCGGGACATAACTCTGCGAATATACCCAGGGTCTTGGTAAACTGCATCTAATGAATTTCCAATTCTGGAGCTCTGGGGAGTGTGGAGTACCTCTACATTGCCATTACACCAAGGTCCACTCTGACCTGGAATGGCAGTATCTGATAGGGTTCTATCTATGGGTTAAATAGAAAAAGTAAAGTAAGTAAAGTCATCGGGGTGGCCTAAAGTCGGTATCAGCCAAACATCGCGGGAGTCTATCCCTTTTTCAACAGCGCTAGAGCAAGGAGATAGTTTTTGGCGTCTGAAGTGGAGCCCCACACCTACCATCAGTTCATAACTTTACCGCACAGATCCTTGTGCTACTCATACGCTGAGTTGGCGAGGGCCGGTATGCGAACTCGGAACCTTGTGGTTCCTAGTCCGACACTATACCGACTGAGCTAAGCTGGTCCTAAAAAGAAAAAAAAAGGTATGTTTAAAAAATATGTTAAAGAATTGTGATTCAAAAATTGAATACGCATCAAGAATCAATAAAACAAAACGGCATAGAATAACCCAACAAGGGTTGACATGCCGTAAAATCCAAACAACCAACTACATTCATGCATATGAATTATTCTTTCTTCCTTTCTTTAAATCATATTTTACTGTTGTCGCTTCTTTTTCTT
>CM042163.1:8586652-8589152 GCA_023376005.1 Doryteuthis pealeii
TTAACTCTCATTGCTTTTGAGAGTTATTCCTTTTAAGACTTAAATGAGAGTTAAGTACTTTTGTTCTTTTTCCGAGAAGAAGCTTGTAAACAATGGCAGCCATCTTTGATTCAACGTCATTTTCACGGAGAAAACACAACGCCTTTTAACTCCAAAATATCATAAAGTGTCTTTTTTAATAACAATCAAGTACATTTCAAATAATGAGCAAGTAGAATTTTATGGTAAGAATTTAGTCATTTAATGTTCAAGATTACCAAAAGTCTTTATAGACAAGCGATTATCATCAATGACATTCTCTTCATAAAGGCCACGTCCTGGTGTTATATGCCCCTTTACTTGAGTTTATATAATCTGTGTGAGAGAGAGATGATGAGATGATTGTTCTTACTTGTTAATATCTGCTTACTGCTTCTAACTCGGCCAGCCACAATGTTCTTTTGTTGGGCTGTTTTCTCTTCGGGGCTTTCTGTGAGGGTTTGTTTTTTCTTTCTTGTTGGACTGGTCCTTTCTTGTTTTTAATAATCAAGGTAGAGCAGGTAAAGAGTGGTACAAAGGTTTTGGTACTCTTTGACGCTGTTGTTCTTATCAGACGAGAACAATCGTAAGATGACTGAAAGATACTGTCCAATCTGTGTCATCACACTTTGAAATCGATCGGGTAACATCTGGATGGCGATTTCTCTTCCACCATGATGCAAGATACGTCTGGCAGTGTTTCCGGTTCTGGAGGTTCCTTCTTTGCCTGTTCCATCAGGGAAGTCCCATCTCTCCCCTATCACCTCCTCGCGTTGCTTCTGTATCACCTTTTTAGCATCTTTGAGGAATTGGTGATAACGAGAAGCCTCTGAATCCGTCCATTCGAACACTTCGGCTTTCAGGTGGACAGCAATCTTCATGTAATGGTCGAATGTTCGTAGCAATGCATAGAGAACTTGTTTGTCAATCCTTTACGTGTTTCATAATCATTGCGACGTTTTACAATGTTCCCATCATCATCTCCCACCTCTTCAAAGAAGGAGAGTAAGTCAGCAACTGTTCTGATGATTTCAAACCCTGCTTGTACGATGGCTGGATCATGACAGTCAGCGCTGAGTGGTCCCACATGTCACAGTAAGCTCCACCGAGGCCCAGGTACAAGTTGACAGCCTTATAACATGAAAAGGGATTTTTGGATTTCTTAGGTCAAAAAACTTACCTGTGTGAATTTTCAGCCTCAAAACTTGAACGAAACTCGAAATCTGTGAGAATATGTTAATATATAGATGTCGCCGGGATTACGAATCGCGTTTGTTTTTTGAAATTATGACTTTTGTGTAAAATTCTTTTTTTCTAATTGTCACAAGTCATATTTAATAAGTTTTAAATTTTCTAAGGCATTGAGACCTATATTTTCAGGAAATATACTCTGGAGCAAATCTGGCTAGTGGCATTTTGAAACTTTCACGGTTTTCCGTCGAATTTTCGCTGGAAAAAACGTTCAATTTTTGGTTAAATTTTCCTAAATCGGCAAAAATTTTGACCGAAAATCTTATTTTTTTGCACTTGAAGGGTCTGAAGTCTAATAAATGATTAAATTAAGTAAATTAAGATATTATTTTGGGTTGCTGAGAAGAAATTTGGATAATTGGGCACAGTTTTTGTCATCTTATAGCTCTTAATTGGTATATAGGTAAAATGCAACATTTATGGAATAGGCTAAGATAAGGTAACCTTGAAAACGATGTATCGACAATCTTCAAAAGCTCGTCATTTTTCATGGAGTTGAGCTTTTAACTTGATTTTTTTTGTTGAACTGGAAATTTTTTCTAGTTTCTCAAAAACTAAGACCCATAAATGTTTGATGGGGGTCTAATTTTGGCAATTCCCATGCTCCAGCCCACTGTGCTGGGTCGTCTGCTCATTTTGTTGTTAATAAACAAGCAAGACTTATTTGTTTTTCAAGAAGTCTATTCTTTATCTAAAACCCCAAAAGACAGAAGGGTCCCCAACCGCGCGGTGAGAATTTGGCATCTTAGGAGCGAACGATCCTTACGTCTGCTCCTTCTGACTAACGGCCAAAATCTGACTAACTAAATCAGTTACCTGCTCAGATTCGCCTTTAACCAATCAGCATCCAGGTCAAAGATGAACTGTCTTGTCAATCAAGTATAACAGCTAACGGTAACTTTCCATTTGCCATCCCGTTATTTGAATTTTAACTACACTTACAGACATAATTCATAGGCTACCCTCGAATCATGTAACAAATGAAGTGCTGTACTGAGACCATTGCCTTAAAGATATGATATTTTTGATTGGATAGGGAAGAATGTTGTTCTAGACATTAGCAGATATTTTATTTGCTTACAAATTTGTCGCATTGGACACACAGGTCTGAGCTTGTTGCTCTAATTTGCCTCGACATTACCAACTCAGGCTTGGAATTCTGTTCGATTTTTGATTATTGACTGTCCAGACAATTCCTTTGTTTTGGTGCCAGATCTTCTTCTTCTTCTTC
>CM042163.1:8594152-8629152 GCA_023376005.1 Doryteuthis pealeii
TCTCCTCTCATCTCGTCCTCTCTCTCTCTCTCCTCTCTATCTCTTCTCCTTGATTAAAAAGCATTCGCCTCTGAGAGAGTATGGTGTTGTGTGTCTGTCTCACACACACACACACACAGATTATCTTTTATCTTTCTAATCTTTTCTCTTTCTCTCTCCCCCCTCTCTCTCTCTCATCTGTCTCTCTTTCTGTCTCTTCTATTTCTGATTCAAAAAGCATTCACACTCTGACAGAACTACACACGACAATATACACACACACACACACACTCTCTCTCTCTCTCTCTCTCTCTTCTCTCTCTCTCTCTCGTCCCTTCTCTCTCTCTCTCTCTTTCTTTTTCTGATAAAAGGCATCTCTCTCTGTCTCTCTGTCTGTCTGCTCTCTCCTCTCTTCTCGCGCGCGAAAGGTAGAGCTAGTGAGGCGAGTGAGAGGAGAGAGTGTGTTGTGTATATATATAGCTATGCCTCGTCTCTCTCTTTCTCTCTGCTCTCCCTTCTCTCTCTCTCCCTCTTCTCTCTCTCTTTGAATAAAAAGTTATTCCTCCCCGCCGCCACCTCGCCAGACTACTACCCCCCTATCCGAAAAGCTCTTACAACGTCATAGTACTTACCTCATATCTAAAACTCTCCCCGCCCTTTTATTGGTAAAATACTTTGACACGGACCGTTTTTCTTCAATCAAAACAACGAACAACGTTCTATGAATTGTTTAACTCTTTGTTCAAACAAAAAATTGCTTGCAAGGCAGTTTGCGGGAGAGGAGGAGGAGGAGGGTTCACCGTTCTCATCGGGGCAAGACATTTCCTAGTTGAGTAACAATGATATTTCAGAGGTTGAACCCACCAAAAACGAACCCAAATTACTTTTATTTTTCCCATTAAACTAACCCTAGAATGCTAATATTTTATTTAACAACTAAACTAATTATCTATTTCCCCTTAGTTTCCCATTAAACTAACCCCCCTAACTTACCGCCTGAACCCAACCTAAACCCTAACCCTAACCCCTACCCCTTATTTAGTAACATAATATTTAAAGTACAGTGTGAGTCCAGAAAAAACAGAAACCGCACTATTGTAAACTCTGAAATTCAAACCTTAAAACTTCGCTCTAATATGCCTTGTGTCGCATCCGTCGTGCGAGGGGTTTGGTTAAATATATATATAAATGACATCAATCTAATTCCTATCCAATACTAATATATTTTCAAATAAGGCCGATTTGACTATAGACGGCAACCCTAACAGTTTACTACACTTTTGGGTCAGAGTGAACCAGGGTGTCATTCTCACTTGAACAGGTGTACTCCACACTCCCACAAGAAGCTCCATAACTGGGTAGTTTCACACACTGAACGCTTTTCTGATTATAACAAGTAAAATCTTTACACTTGAAATCCAAATAATTCACAAACAGGTACTACCATTCCCGATCAGAGTTGCCTGGGAGTAATGGCAATAAAGGTGGGTACTGCTACAATGTCCATAAGCTCAGAACTGGAACCAGTTTTTAGTGTTATGCCAGGGCACTTGGCTTTATGAGAAAATACCGGTGATCCTAAATATATATTTAACTCAAACGCCCTCGGCACGACAGAATGCGACACAAGGTCATTTCCTTAAGCGGAGATTAATCAGGTTTGAAATTCAGAGGTTTTCCTTCTCCTTAGACTGGTTTACCTAGCCATGGTAAAGAGCCCAGTCTGCCTACTCATTTACCATAGTCCTGGAGGGGAGTAAGGATTCATACTTTCCCAAGGGTAATTAGCGCTAAGTAACATGCAATTACCACGTCCAGGATTTGAACATCGGGCGATCGAGTCATTTCCCATGACTTTAACCATTAACACAGCGCTTCCTCGCTTCAACACGGGTGATCCATTATAACTTCGCGCCCGATCCCAGTACCCGCGATCCATAGTCTTAAAGAGACTAGCGGGCGGCCACTACCCATAAGAAACGGGTAAAAATCGGAAGATTTGAAATCGTACTGGAGAACAGATATTTCATCGTACCATTGTTATAACAAATGACATGACTTCAAATAATGTTCCAGTTTTGTTCTATTCTGGATTGCAAAATAAATTTTCTAATATGACATTAAATAAATAAATAAATAAATAAATAAGATAAGAATAAAAAGAAAGAAAAAAAAATAAAGGAAAAAACACAAAAGACAAACAAGCGCGTTCAATAATCATTGGGTAGCGTTCGTTTGTTTACGCCGGTGGAGTTGTCTGCCCTTTTAGTTTTGATGAGCCCACCAGGGGACCATAGATTTAAGCGCCGGTTTCAAATCCTTTCGCCCTCTTTATAGTTTCAGCAACCTACGCAGCCACATGGTAGATCTCTATCTAAACCCTCTCGTGGGGCTCCGCCTCCCTACATTAGACTGTAAGTCCTCACAGCCATTGGACTATTCGCAAGTCTCAATGTCTGTGCCTTTTAATTTGTATATCGTATCATTCATTGAATTTGTCTATCTTTATTGTGTACCTCTATTATATGTATCTCTTTACTATGAACGTTGTACGAAACTGTTATCCATGTGCTGTTTATTAAATGTTTGTCTATTAACCTTTGTTCGGAGTTATTTGTAATCCAAAGTTCTGAAATAACTTGAACCAACGTTACAATGGTAACTTTGAACAGTGCATAAAAAAATAATCTTACAATGGGAAGCCAGATATTTTGTTTATCATTACAGAAACTGTCAACATAGCAACTTAAAATTCCCCCCACACACACGCACACACCACAACTGCTCTCTCTCCCTCTTCTCTCTCTCTCTCTTCTCTCTCTCTCTCTCTATAATATATATATTATAAATATAAAACAAATCTAGCATGTTCCCAGCCGACAGTAATTTTGGGAGAATATGCCCGCTAAAATTGAAGTCAGACCTAATTTTTTGAAGTTAATTCCTTAATGGTTAATTAGGCGGATTTCAAGATTTAAGATGCTTGCGTGTCGTTTCCGACATATCGGTTTTCGATCACACACAAGCGATCTTCCTAGTCTATAGCTCGCTGATGAAGACCTAATAGGCGAAAATGTACATGCAGAGATTGATTTGTTTCTCGATTTGTTTAAGCCTTACATTTAGTGATAGTAATCCCCGCCTAATTATTACATTATTAATGAATTAATTTTCAAAAATTAGGCGACTACTTCAAATTAAGCACTATTTATTCTCCCATCATAAGTATTATATATTATATATATTATATATATATATTATATTCATTGTTATTTATTATTTAAGTCACCAATACATAGTTCGGCCTTACCAATGGTTCGGATTTTACCGTCATCAGGGACGTTGAACTTTTTGAAAAAAATTTGACAGTTTTTAACCCGTTGCCTCGGTGAACGTGGATCGAATTATTCGTTCTTGCTTTTGCTTTCTTCATTCACCGGCGTTCTATTTGTGCGTCCAATTGAGTTCTCGTGTTTTGAATGATGAATTTAAAAAGATGTTCCGTTTTATTTCATTTTTTCATTTTTATTTGTATTTTGTTTTTATTTTTATTATATATTATATATATATACTATATAATGGTATACAACAGCCTACCGTACTCGATTTCGCCATAAGAAATCTTCCATTATGGGAGACTAAGTAGGTTATTTCTGTGTTATACCATTAATAATAAATTTGCTCTACTTCGTATTGACACTTTATAATATCGTTCTTGTTCAATATGGACATTCCCATTTTGAGAATCTCCATCATTGAAGCAAGAACTATATTAAAGTCCTGAAGAAGGTCTAATATGATACGATAAACGCTCGCATCGTCGACAATAAACATCCAGTTCTCATAACATCCCGTGTTGTCTACTTTCTCCACAGCACACACAACACACACACACACACACAATTATATAATATATAAATAGAAAATAACATTTGAAAAACACATGATGTTTTGTATGTAATTGCTGACAAATCTGTTTCGACCAAAAATCGATAAGTTGGTCTTCATCAAGAGCGACATAGATGGAAGAAAAAATATCGTGTAAAAGACGTTTACGAAAGAAACGAACGCTGAATTCAATCGCGTGAAAATTTTGAAAAAATGCAATGTTTCTGCTTTAAAAAATGAAAATAAATTTTTATTTTAATTTTTAAAAATCAGAGCATATAGAGTTTATAGTAAAACTCAAAAGAGTTTGTTTGTAAAAGTCTATAAAATGTAAAAGTGGGTATCAAAATAGTATAGGAAAAAATAAATTATCAGCCTCGTTAAAAATAACAAGTCCCACATGGTAATTTGAAAAAAGATGTTAGAGTCTCCAAAATTTACTTGTGGTGTTGATAAGCTCCGTAGAGTTATTAAGATGAAAGTTGCTTAAGGTGTAAAATTCCAAGATACTAATGTTTTTCATTTGACAAATATGGAAAAATAGATGGAAAATTAATACCGATCGTATGAAATTAACATTTTGGACAAAAACATTGTTTTTCAAATGTAATTACATACTTACCATATCTCCAAAATACTGTCGGATAAACCATTTCAACTATTTCATTGATATGAATCATATATAATATATAATTTATATATATATATGATATGAAACAAGGGGATGTTTGGAATGGGCTTTTTTGGCCGACAATTTTAGGAGAATAGTGCTTAATTGGAGTCGGTAAGCTCTAAATTTTGATTATTTTCTCGAACTTTGTTTAGCCATAACATTTAAATAGGCATTCCGCCTTATTCATATTAATTAATTAATTGTTTCAAAAATTAGTATCGACTCCAATTAAGCACACATATATATATATAATATATATATATATATATATATATATACTATATAGTATCAAATGCGCCTGCAACCAACCGTTTGAAGTTATTTTTTGTAATGCCCCAAAAGACATTGCGTTTTACTCAATCTGTAGGGTTATTCAATTTTCTTTTTTCAAACTCACTAATTTTTTTAGACTTTTTTCTCTATTCCCCATTACATATCTACCATAAGAGGTAATGCTACCAACTTCCAACAGGCCAGGTGGTTAAAGTGACATCTCTATTAAAGACTAAAACATGTTTCAACTCTTTTGGGAGAGAAGTTCGCCTAGCCTCATAAAATATACCTCCTGATTAACATAATGTGTCACTTATGAGTCACCTTGATTAGCGCAGTAAAGAAAAAGTCAACGTCTTGCAAAATAAAGTTAATTCCAGTTTAACGTGTCTCTCAACTCTTAAAAGATTGTTTATTTTTTTTAAATATGGAAAACAAAAATACGTCACTGCTTAACGTCACATTACACCAAACTCATCATAACATAGAATAAATACGCCTCAAAATTTGAAACATGCAGCATTAGAACAGTCCTCATTTTTTTTAAAAACAAGTTTTAATAAATACATGACTGGTATTATATATCTATATATCGTTGTTTTTAATCTTAATACATATTTAAAGTTTACATTTCAAATTGTTTTATTTTAATCCTTTAAATGAATTTGATGATTTTACTTACCTTAGGGTACAAACTCGCTGACAGTGTGATTTTTAACATCCCTCCAGGCAATATGTTTTCCTGAAAAATCTATTTTAATCGCCCAGGAGTGTGTTTTTTTTTTTTTTAGAGAGTTAATTGCAGGTTTACGTGTCCTTCTCTAACTCTAAAAGATGTTTTTAAAATATTGATAACCTGGTAGTAAGGCCGGTTTGAGAAACGTGAAAAGGCTAAGGTGTCACAACAGCATTAAATGACCGCACTGAGGTTGATATGCCCGTAAAACAAAACCAACCAACCAAACAACTAGAGTATAAGATGTATGAAGATTACCATTTTTCAAGTTGTTTTTTCTTTGTTCTCTTACAGCAAGAAATATCCACCCTTTTGAAGTTGTTGTAATGTAATTGTAAGAATATACTAAGCCCAATTACCGGTCGATTTGGCAAGCACAAACAGCAAGACAGTCCGTAAACTGAAATACGATTCTGGTTTGCTGCAAAGACTACTGCAAAATGGCAGGATTTTAAGGGCCCCTCAGAGGATCTAAAAAACCAAGCAGTCATATCAGGACTCAGGAATGGAATCACACTCAAATGCACGAGTGGACTGTTTCTGAATTCCCATAAGTACCAGTTGCTTGACACTGGTTAGTTGTGCTTGGCAGTGACCAGTTGTTCAACAACCAATAGTAGAGCTGAAGCTGAGCTGGACTGACTCTTCAAAATAGTAATGAAATATACTTAAATTAGAAAGATAATCGAAATTAAATAAGAACGCATATAAAAAGATTATCACTTATTTTAATTATATTTAATTTATTTCCTATAAAATACATTCAGAAGAAAAAACAATAATACGATAATATTCATAAGTATATGAATACCAAGTAATTATTTATTAACCCGTTTTGTTAAACAGTAATGCAATTACGCCACCATATGTAATGTAAACCCTTTATTTCTTAGGGATATATGAAGACACAATTGCAGATTTTAAACACACTAATAACATGGGCGTTTTGAGGCCAAATCTAACTCATTCATAAGACATTCGTTGATAAAATAAAATATTCTATGTATTAAATACAAATGATTTTGACAATAATTAAATACTCAATTGAATAAACTTACGCAATCCCTGAGAAGTATTGTTGACATAAGCGTAGCGGTAGTTTCGGTGAAAAACAGACAGACACCGAATACTTCATTTATGATAAGATATAGACACACGTTTTCGGTCGGATGACCCTCCGACGCTTCTTCAGAAATTTCTTGCGTGAAACTTGGAAGCCTTCAATTGTCGTAATCGGAGCCTCACGGGAAACTTTGGGTAGATGGTTCTCAATCCGCCTTTTTACTATACCGACTGTCTGGTATGTTGTTACTGGAACTAACGACGGCTACTATACTACTTAAACGACTCCTACTAACAACCGATTGCCCCAAAGCAAACAAATACTATCAGTCGTCACGAGAGTAGAATTAAGTTTCAAACAACAATGATAATAATTGGTAGCGATCAATAGACTTACCCCGTGAAGCGAAACGGGTGCTAACGTAATCTGGTTACATGATGAGTAGAGGGCTCGAAAGAAATCGGGAAAATGTGGTCATTTAAAGAAGCGCTATATCGAAAACAGAAGATTTAGAGAGAGTAGTATAATACAAAGTAGCAGATTTTTTTCGTAGAATCGAGTGTGCATAAACCAGCGTGGACACTACGAGAAAGATGTACGGGAGCGCTTTGAACTGTTATCGAGTTATTTTACGTTGGAGACTGTTGGAAATTGTTGCGAAGAAAGGAAGATTTTGTCGTCGGGCGTTTTGCAGTTGGTTGGTTTGGTTTGTTTTGTTTTACGGCATATCAAACCTCATGGTCATTTAATAACGATAAAGTTTTGAAAATAAATCAATTCTTAATGGATAATACAATTTTTTTAATAAATACATTTTCTATTTAACCATAGATCGGACTCCTAACAGGACTACCACTCGGGTCAGAGTGGACTAGGGAGCATTGGTGATGAATGGGGTGCTCCACATCCCTCAAACCTCCAAAATGAACCTCAACCATCAGATAGAGTTTAACGTCATTCCAGGAACATGTATATCCGCAGCCACGCGCCTTCTAGCACCCAATATGATAAAAGGGGTTGGGGCTTGCCATAAGGGCAATAGGTTGGAAAATACATATAGGTGACTAGGGCTTGACGTGACCATGCCGATTGATCGGCAGGGGGCCTCTCGACCGCTCCGTCTAGCCCAATATAGGACCAAAGGGAGTATTGCAAGTCATAACTGCTCACTCCACCTGGGCTCTATCCTTAGCATCCAACGGTCCGACTCCGCTAACAGGTGCCCACATTGGGGAGTCCTTATACTCCCTCTCAGAGTGGCAGTCGGTGCTATCTATACGCCTCAGCCGGCAAGGGTGGCGTTTGCAGTTGGGAAACAGCGATTACTTCTGATCAGTTTCCGCAAACGCATACGAATAATATATCAATTTAATCCTAATAATCATCAAATGAATTAAAGCCAAGTGTAAGAGAGTTTGAATGACAATGGGAGGGGCGCGGGTATATTCATAGCTCAATTGGTAAAGAATTGTTCGTTAACTGTTCTATCGTAACGGGAACTGTTGTCTGCTTCGCTACAACAGTGATAAATGACATTAGTTCATCCTGTCATTTAGTTTATAAATATATCGAAAAATAAACGAAATAGATAAATAATATATGAAGAATAGCATGAAAGAAAAAAATCACGAATGAAAGAATGAAAAAAGAAAGAAAAGAAGAAGAAAGAAAAAGGAATATATCAAGAAAAAATTGACAAAAAGAGAAAGAAAAGAAGAAAGAAAGAAAAGAAAAGAAAAGAAAGAAAGAAAAGAATGTATTAAGAAAAAATGACAAAAGAAAGAAAGAAAGAAAGAAGAAATGAAATTATTAAGAAAAAATTGATAAAGAGAAAGAAAAGAAAGAAAAGAAAGAAAGAAAGGAAAAGGAATGTATAAAAAAAATTGAATAAAAGAAAAGAAAGAAGAAAGGAAAGAAACAAGAATAGAAAAAAAGAAGAAAGAAAGAAATAATATATTCAGAAAAAAATGATAAAAGAAAAGAAAGAAAGAAAGAAAAGAAGAAGAAAGAAAAGGAATATAAATCAAGAAAAAATTGACAAAAGAAAAGAAAGATAAGAAAAAAGAAAGAAAGGCAATAATCAATAAACAATTGAGAAAAAGGAAAGAAATAAAGAACGAATAGAAAGAACGCAAGAAAGAAAAGAAAGAATAGGGAATAATTTAAGAAAAAATTGACAAAAAGAAAGAAAGAAAGAAAGAAAGAGAAATAAGAAGAAGAAAGAAAGAAAAGAAAAAAAAAAGAAGAAAGAAAGAAAGAAAAAAAGGAAGGAAAGAAAGAAAGAAAAAAAAGAAGGAAGAAAAAAGAAAAAGAAATGAAAGAAAAGACAAGAAAGAAAAGAAAGAAAGAAAAGAAAGAAAGAAAAGAAAAGAAAGAAAGAAAGGAAAAAGAAGAAAGAAAGAAAAGAAAGAAAGAAAAGGAAAGAAAGAAAGAAAAAGAAAGAAAGAAAAGAAAGAAAAAGAAAAGAAAAGAAAGAAACAAAAAAGCAAAGAAAGAAAACAAAAGAAAGTGCAGAAGAAAATGAAAACAGAAGATAACATGGGTAAAATAAAAAGAATTGCAAAAAAAGAAAGAATTGAAAACGATAAGAAAATAATTTCCAAACATGACTCATTATAAAAAAAGATGAAAAAATCGACAGAAGGAAAGAAAGAAGGATAAGAGAAAGAAGGAAAGAAAAGAAGAACAGGAAAAAAGAAAGAAAGAATTATGACAGGAAGAAATAAATAAAACAAAGAAAGAAAAAATGTCGACCTTAATTAACCCGTTTGGGTCTGTGCCTAAATATCCAGAAAAGATTCTCTGATGGCGTCAGATTTCTCGCTAGAGGGCCGTTTCATCCTGCTTGCTGTCTAAATGCATGTTAGGGTTTGGTTAGGCAGGACGCGAGGAAAATCAAATGGTGGACCTGAGCCTCCTTAGCGAACGATTCTTAATTCAAAATAAATAAAGTATCAGCACAACTCTACTTCTGTTTGTACTTCTTGTGACGTCGTCGCCTATAAAATTGTCCTGCCTATAAAGATGGAAACGGGATAATTACTGCCAGGTTCACGCTGGGTGACACCATATCAGGACCCCCATCTATTGCTCAAATAGTGGACGGTGCTCGGCATGTACGGTTATCGTTCTAGGAAAGGACAACAATGAAACAGTTAAATTCAGGACGAGGTATTTGCATTTCCCATAGAGCTAATCACCATGGAAAGGTATGGATCCACCAAACTCTCCGTTCTCGCATCACAGCTAAGGTAAATAGTAGAGCAAATGGCCTCTTAATTTGGTATGGCAAACCGTTTGGAGAAGGAGGACTCTGATTTTAAAACCTGCGCTTAAAGAATTGACATTTGTGTCACATCCGCTCGTGGGAGGGTTGGGGTAAAATACATATAGGTCAAATTGGATAGTATTCGAAATGGTTTCCATTAACAAATATGTTTAACCCACCCCTCCGCACGCACAGGATGTGATACAAATGTCTAATTCTAAGCGGGGTTTAACAGGTTGAATCAAGTTTCTTTCCCCTAAGACTTGTGCCTAATCAAGTTAAAGAGTCAGTCTGCCCAGTATTTACTATAAATGGGACTCGTCGCCCCCGAGTTCAAATCCTGATGTGGGTATATTGCATTTAACCTTAGCTGGGAAGGTGTGAATCCTACTCTCCTCCAGCTATGGTAAATAGTAGGCAGACTGGGTCTCTTTACCTTGGTTAGGGCAACCTGTCAGGAGAAAAGGAAACACTCTGAATCAAACCTGTTGAACCTCGCTTAAGACAATTGACCATTGTGTACATCCCAGCTCGGCGGAGGGGTTCGTACTATATATATATAATAGAGAGAGTATGTGATTGATAATACTTTCCATAGGCACTATGTGAAATGCAACAGCCTTGTCCGGATTTGACTGGCATCGACCGAATCTATTCTACGGACTTAACCATTACACCATGCCGCCTCCAAATGAATACTATTATATGTTACTAACTAAGCTTTAAGCTAAGGTGGCACAAGGCCCAGAAGTATGGGGCACCCAATGAAAATGAAACTCACCTAACATATCCCCTGCAAATCTAGTTCCTAACCATTACACCACATAGGCACCTAATGAAGATCGAACTCACAACATGGTCTGCGAAGCAACTTGCCTAACCCATTACAGCCCACGGTGAGGTGCATAGTTATTGACTAAGCTTAGCTAGATGTGGCAGCAAGGGTCAAAAGTATGGTGGCACCCAGTGAGTAATCGAACCACTAGATATGGTCTGCGAAGCATAGGCTTGTGCCTACACGCATTGCAGCCATAGGAACTGAACCATAGTTATTTATAGGTAAGCGTAGCTTAGATGTTGGCACAAACCAGAAAGTATGGGGCACCCAAATAGAATCGCACTCACTAGCAATGTCTGCGAAGCAAGCTTGCTAACGACATTGCACCATGGGAAGTACCATATATTTAAATTACTAAGCTTAGCGTAGATGTGACACCAAGACCAGAAAGTATGGGACACCCAGTGAGAATCGACCACTAAATAGATGGTCTGCGAAGCAAAGCTGCTAAACTCATTAACACCATGGGAGTGTGACCATAGTATTTTACTAAAGCCTTAGCCTATGATTGGCACCAAGGTCAGAAAGTAGGGACAACCCAGTGAAGAATCCGAACTCACTAGCAAATGGTCCCTGCGAAGCAAGACTGCCTAAACCATTGCACTCCATGGTTCTTGTTCCTTTGGCCACGGAATGTTGTTGTGATTTTTGGTAGAAAATCTTTGATTTTCAATGCATATTTGTGGACATGGAACATTTTTTATGTAAAATCTTCAATGTCACGCGAATATCCTGAGCCATACACTTTCCAAATTTGAGTTCTTTTTGTGTGGCCGCTATTCCACAATTGTATAGTTCGTCGTGTACACTTTGATTATCTTCTTTTCCGCATTTTTGCGGAGGTACAAAACCAAATCTCCGTTACTATAAACCCCTCGCGTCCATTGGTTAGGTTTCTGTTATAATCTCTTTAATAAGGCCTTTCAGCTTAAGAGCATCGTTCCAATCTTATTCCCCTCATTCTATTTGAGATTTTGCCTAGAATAGGGTCCATCAAGGTTTCTTTCTTGAAGCGGTTAATCGGCATACATCGGTTTCGACCCATGTAGTAGTTGTCTTTATGTGTCGGTTTTCATTTCGTCGCTCTTTGTTAATGCTAATTGGATAACGCGCGACATGCGGAATCAGTGTTTTCCTTTGGACGTACATGGGTGTCGAAAAATCAAAGTCCATCAGCTAATGGCCTCATCACTTCATTATCCTGGCGGATGTGACCTTGGCTACTCTTTCCGTGGATTAAAAATGAATTCTATTTAGGTCGATGGTCCAGATTTTATAAAGTAGTTCGACCCATAGAAAATTTGTCGGGCGCGCGTTCTCCACACTATGGGCCTATCACTTCCTTCTTTATATTTAAGTATTCAATTCTGCTTGGTTAGCTCCTTCGGCGACAGTACATAACGGATGATCGTCCTGTAACAATATACAGAACACAGCATTCTCACTTGGCACCGTATTATGTTACTTGTCCCCTCCCCGCGGATCTTCGTTGTGGCTAAAGAGGAAAAATAATCTAAAAACACAGTTTGACTTTTAACAAATTATTAAAAAAGTATCTACTTATAAAAAACCGGTCTATTTATTCATAAAAGTACTTTTTAAGATTGTTAAAAGCCGTATTCTTTGTTGTGCAATTTCCTGGGATCCAAGACGATATACTCAGCCATTCTCTTGAGAAATCATCGTCAAGCAAAATAAGCTAGCCTAGTCAAAAGAATTGGACAAATTGGCAACATACTCCAGAGCACTGAAGACTGGAATAATTTCAATGACCGCCTAAAAACGGATTCTACATAGTTCTTGTATCTTTGAATCTGACATGTGCGACACCCCTCTGCGATCTTCAATAATAAATTTACCCTAGGGGTCCACGCGAACGCGCTCATTCTGGATATTGACAGATAATGAATTTATCTCTTCGCAAAAACTACTTGAGCGCTGGATCTTTATGCGCCTATCGCAAGCCCATCTAAATTAACTGTAAATGTACAGGTAAAATACCACTATCACCATCTATTGTGTAATACCATTTCTAAACTGTGCGACCAACGTGAAACTAATAAAAAATATCGTCTAATCGAACAACTAAAATGAATCTAATCCACCTGTCGCACCGCATTGCCTAGAGACACGATTTATCATGCTCGAGAGAAAAGACTCGTTTGTCGAAACTCATATTGCCGAGGCTGATATATATTATCTGCTTATCCTAGCGCAAGCAAAGTCCACCGGATAGGTCCACAGGGGGTGTCTAATAAGAGTGAAATTACTTATTCATTAGAAGATAATCACTGACGACATAAACTGCAATTTGAGATCTAAGACGTTGCGCGTTTAAATCAATCTTCGATAAATATTATGACCTGTATAGTGACGATACAGTTCAAGCGCGGAGAATATATATTTGAGCTAATTAGATTTAAATTCACACAATCCTACTTACCAGCCACATATATACTTAATCCCATCTTTTTCGCAAAACTGACAATTGAGGAGGCCCAGTTAACTGCCGCCGGACTGGACCCAGTTTCTAAGATTCCTCTCGCGCACCTATATCTTCATCTTCTTTCTACTAAGTCGCAAAATGGATAGTAAATACGAGATTCATACCATAAATGCCTAGGGGGGATCCGCAATAGTATTTCTTTTCACACACGAATATATGTGCTATGTAACCTCTCAACACTTCCTATTTTTTACTTTACTTCAATATTGCGATTAATGTCGTACTATTTTATGATACTGGTGTGCCTATTAGTCCGTGATTTTTTAAACAATCCACTACTGTTAAGGGACCACATCGATCTCCTATGCCTCAAACCGTAGCGTCCGAATGTCCCAATGCGTGATGTAAGAGCCATCAATTCTCTCAGTTTCAGTGATTCTCTTAGCTTGGGTTACCATGTGTTGCCAAAAGTTTCTTGAATAAGAGACACGTTCACTACTGTATCGACTATCAATATCAAATATTATTGTTCTAATTTTTAACTGTAGCTTCTGTTGGTTGTTCAACACCGCTATTGCGTTTACAGCTCGGCACTCTGACATTTACCGATTCGACTTGGTCGAATGCCATATCGGGTTTGCCGTAGAAATGAGGGAAGGTATTTGCATGTAAGGTATGGCCCCTCCGGATTCGACCGACTCTCGTCAAGCATTAACACCACCGAAGTCCAGTCCAGAGAAGCGCCCGGATCCCCCAACCGCGGCCCGAAGTGCGGCGTATGTGTAGGTTAGGTATTAGCCTCTCTATCCACTTATTGACGCGCAGACAATAAGGTATAGTTTTATATTGGAGCATGAAATATGCGCTCGATACTTCGTCGGCATCAATAAACCCCCCTGCCATTTAAATATAGGCACGGGAGGCTGAGATAGCCACGCCTGGAATCAAGACGTCTAGATTAAATTAACAACACCGAGTCCAATGGCCGAACGCACAGCACAGTGGTTCCAGTGAGCGCGTAGCGTCACGACCGACACAACAGGTTAGTGTGTTTGAAAAATTTCCCATCTAAAGGGTAGCCTATTAATAGTTGCACTAAAGTAAGGTACCATAAATACCTGAATGAAGTGGGTAATGTCTCCGACTATAACTGGTTTTTAACATAAAGACCTGATTTATAAAAATAATATACTTGTTTATTGATTCTAATATTTTGTCTTATCTCAACATATTAAAGATCAAATCTAATGAATGATGTTATATAGGACAGAAATAAAACATAATAAAATGAGTATATATTTATATGCGTCTTGATTAATTTTACGTTATCTTTTTAATTCATTATTTATTACATTAAAGACTAAATACTTACATCCGATAAAGCGCATATTCTTGCTTTAATGAGAAAAACACTGAAAATCTAAATTCATATCTTATACCTTCGGGTTGGGTGGTTGTTTTAGCGCAATATCAACCTCAGTGGTCATTTACTGCCTATTTACCCTCTTGTTATCATCCTAACCTTTTCACGTTCTCAAAACCGCCTATGCCAGTTTTCAATATTTAGAAAAACAATTTTTAAGTAGAGAGACACGTAAACCGCAATTAATACTAGCAAAATAATTTTAAAAACCCAGCGAATGTAAAAATAGTCTTAAAACATAGAGCTGAGGATGGAGTAAAATATTCAATTTAGCGGGAGTGTACTCTAATAAAGTAAAATCATCAGAATCATTAAAGATTAAAAAATAAAACATTTGAAATGTAACTTTAAATATGATTAAAATAAAACAAACTAATATAGATATAAATACCAGTCATCGTATTATTAAAACTGTAAAAAACAAATGAGGACTGTCTATGTTGCAATGTTCAATATTTGAGTATAATTTATCTGTTATATCGATTTGAAGTAATCGACTAAGATGACGTAGTTTGTTATAGACAAAAACCGGAAGCAAATCTCCCATTATTAAGATTTACAAACGTCTTGTGAATTCAGTATATTTATAACATATACAACTAAATACTTACGTCGAGCAGCGCATATTCTTGTTAGTTCAAATAAACCAGTTAGTAATAAAACCGCTTTGCAGCCAAATTTTAAGAGTCAAATAAGGGCAAATAAAATTACTTTTATATACTAAAAATGCGTTCGCGAATCATTGATGNCTGACTGATGATGAATCGATCAGTTTCCACCCCGCTGGAGGGTAGCCGTGCAAATGTCTGCCACACCGAAGAGACGTTGAAATACGTCGGAAACAAGTGTCTATGGAGACTATATATATATATATATATTATATTATATTTGAATACAGGTAGAAGTGATAACCTACTCGAGTTTCACCATAAGGATCTTCAGGGTTAAATCCACTGGATTAATCAAGATATTGATTAATTGCAGTCGATTACACGTGTGTGCTTTTCGCTAATACCATTGGGAAAGGTATGAATCCTACTCACCCTCCAGGTATGGATAAATAGTATGGCAGTCTGGGCTCTTTAACCTTGGTTAGGCAACCGGTCTAGGAGAAGGAAAACTCTTAATTCAAACCTGTTGAACTCCGCTTAAGAAATTGACCTTGTGTCACATCCTGCTCGTACGGGAGGCGTTGGTAAATATATATGATGATATCGGTGAATGCTCCACACTTGCAACCTTGTGCCACACTAAATTGAATAAAGCAAAGCCTATAATACCCAAGCAATACCAGCTCCTTCAAAATATTAATATATTTTTAAAATTTATTTATTAAGGTAACATTTATGTAAATCTAAGTATTTTAAAGAAAGCAAGAGAGGAAAAAAGCTCTTGAGAAAGTGAAGGACACTTAAAGAAAGAAGAGTTTAACAGCCGAGAAAAGACTGAAAAGACGGATATTATAGAAAGAATGAGGAGAGCCGTGCCATCTAAAATGACGGCAACACTTAAATCATTCTTTAATTGCTTCCTACTTAAAATATACAATATTGCCTCATAAATTAGTAAAAGTAAAGTAAAGACGTCGGGATGCCTTAAAGTCGGTATCAGTCAGACAGCGAGGGAGTCTATCTCCTTTTCACTTGCGCTAGACCAAGGAGATTGTTTTTTAGCGTCTTAGCTGGAGCGACATACCTACCATCAGCTTCTCACTTTACCGCACTGATCCCTATACAGTAAAAGTAAAGTCGTCGGGGTGGCTTAAAGTCGGTATCAGCCAGACAGCGAGGGAGTCTATCTCCTTTTCACTTGCGCTAGACCAAGGAGATTGTTCTTTTTTAGCGGTGAGGTAGAGTGACACACCTACCATCAGCTCCTCACTTTATCACACTGATCCCATTACAATAAAAGTAAAGTCGTCGGGGAGGCTTAAAGTCGGTATCAGCTAGACAGCGAGGGAGTCTATCTCCTTTTCACTTGCGCTAGACCAAGGAGATTGTTTTTATCGTGTGAGGTGGAGTGACACACCTACCATCAGCTCCTCACTTTACCGCACAGATCCCTGTGCTACTCATACGCTGAGTTGGCGAGGGCCGGTTTTTAGTCAAGTACTTTACCGACTGAGCTAAACCTATACACCTAGCTATTTCTTATATCTATGTATTAATGCTCGTGTTCCTTAAAATTGCGACCGTTATCATCTTGCAACACCCCCTGGTTAAAAAAGATTAGATCGTCCAAATCATGAAACGCAAAAATGTAAGTCCTGATTATCTGGCATTGCTTATCCACCGAATTCTTATTTCACCTATTTTAAAAATTTGAAGTGTCATCAGCTCAGATAATTATGGATCGTTCTGTTTTTATTATGATGAAAGGGAAGAAAAAGGTCACGCTACAAAGAAAAAATATCATAAGAAAGAAAGAAATAAAGAAAGAGAGAGAGAGGGGGGAAAGATAGAGAGGGTGTGAGCACGCGGAAGCGATAACGCTGATCTGTTTCCATTGAACATAATGAAAAGATAAAAAAGGAAAGAAAGAAAAAAAAGAGTGAGAGGAAGTTAACTCAAGATTATAATACTTTTTACTTATTGAACTATTCTGCAATAGCTCTTAAGTAAACATATCAAACGCTGAAATTAGATTATCATACCGTGATATTGTTACATAATTATTAGATTCCTAATACTTATGTACAGTAGTGTAGAAACCAAAATGGCTGTTATAAGTTCAGCCGGCAGCCTTGAAGGATTGAATGACAAGGCTTGACCTCAGTCCTGATCCTTCTTCCGGTGGATACCGTGAGAATCGGTGGAGAAGATCCTCTTCCGGTTTAGATTAGAAATAGATTTTAGTTAGTATCGGCCAAACCACAACAGTGGTCAGTCGTGTTATGCACGCTGCCGACTCAATCTGCGCAGGTAGTCTGGTGGAGATTTCAAAATAAAATATGATCTAAGTAAATCGAAGTCTTGGGTTATTATCTAAAAACTACCAATGACACAGGGTTTCTGATAAAGAGAAATCCCCAATGGAAGACCAGACACGAAGTCCCCAAGACGAAGTCCAGACGCTAGAAGAAGAACGTAAGATACTAAAGATGAACAGAAGAATAATAGAAGTAAGAAAGTAAAAAGAAGAGTATACAACAATATCCACTGTCTCGCTAGTATACAATATTGCCTCATAAATGAATACACACCAAGCAATTTATTTTATAAGAATTAAATATTCTTCTAAACTTACATTTTTACCAATCCCTCCGCACGAGCAGGATATGACACAAGGTTAATTTCTTAAGCGAAGTTTAACAGGTGTCAATTTAGAGTTTAAACTGGTTGCCTAACTAAGATTAAAGAGTCCAGTCTGCCCTACTATTTACCTATAGCTAGAGGAAGAATAGTTGGATTCGTACCTTAGAGTATTAGCGCTATGTGAAATGCAAATGTAATATATTACCTGGTCAATGAGTTCTCACTGGGAACCAGGTGCTGCACACAGGAAATGCGTGGGTGCCAAACATTGGCCTGAAAACAAAAACAGGATATGGCCTGGAACACATTGAACTGACCTTTGGCACCCGGAAAATGCAGGTGTACATTGACACTGCGTAGGCTCAGAAAATGTATAGGTGTAACGCATAACCAATGAAAAACTGGCTGCGTGGGTGAGGAGGTGTGTCTACAGGAAAACTGCGTAGGTATCACGATCAAAGAGGTGTGACAGTGTGAGTTGAACAATTATAAAAAGCCCTTAGAAATCTGGGTTGAAAGATCGAGATTGAGATCGATTGTAGTCACAACTCCCGAAAGTTCCGATGTATGTGCATCATCTGCCGACGACACTCAGTCTACACAAAAACAAGGAATAAAAATATAATTGTATATTTTTTATATCTTATTATAATGGAGATTGTGTGTTTGACTGTCTGTAATCGAAACTATATTACTACTCAAGTCACAATTCCCTTAGTTATTGACATCACATTCTCAATGATTTTATTTTTATTCAAACCTCAATTATTAATAAAATTGTTTTACATTATTAATACTGTTAAGCAATCTACATACTAACAACATGCAATTATATTTATATATACAACAAAATAGTGGTTTACAGTGTGAACGGAAAGGCTAATTTGCATATTGATATTAAAATGTGATTTTAATAAATATGTGCTTAGTATTATTGATTTCTAACTGTTTGGATATTATTTCAATGAATATAAGCAACATCTCTTCAATGAATCTTAAAGAAATCCATTAACAAGAAAAATAACTGTCATTTATATTACTTCCTCTTTTAAATAAATACTTTAAAAATTAGAAAAATAAAAATGAAAGACGAGAGTGATGGAAGAGTAAGTTTCAGTTGTTCTATTTTTTATTATACTCCCTCTGTTCAAATCTTTTTATCGGTATTCTTATTTAGTTTCATTAGCCTTTCTAATTTAATACAATATTTCATTACCTTAAAACTTAAATACTTGCACCCTACGGAGGGTGCATATATTTGCTAGTATATACAAGTATTGCGTGTTCATTGTCGGGTCCATCGACTGTATATAACACAAATAGCCTCATCCAGCATTTGAACTCGTCTCGTTACACAACGCGCCTCCACTATTCTGCTTGCCAAATCGTTCAACTCACAGGGTCACACCTCTTTGATCGTGATATCTACGCAGTTTTCCTGTAGACACACCTCCTCGCCCACGCAGCCAGTTTTCATTGGTTATGCGCTACACCTATACATTTTCTGAGCCTACGCAGTGTCAATGTACACCTGCATTTTCTGGGTGTCAAAGATCAGTTCAATGCGTTCCAGGCCATATCCTGTTTTTGTATTCAGGCTCATGTTTGGCACCCACGCATTTCCTGTGTGCAGCACCTGGTTCCCAGTGAGAACTCATTGACCAGGCAATATATTACATTTGAATTTCACATAGCTCTAATACACAACGCGCCTCCACTATTCTGTAATCTTGAACTTTAAGTGACTAAATTCCTGCCATAAAATTGTACTTGCGCATTATTTAAAATGAAGTTAATTGTTTTCTAAATAGACACTTTATGATATTTTCGTGTTAAAACATGCAGTCCTAGTGATTTGAACATTTTGGCAAAAAAAGCGTTTAATTACGGCGATTAATGGCAGATCATTTACTTCCGGCTTCTTCACAATAAAATAAACAAAGGACATCACCCATTTATTAATATTTAATTAATAACAAAAAATAAGGCAATGAGAGTGACGTCCCTTGTTTGTTTTATTGTGAAAAAGGCCGGAAGTAAATGGTCTGCAATGATCGAATCGACGAAATTAACCCCCCCCCTTTTGCCAAATTGTTCAAATCACTTGGACCGGATGTTTTAACACGAAAATATCATAAAATGTCTATTTATCAACAATTAAGGGCTGACTTCTGATTTAGGTCGGAAAATTAAAACGGGAAGTTTTTTGGTGGTACCCAATGACAGTTTAACCACAGTCTATGAATTAACATTTTGCGAATTGGCTTACGGTTTTAGGGGATTAAGGTTGTTTTTAATTACGTATTGCTTTTAAAAAAATAAACAACAAAAAAAAAAAATTACTATGTAAGAATGGTTCAAAGTTATAAATAGAAAGATACATGACTCCGACGAAGGTTAACAGACAAAACATTTAATATTGGTACAGCACATGGATATGACGAGATACAAAGTACATAGGTAAAAAGATAGATACAAAGTACATAGGTAAAAAGATAACATATAAAAGCCACAGACATGAGACTAGGGATAGTCCATGCTGTGAGAAGAACTTACAGTAATGTAAGTGGGGCCAAAAACCCCAACGAGACGGGGTAGACCTTAACTAACCCATGTGTGTCGTAGTATCGGGAACAGGAAAAAAGAGAGAAGCCTTTTGAACCAGCCGCTTAAATACTATATCCCCAAGCGGGCACCAGCAAACTAAACCGGGCAGACAACTCTCCCAGACAAATACGAAACTAACGCTACAACTATTTGCTGAGTTAGTGAATCGGGAGATATCTATATTTTTGTATGTAACATTTTTCAACTTATAACTTTCTCAAATTATTTCTCTTGAAATACCATTGACAAGTTAATAACCATATCGAAATCTGATTTCTCTGATAAAATTAAGCGAGAATTATTCCGAAATGTACACGTGTCAGTACTATTGTATGGTTTCTCTTTAACGAAAGACCTGGGGAAAATGCCAGATGAGAACTAGACAAAATGCTGCGTGCTGTTTTGAACATGGAAACAGCACCCAACAAAAAAGGCTGCTGTATGGCCTCTAATCAATCGTCTCACAAACCATCCAAGTAAAACGAGAAATACATGCTGGGCACTCCTGTAGAAGCAAAAACGAACTAGTAAACAGCATTCTCTTATGGACTCCTACACATGGACACACCAATGTTCGCCACTAGCAAAAAAACTTACATTCAGAATATCTGTACGGACACAGGAGGCTGCTTAGAGGAATTTCCAAGAGCGATGACCGATTGGGAAGGGTGGCGGACGCGAGAGAGAGAGAGAGAGAGAGAGAGAGAGGGGGGGGTAAGAGTTTGTGAGAGTGAATGAGTCAGTGAATGAGTCAGGGAGAGGGGAGAGAGAGTAGAGATAAGAGAGTGTGAGAGTGAGTGAGTGAGTGTGTATGTGTATGTGGTTTCATTGATGTGCGTGTTTGTAGGAAGACACATTAGCGTAGTCGTTTCTTCTCTTCTTCTTCTTCTTTCTCTTCTTCTCTTCTTCTTCTTCTCTTCTTCCTCTATCTCTCTATCTCTCTTTCTCATTCATCATTCATTCTTCTTCTTCTTCTTCTCTCTTCTTCTTCTTCTTTCTTCTCTTTTCTATCTCTCTATCTATCTATCTATCAATGTATCTCTTTCATCTTCTTCTTCTTCTCTTCTTCTTCTTCTTCTTCTTCTTCTTCTTCTTCTTCTTTTCTTCTTCTTCTTCTTCTTCTTCTTCTTTCTATCTTCTATCTCTCTTCTCATTTCATTCATTCATTTCATTCATTCTTCTTCTTCTTCTCTTCTTCTTCTTCTTCTTCTTTCTCTCTTATCTCTCTTTCATTCATTCATTCTTCCATTCATTCTTCTTCTTCTTCTTCTTCTTCTTCTTCTTCTTCTTCTTCTTTCTATCTCTCTTCTCTCTTTCTCATTCTTCTTCTTCTTCTTCTTTTCTTCTTCTTCTTCTCTTCTTACTATCTATCTATCTATCTATCTATCAATGTATCTCTTTCATTCTTCTTCTTCTCTTCTTCTTCTTCTCTCTTCTTTTCTTCTTCTTCTTCTTCTTCTTCTTCTTTCTATCTCTCTATCTCTCTTTCTCATTCATTCATTCATTCATTCATTTCTTCTTTCTTCTTCTTCTTCTTCTTCTTCTTCTTCTTCTTCTTCTTCTTCTTCTTCCTTCTTCTTCTCTATCTCTCTATCTCTCTTCTCATTCATTCATTCATTCTCTTCTTCTTCTTCTTCTTCTCTTCTTCTTCTTCTTTCTTCTTCTTCTTTCTATCTCTTTCCTATCTCTCTATCTATCTTTCTCATTCATTCATCATCCATTCTTCTTTTTCTTCTTCTTCTTCTTCTTCTTTCTCTCTTCTTCTCTCTTCTTACTATCTTCTATCTATCTATCTATCAATGTATCTCTTTCATTCTTCTCTTCTTCTTCTTCTTCTTCTTTCTTCTCTCTTCTTTCTTCTTCTTCTTCTTCTTCTTTCTATCTCTCTATTCTTCTCTTCTCATTCTCATTTCATTCATCATTTTTCTCTTCTTCTCTCTTCTTCTTCTCCTTCTTCTTTCTTCTTTCTTCTCTCTTCTTACTATCTATCTCTTCATTCTTCTTTCTTTCTTCTTCTCTTCTTACTATCTATCTATCTCTTTCATTCTTCTCTTCTTCTTCTTCTTCTTCTTCTTCTTCTTCTTCCTTCTTCTTCTTCTTACTACTATCTTATCCATCTATCTATCACTCTTCTTTCTTCTCTTCTTCTTCTTCTTCTTCTTCTTTCTTCTTCTTCTTCTGAGAACGCTGCACGATAAAAGACATTTATAGAATGTGATTTACCCGATAGTTTTCATGTGCACAACTGCAAAAAGACGGCGGGGCGTCACCATTCGATCACACCGTTGTTCGCCTATTATTAACTATTCACCTATACACACACACACACACACACACACACACACACACATATATATATATATATATATATATATAATATATCGTTTTGATGGTTCGAGATGGTAATGTCTCTGTATCACCCCACCCAAACCTAAACCCGAAATTTCTGACCGATGTTTTAGTCTTTAAGATTTCTAATGAAGCTTATTTAAACAAGGAGGCCCCTGGTGTAGTTTCGTTAACAACAAAGAGTTGTATATCCTCATTGGGTACTATACTCTAGTGACACAAGGTCACAATAAGCTAAGCATAAGGAATATCAAAACCATCAAAGTAGTAACTCATGATTCTGTTTTTTTGGTTTGGCTGGTTGGTTGGTTTTACGGCATGTCAACCCTTGTTGGTTTATTTCATGTCGAAGACTTGTTTTGATTTCATTTTTGATGGGTATTCAATTTTTTTTAAAAACTCATTTTTTCTATTTAACTCATAGATGGGAACCTAACAGGTACTACTATTCCAGGTCAGGGTGGATCTGGGAGTAATGGTGATGAAGGGGTACTCCACATACCCCAGACCTTCAGAATTGGAACTTCACCATAAAATAGAGTTTAACGTCATACCCAGGACACTAAGACCCGCAGCCACCGCTTTCTTGCACATATATGATTTAAAAAAAGGGTTGGGGCTTGCCATAAGGGTTGGAACAATCATATAAGTACTAAGGCTTGATTTGATCTGACGATTAATCGGAGGGGTCTTCTTCGATCGTCCGTCTAGCGTAAGTAAGGGCAAAAGTGGAGTATTGCATGTCATATACTGCTCAGCCACCAGGGTTCCATCCTTAAGCATCAGAGGTTGCCACCCATAGCCAATAGGTGGCCTCATTGGGGGAATTTTATCCCTCTGTAGAGGTGTAATTTTTTTTAACACATTTTTTAAATAATTTCTTTCTATTTGACCTATAGATGGTACCCTAACAGTTACTACCACTGTTATATAGTCATTGCGGGTAATATTGAACCAGAGTGATAGAGAGTCTTCGGGTGATAGAGAGAGACAGACAGACAGACAGAGTCGTGACTTACTTGCTTCATTGTCTAGTCGCCATATTTTCTTTTCCTTTTTCTTTTTTCTATTTCGGCTGTTATTGTCTAGTGGCGTTTTTATCTTTTCTACGGGCTTCTTTCGGGGCAACAAGACTTTGTGTTTCTTGTACAAGATTCTATTTCCATATTGCCCATTTTCAACCGCGCGGTTTGAGTTCAACCTCAGTAGAACACGTCTGTTCTGCTTTCCATTTAGGCTGCAATTGATTACCTAAATAGTCAAATCACGTGACGTCCGAGATTCCCGCCTTCGCCAACCGTCTGATATTTTTCCAATGAGAAAGGTGTTATAGGCATTTTAAAATGTGTGTACTGCATTGGAAATTAAATACAATATATTCTGCACAAAGAAAAAAATAAACAAAAAATCCAAATACTAGAAGCTCTATACATAAAACAATACAAACCATCCTTAAATAAAAATTAATTTCCAATGCAGTACACACATTTTAAAATGCCTATAACACGTTTCTCCTCAATTCTTCTCCTTCCAGCCTCCACATTAATTTAATTTTTAAAAAACTGGAACATATCACCCCTGATGATGGCACTTCGAAGTGCCCAAAGTACTCGGAACCTGAACTTTGGTGGACTAATCCACGAATTCCACCCCAAATATAAAAAGTTGGCCAGAAAACTTATTAAACAGGAGATGTGTCTTTTGTTTAATTCTACACACACACACACACCACCACACACACATATATATATATATATATATATATATATATATAATAATATATATATATATAATATATATATATATATATATATAATATAAATAATAGTAAATATATAGGTTTTTACATATCTATTTTATGGGTGACAAAGGAACATTCACAACCATATTGGTTTCATGCGATGCATTCATCAAGTGAAGATGTTTCAAATGTAAGGAAAATCGAAAAAAATTCAAAAAATTTCAAAAAATTTTCAATAGACATGGGATGCATATGATTGGATAAAATGATGTGCGTATGTATGTGAAGGTTAATTGAATGTATGAGAGTGTTTATGGGCAGCATAAAGTTGCGTACGCGGGGTAAACAGGTCACACACACACCACAACACACACACACATATATATATATATATATATATATATATATATATATATATAATAGATAGAGAGAGAGAGAGGGGGAGGGAGGGAGAGAGAGAGTCAATAAATTCACATCTTTACACACAGTGATTATTGATGTGAATATTACATGCATCAAGACAATGTGTGATATTTTAAAAGGATGTTATTTCGACTCGTATATTAATCTATATTCCAGTGATGAAAATGGCTTTTTTGAAACTAGGTATTCGCTCAAGGATATTATAAATGAATATACGTTGTGTTATATCAAGCGGGAAGCGAATAAAATATTCATGCATAATTATAAGGAATAAAAAAATGTGAATGTGTATTGAAATTGATGGAAATTTAAACAAAGGATAGACAATAATAGATGTCTCCATGATGTTAGGTGTGGCGCTCCACCTCAAATGCTAAAATAATAATATAGATGTCTCCATGAGTCGGAACTAAACAACAACCTGGAATTATTCGTCTGTATTTTTTTTTTTTTTAGATGAGGTTTTGATTAGAATAAATTTTGATTTTTTCAGTCTGTTATCCTCATTCTTCGTAATGATACCACAGTTAGTGTGCTGGTAAAATAAGGAGCTTGATGGGTAGGTGTTGGCGCTCCACCTTCAGATGCTAAAAATAAATTCTCCTTGTTCTAGCGCTAGTGAAAAAGGGATATATTCTCTCGATGTCTGGCTGATACCGACATTAGGCCGCCCCGACGACTTTACGTTATTTTTATCCTCATCTTTATTGTGTATAAACACAACGTTTCGCCCGCTGTTTCTTCCGGCCTTCCTCAGCTGTTCCCTGTGTATACTAGCATAATAATGATCTAACCTGGTAAATCATTTTTTGATAGTTTTTTTTTCATTTAAACGATCGTGATTCTTCTCGTAGCACATGTCGGAATCATAGGCGTGCAAAAACAATGGAAGGTTGTTCGACGCCGGTTTGATCAACTGTTAAAGTATTGAAAATGATTTCCCAGGTTGGACATTAGTATACTATGATATACAGGAACATCTGAGGAAGACTGGAGAATACAGCGGTCGAAACGTTGTGTTTATGCATACCACAATAAAGATGAGGACAAAGTCCGAAAAATTAAAATTATTAACAACCTGGAAATTGGGGATATGGCCTTTCTCGCTTCTTTTAAAGCGAGTTTGGTGATTTAAACTGGGATTGATTGTCATCACTGGAAGCTACGTTGACTTACACGACTATTATAATCAGTGGTTATTTGTACCCCTTTCACATACTGATTGTTCATAAAACAATATGTACTCATTCCTAGACGTTGTATTCTTTTCAATACAACTTTGTATATATATATATATATATATATATATATTATATATATATATATATAAAGGGTGTTTGGGATAAATTGACATATTTATATTTGGGTTATTTTCTCCGTGGGTTTGAGGTATTGACGCACACTACGCCATCATTTAAAAGCTTGGGCCCTTCTTCATTCATATACGAATCATGGAAGAGAATAACTTGTATCATGATGATCTGCGCCGGCCATCAAAATAAGATTATGTTTGCTGTCCAATACTCACTGAACATTGTAAAAACAAGCAGGCATGAACTGGAGAATTCTTCGAAAATCTGCAGAAAAAAGTGTTGTAGGACCCTCATATGCCTACGTGGAGTTTCTAAAAACTGTAGTCAAGTCCTGGATAACAAGGGTAGCCAATGGTAGGCCATATGTATGGCAACAGGATTCGGAGTTTAACATGTTTGAATTCAGAGTTTTCCTTCTCCTAGACTAAGGTTGAAGAACACAGTCTGTCCTACTATTTACCCATAGTTGGAAGGAAGATCAGTTGGATTCATACCTTTCCCAAGGGTACTAGTGCCATGGGAAATGCAAACAGCCTCGTCCAGGAATTGACTCATCTGGCCGTGTTCATTTCTTATGACGATATCCGTTACACCATACACCTTCATAACATATAAGTATATAATCTGTGGTTATTTGTGCCCCTTTCACATACTGCTTGTTCATAAAACAGTTTGTGCATATTCGTAGACGTTTTTTGTATTCTTTTAATTACTATTTGTATGTATATCATGTATATATAAAATGTTTCTGTGTGTGTAAATGAATTTATCTTGTCTTTTCTTCTGTTTATTCAGTCTTAGCATATCACGGATATACTAATGTTAGTATTGGTCCTTGGTGAAATGAAATCGAAAGAATATGGAAGAAATAAAAAAAACTGGAAAGAAAAAATCTGAATGACGTTTGCTAAACTTCTAAGATTAAAAACTTTTTGGTACTAATGCAGAATAGCGCGCAAGAAATACGTAAAGTAAGTAAAGTCTCGGGGTGGCCTAAAGTCGGTATCAGCCAATCAGTGAGGGAGTCTATCTCCTTTTCACTAGCGCTAGACCAAGGTAATTATTTTAGCGTCTGGGGTGGAGTGCCACACCTATCATCAGCTCCTTACTTTACTGCACGGATTCCTGTGCTACTCATACGCTGAGTTGGCGAGGGCCGGTATCGAACCAGGAACCTTGTGATTACTAGCCGAACGCTCTACTGACTGATCATTAGATTACGTATAAATAGCATTACATTTCGTGGAAATACCCGAAACGTTTGAAACGCTAGGATTAGAGTTAGGTTAAAGGTTTGGGTTAGTATTAATGGTAGTGTTAGGGTTCGGCTACTTCGGGAGTTTCCGTAATCTAATGCTATTTATACGTAAAATGCGATTATAATGATATTATCTCTTGCGCGCTATTCTGCATTTGTACCTCTAATGCTATTTATACGTAAAATGCGATTCTAATGATATTATCTCTTGCGCGCTATTCTGCATTTGTACCTCTAATGCTATTTATACGTAAAAAGCGATTCTAATGATATTATCTCTTGCGCGCTATTCTGCATTTGTACTCTAATGCTATTTATACGTAAAATGCGATTCTAATGATATTATCTCTTGCGCGCTATTTCTGCATGTACCTCTAATGTATTTATACGTTAAAATGCGATTCTAATGATATTATCTCTTGCGCGCTATTCTGCTTTGTACCTCTAATGCTATTTATACGTAAATTGATTCTAATGATATTATCTCTTGCGCATTATTCTGCATGTGTACCTTTAATGCTATTTATACGTAAAATGTGATTCTAATGATATTATCTCTTGCGCGCTATTCTGCATTTGTACCTTAATGCTATTTATACGTAAAACGCGATTCTAATGATATTATCTCTTGCGCGCTATTCTGCATTTGTACCTCTAATGCTATTTATACGTAAAATGCGATTCTAATGATATTATCTCTTGCGCGCTATTCTGCATTTGTACCTCTAATGCTATTTATACGTAAAATGCGATTTCTAATGATATTATCTCTTGCGCTATTCTGCATTTGTACCTCTAATGCTATTTATACGTAAAATGCGATTCTAATGATATTATCTTCTTGCGCGCTATTCTGCATTTGTACCTCTAATGCTATTTATACGTAAAATGGATTCTAATGATATTATCTCTTGCCGCGCTATTTCTGCATTTGTACCTCTAATGCTATTTATACGTAAAATGCGATTCTAATGATATTATCTCTTGCGCGCTATTCTGCATTGTACCTCTAATGCTATTTATACGTAAAATGCGATTCTAATGATATTATCTCTTGCGCGCATTCTGCATTTGTACCTCCAATGCTATTTATACGTAAAATGCGATTTCTAATGATATTATCTCTTGCACGCTATATCTGCATTTGTACCTCTAATGCTATTTATATGTAAAATGCTATTCTAATGATATATCTCTTGCGCGCTATTCTGCATTTGTACCTCTAATGCTATTATACGTAAAATGCGATTCTAATGATATTATCTCTTGCGCGTTATTCTGCATTTGTACCTCTAATGCTATTTATACGTAAAATGCGATTCTAATGATATGCTCTCTTGCGCGCTATTTTGCATTTTAACCAAATTTTTTTTGTTACTCACTGTTTTCATCTTTCTTTCTTTTCTTTTCTTTCTTTTTTTTTTCTTTTCTTTTTGCTTAGCGTTTCAGCCGATCTATCCTTCCGCCTTTTCCAGGTGCATGTTGTATCCTCCTAGTTTTAAAATCTAATTAGCCCTATTGTTATTCTTCTTTTTGTTGTTTCTGTTGCTGTCTATTTTGGCAAAAGGCAACGAAGAATTCGGTCATGCCATCTCCGCCCCCTCCCCCATCAAAAAGGTCGAACCATCAAAAAAGAAAACAAAAAAAGGAATTCCTTGAAAAGGAGACACGCGTTTCTTCTGTTTAACACGAACAGGAGATTTTAACAGCAATTAAAAAAAAAAAAAATGCCTTTTATTTTTGTGTTGTTCACATTGAGATGAAGAAGGCAGAAGAAGTATGACAGCCTTTATGCAACGGCATATTCAAATTTGGGCTAAACTTGCAGCTCGGTCGGAAAATTAGGGTGACCCAGAAAGAACAGAACCCACAATTTTGTAATAAAACTGTTAATTTTAACTAGTGGGGTTTAGGGTTAGGGTTAGGGTTAGGGCTTAGGTTATGTTGGGGTAGGGTTGTTTGGGTTTAGGGTTAGTTTAATGGGAAAATAAATAAATAATTTGGGTTGTTTTTTTCTGGGTCATCCTGTATACAGGTGACCCAGAAAAAAAACAGAACCCACACATTTTGTAATAAAACTGTTAATTTTAACTAGGGGGGGGTAGGGTTAGGGTTAGTGGGTTAGGATTAGGGTTAGGGTTGGCGTTGGGGTGGGTTTAGGGTTAGTTTAATGGGAAAATAAATAAATAATTTGGGTTCTGTTTTTTTCTGAGTCACCCTGTAATATGTTTTAATTTTCCGACCGATTTGCAAGTTTAGCCCACATTTGTTAGTAGCTCATAGTGCAGTACCCTCCCCCATACACCCCCCAAAAAAAAAACCCAGCTTTTTCAAAACATATTACTGGCAAAAAGGCAAAAAAGTTAAAAGTTGAGGTACCAACATGCAGATAGCGACGCAAGGCTATAATCGTATTAACAGCAATCAGTAAATACTTCGTTGGAAACGGAAAACCCTCTTAAGGCCTAACCTGTAACCCTAAAAACTAACCCTAACCCTTCTAACCCTACGTCTCAAGGTTTCGAGTATTTCCGTAAATGTAATGCTTTTTATACGTACTCTAATGATATTATCTCCTGTACGTTATTCTGCATTAGCACCACGTACAAACAGAATTAGATTACGGAAACTCCCGAAGTAGCCTAACCATAATCCTAACCCTAACTCTAACCCTAACCCTAAAAACTAACACTAACCCTAACCCTAACCCTTACCCTTACGTCTCAAGGTTTCGGGTTTTCCGCAAAATATAATGAAATGTAATGCTTTTTATACGTAATCTAATGATATTATCTCTTGCGCGTTATTCTACATTAGTAGTCTGATTTTATTTGTATAATTGATATTAAAATAGATAAATTAATGTGATTGTTCGGCTAGAAACCACAAGGTTCCTAGTTCGATACCCGCCCTCGCCAACTCAGCGTATGAGTAGCATAGGGATCTGTGCGGTAAAGTAAGGAGCTGATGGTAGGTGTGGCGCCCCACCTCAGACGCTAAAATAATCTCCTTGGTCTAGCGCTAGTGAAAAGGGGATAGACTCCCTCGCTGCATGGCTGATACCGACATTAGGCCGCACCGACGACTTTACTTTACTTTTTTTATTTAGTGGCTAACATGAAAAATAAAAGTAAATAATAATTATCTCTTGCGCGTTATTCTGCATTAGTACCAAAGTTTAAAATAAAATCAGTAAGTGAATGTGGGTTGATGTAAGGGTTAACGAGATAGTCTTACAGATCGATCCTCACTTTATGACCCCCTTACTTGTAAAGTTCGATTGGTTTTCTGGGCGTCTTGTTATATTTAAAATAACTAGCAAATATATGCACCCTCCGGGTGCAAGTATTTAAGTTTTGATATAATAAAATATCATATTAAATTAGAAAGGCTAATGAAACTGACTAAGAATGCAGATAAAAAGATCTGCAACAGAGGGGGTATAATCGAAAAATAGAACAACTTTGAAACTAACTATTCCATCATTTTCATTTACTCCCCTCTTTCATTGGTAAATTTTCCTAATTTAATTATTTAGTTAAAATAGGAAGTAAAGGATAATATTACAGTTATTTCTTCTTGTAAATAAATTTCTTTTAAGATTTATCCACGAGATTTTTGTTTATATTTCTTAAGATAAAACCAAACAATTAGAAATCAATAATACCAAGCACATATTTATTAAAATAAAATTTTAAATATCAATATGCAAATTAGCCTTCTCGTTCAAACTGCAAACCGCTATTTTGTTGTATATATAAATACAATTGCATGTTATTAGTACGTAGATATGGTCAACAGTATTAATAATGTAAAACAATTTTTATTAATAACTGAAGGTTTAAAAGAATGAAATCAAGGAGAATTTGACGTAAATAATTAAGGGAATTGTGACTTGAGTAGTAATATAGTTTCGGTTACATACAGAAAAACACACAATCTCCATTATGATAAGAAGATTATTACTGAAAAGCGAGTTTGTCAACTCCACAAAAAAACAGCTGTTATAAAAAATATATTATTGATTTAAAAAATAAATGTCAAAAACAGTTTAAATTTAAAATGAAACCATAAAGAATAAAGAGAATGTAGTCTGGTGTAATGGTTAACAAGCTAGTCTTGCAGACCAAGTGCCTAGATGTGGCACAAAGTCAGAAGTAGGGGGTGCCCAATGAGAATTGAACTTCGAACTCACTAACAATGGTCTGCAAATCTAGCTTGATAACCATTACGCCACCTGAGGTGCCCTCGAATCCGCCTAATGTGTCCCATACTTGTGAACTTCGCTTGGTTTACTGGACGTTTCTTTTATGTTTAGTATAATTATTACTGTACAGCGAGTTAGACCCTCACAGGGAGCCCCATATTTGTTGTCTTCTGCGAAATCTATCGCATGCTTTTTTCTTTCTTTTTTTAAGCAACGATTTACGTTCTCAAGAGCTTCCGGTCAAGTCACGTTGAAAGCACCACTTCCGGCAAGGTTCCTTCTCAGTTCAATGGTTGATCGGTTAGGATTAGCAATATATACCGACTGCACCTCTACAGAGGGATAAAATTCCCCCAATGAGACCACCTGTTCGCTGTGGGTGGCAACCTCTGATGCTTAAGGATGGAACCCTGGTGGCTGAGCAGTATATGACATACAATACTCCACTTTTGCCCTTACTTAGGCTAGACGGACGGTCGAAGAAGACCTCCTACGATTAATCATCAGATCAAGTCAAGCCTTAGTACTTATATGATTGTCCCAACCATTATATTAACCCCAACCCTTTTTTTTAATCATATATGTGCTAGAAAGCAGCGGCTGCGAGTCTTAGTGTCCTGGGTCTGACGTTAAACTCTATCTGATGGTGAAGTTCCAATTCTGAAGGTCTGGGGTATGTGGAGTACCCCTTCATCACCATTACTCCCAGGTCCACTCTGACCTGGAATAGTAGTACCTATTAGGTTCCCATCTATGAATTAAATAGAAAAAAATGAGTTTTTAGAAAAAATTGAATACCCATCAAAAATGAAATCAAACAAAGCGTCTTCGGCATGAAATAAACCAACAAGGGTTGACATGCCGTAAAATCCAACCAACCAGCCAAACCAAAAAACAGAATCATGAGTTACTACTTTGATGGTTTTGATATTCCTTATGCTTAGCTTATTGTGACCTAGTGTCCCTAGAGTATAGTACCCAATGAGGATATACAACTCTTATGTTAACGAAACTACACCAGGGACTTCCTGGTTTAAAGACCCCTCCGATTAAGTCAAGCCTTAGTACTTATATGATTGTCCCAACCCTTATATTAACCCCCAACCCTTTTTTATCATATATGTGCTAGAAAGCGGCGGCTGCGGGTCTTAGTGTCCTGGGTATGACGTTAAACTCTATCTGATGGTGAAGTTCCAATTCTGAAGGTCTGGGGTATGTGGAGTACCCCTTCATCACCATTACTCCCAGGTCCACTCTGACCCGGAATAGTAGTACCTGTTAGTTGTGAGTTAAATAGAAAAAATGAGGGTTTTTAAAACAAAACGTCGTCGGCATAAAATAACCCAACAAGGGTTGACATGCCGAAAAATCCAACCAACCAGCCAGCCAACCAACCAACCAACAAAACGAAACACGAAACGGGAGTGAGAAGATTGTGATGCGCCAATTATTCAATTGAGGAGGGGGTGTCCCTGTCATTTAGCTGAGCCTGAACTGGTGGTGGTGGTGGTGGTGGTGGTGGTGGTCGAAGATACGCAAATATCTCACCCAATGTAGCAGGCTCCTCAATATACAGAGAATCTGGTTGAATACGGGAGAGAGAATAAGATAGTTGGGGGTTTCGTCGGGGGGGGGGGGCAGGTGTGTGTAGAGGGGGGGATATTCTAAATCAGATTATAAAGACGAAAATGAGAGAAACGACAGAGAAGTGAGAGAGGTGGGCTGAAATTAATGAAATAGGGAGAAAGAAAAGGAAGAGAGGGGGGAGAAAGTGTGTGTGTGTGAGAGAGAGGGGGAGAAAGTGAGAGAGAGAGAGAGAGAGAGAGAGAGAGATGAAGTGAGCGTGGGAGAAAAGTTATATAGAGAGAGCTAAATTTGAAAGAGACGGGGAGTGAAAGAGAGAGAGTGGAGAGAGAGAGAGAGAGAGAGAGAGAGAGAGAGAGAGAGAGAGAGAGAAAGAGAGAGATGAAGTGAGCATGGGAGAAAAGTTGTAGAGAGAGAGATAAATTTGAAAGAGACGTGGGGTGAAAGAGAGAGTGAGAGAGAGAGAGAGAGAGAGAGAGAGAGAGAGAGAGAGAGAGAGAGAGAGGGAGAGAGAGAGAGAGAGAGAGAGAGAGAGAGAGTTGTAGAGAGGGAGCTAAATTGAAAGAGACGGGGAGTGAAAGAGAGAGAGTGGCAGAGAGAGAGAGAGAGTGTGTGTGTGGTGTGTGAGAGAGAAGAGAGCGAGAGTGGCAGAGAGAGAGGAGAGAGAGAGAGAGAGAGAGAGATAAAGTGGCCAGGGAGAAAAGTGATAGATGTAAATGTGAAAGAGATAGGGACATGAAATGAGAGAGTGGGTGAGTAAATGAGAGCAAGAGAGAGAGACGGAGATGAAGTGAGAGAGTGGGAGAAAAGTGATAGAGAGAAAGCTAAATGTGAAAGAGAGAGAGAGAGAGAGAGAGAGAGAAGAGAGAGAGAGGAGAGAGAGGGAGAGGGTGAAGAGGAGGAGGAGAACGATAGAAAAAGAGATATAAGGTGAGCGTGGGAGAAAAGTTATATTGAGAGAGCTAAGTGGGAAAGATATAGGGACGTGGAGTGAGAGAGTGAGTGAAATTGTGTGTGTATGTATGTGTGTGTGTGTGAGAGAGATAGAAACAGAGAGAGAGGAGGAGAGGGAAATAGGAGAGAGAGTGAGAGAGAGAAAGAGAATGAGAGAGAGAGGAAGAGGGAGAGAAAGAGGAGAGAGAGAGAGATGATGATGATGAAGAGGGCGTGGGAGAAAAGTTATGAAGAGAGAGAGAGCTAAGTGTGAAATAGATAGGGATGTTGAATGTGAGAGAGAAGGAGAGAGAGAGGGGGTGTAGACGTGGAAGAAAAGTGAGAGAGAGAGAAGGCTAAAATTTATGACAGTGTGAAAAGAGAAGAGAGAGAGAGAGAGAGAGAGAGAGTGATGAGAGAAGGACCAGGCGAGGCGTGGGAGGGAAGTGATATATAGAGAGAAAAGTGCGAAAGAGATAGGAACGTGGAACGAGAGACAGACAGACAGACAGACAGACAGATAGATAGACAGAGAGAAAAGAGAAAGAAAGGCGAGAGAGAAAGAGAGAGGAGAGAGAGAGAGAGAGAGAGAGAGAGAGAGAGTGAGTGAGAGATGGACCAGGCGAGGCGTGGGAGGCAAGTGATATATAGAGAGAAAGTGCGAAAGAGATAGGAACGTGGAACGAGAGACAGACAGACAGATAGATAGACAGAGAGAAAAGAGAAAGAAAGGCGAGAGAGAGA